>CM057817.1:28312704-28700204 GCA_030067965.1 Latrodectus elegans
ACTAAGAAATTTTTCTCCTTCGCATATACACTAGCAATCGATTTTCACTTCTAGGTAGCAAATTAAATAATTGCATGTGTATAAATTTAAAGCATATCCCTCAAACATAATAAATTAATAATTATTTTTGACGTCTCGGTTTGTATTGTTCAGTTTGTTCTTGAGTTAAACAAATATGGACAAATTGGTCGCAACATGGTTGGCAGACAGTATAAATTAAAGCATTTGAATGAAAAATTTAAAACTATCCTGATATTGTGCAAGAGAAAGTAGTTAATCTTTATTAAAAGTTCTTTTATTTTAAATAAACTAAATGAAGTTATTAAGGATTTATATTAAAGTTATCAGCTGTGGATAAAAGAGGATGATCCAAAAAGGAAGAAATTTTTATGTGTGTCTATCCGTAATGAAGAAACACATCTCTTTGTACCTATTAAAAAGAGTTCTGTGATGTTAGAAAATTCTTTAATTATTTCTTTAAGTTATTTTTATTCTTTAATTTTTTTCAATACATTAACCTGTATATGTTGTAGTTATCCAATAACATAAAATCCTCATTCAGTAGCTGACTGTTTAGTATTCTATGAGTCCATCAGCTCATGGGTTCGATTCATACCATAGGCTTATGTAGAGGTTCAAAATCCACTTGAAACAGTAGCTTTCTTGCAAATTAAACCTAATGTAAAAAAAAAAAAAAAAACACACACACACACAGAGAGAGAGAGAGAGAGAATCAATCTTAATTCAATAATATTTGAAATCTATTTAGAAGTTTCATTAATATTTTCTCCTACAATTCATCTATATGAAATATTTGTAAATTTTGAGACTTATTTCATAAACTTTATGATATCATAATTGTTCTGCTGCGTAATTCATCATAATATTGGAAGTAAAAAATGATGAAATTAAATAACCACATGTTAAAGGAAATTTATATAAATAAAATAATATACATATATATAGCTAAAACAACATAACTTAAAAGCTAAAGTTAAAAGTTGTGAAGCAGCAAAATATTTGTATTTTAAATACTTACGAATCCTTGATAAGGAAAATGCAAAAGCACAATACAAAAGCATTATAACTTTTCAATTGCTTATTAATATTAAATATATTTTTCAGATTACTGTTTGTTACTATTCACAGTAAAATATAATGAAAAGAGATTGTTATATATATATACATTTTAATATGTTATATAAAAAAAATTATTAAATTTTCTTATAGAGTATTTATATTATGCTGTAGGACTTATTATTTCATTGTATGTTATTATTTATCAGTTCTAAAGGTGAACCAACCAGATGATATCATTTACTTAAGGCATGAAAATAATATTCTTAGATATTGTTTGCATTTTCTGTAGTCTTTGATTTTATTTGCTGACTGATTATATCTTGAGAAGAGTTTATGTGAGTAATTATCTTGTATTATAAATCGTTCCCTCGATGAAGTATAAATTTATAACAAAAGGAAAAAGAAAAGAATCCACATAAATTTAATGAATGCTGTTATTATCTTTATTTAAACATAGTTAAATTGTTTTTTGTAGTTCTATATTAGGAAAATAATTTCGATCCTTGTTTTAATTTCAGTTAAATCCTATTTCAACCCAGTGCTTGGTGGGATTTCCAATTTTCTCGCCTAGTAAATTTTATGATTTTGTGTAATTTTAGAAATTGAATATTGCAATTTTTAATGTTTCCTTTACCTAACAAAACTCGTTTCATGATAAAATGCTAAAAATTAATATTTTGCAATTTAAAAGAACATTGGAAAATATAAAATTAAATTTTCAAAGGTTATTTTAAATTAATTATGAACTAACTAAAATGTTTGCTGCTTTTATATACTCGGTACCATATGTGATTTTTTTAGCCTCTTGAAATGTATTGTTTTAGTTAATCCAGTATTGGAATATATACCTTAAAAAATTTTGCCTTGTGCTATTGGGCAGGAGTCAACAAGGGAGCAATAAAGTTAAATCATTAATGTGAATATAGTTTTTTCAAAATTTGGTTTTTAACCAAACGAAGAATGGCACGCCTTTAAAAACATACTATGTAATGTTACTGTGCAAGGGTCAACTACCAAACAAAATCTGTAATTGGGAATAACATCAGTTTTTACTATACTTGATTTTTAATTAATTGAGCAATGGTACACATTTAAAAAAACATCGTATATAGGGCTTCCAAGCAAAGAAGACTAATGGAGCTAAAATATTATTTAAATAATGTATAAATAACATCATTTCTTATAATGTTTACAATTAGTCAGGATGACACATGTAATTGAAATTTTTACACGTACTTGGAAGTTTTATTTTGTACCACATCTAATTTAACTAGTAAGAAATTTAATACATAAAAAAAAATATACGTAAAACATGTTAATATACGAAGAACTTGTTTATAAAAGTAACAAATTCACCTAATTTTTTATAATCACTTTCGTCGGAAGTCCTTTGAACTGTGAATTCAATTTTCCATTTTCCATATCATTCTTGTAATACACAAGTACAAAGAAATCTCACTTTTCTATCTTTAATTTCAGACTCTTACAATGAATAATAATTCAAATTTCCAATTAATCTTTGATTTTAAATATTTTGGATATCAAATTATAATAATTGAAAATACAAACGTCAAACTTAACCTAACAAAATGCACTCTTGACTCGAAATCAACTTTAAAAAATTTAACTCGAATACTGATGAACCCACATAAGATTCGAGAATTCTCAAAACTGCAAGAGACTTCCGCACACATTCATAGTTATAGAACTGCAATGAATTAGCACATGGTTAGAAATATGTCATAAAATCTGCTGATTTCTTTGTAATCTGCTGATTTGATACCATATTTCGCTTTTTAGCAATGGAGTGAATTTCATAAGATCTAATCAGTAGTATGCAGTTACTTTTTAAATGATTGATGTTGATTAATCACACATGATTTTGTTGTGAAAAATTCCATTCCTTCCAACATTTTCTCTCTAATACTGGAAAAAAAAATCCCACTTTTAAAGTTCTAAACTTTGGAATTTTACTGCTGCTTTTGAAAATTTCTACAAATCGAAATTCAGATGTTTTCATTACTGAAAAACAAATAAAAATTGAATTTTGTACTTAATGACCAGCATCTTTTGCTGATAAAATGTTAATTTTTTAAAAAGAGCTAAAAATTAACTTTGACATGTACCTTAAAGTTTTTGTAAATGGAAATGAATAATTTGTTTTTCATTTGAAATATTTTTTTTATTCCTTATTATTTTATGTTTGTAAAAATTATATAGTTTCAAGGTTTAACTTCTATTTTTAATTATATATTTTATATCTTTCAATATGTATTCATGTCTCTTGAATAATTTTTTCATACTACATGCATTTATTTTATGGATCGATTATATCAACATTTGAATTTCACTTGATTTAAATAAAAAAAAATATGCACCTGGTTATTTTTTGGAGATTAATTTTTTTTTTTTTTTTTTTAGGACCTGCAAAGCGGTGTATGTCAGAGCATCACGCTGTTATGAAACAACAAACAATGAATGATATACCAATTCCCCATGAACCTTTTGAGACAGGATATAAGAGACGACAAGTGGGAAACAATACTGTCTTGTTAGGAGGAATTACATTTTTTACGTTGTCATTTTACTACGTAAGATGATTTTTTAAATAGTTTTATTATTTAAAACTGGTATATTCAAGTAGTTTAATGTGGTTTGCTTTTAACTGTTTATATTCAGTAAATAAAATGATTGTTACTTGAAGTCAATACAAATGAAGTGTGTATTTAAATTTTGCAAGCATATCAGGAAAAGAAAAATGGAAATTAAATTTTCGCAAATGTGAGTCTTTAATTTCAGTGGAAGAACTTAGTTAGAGTAATTTATTAATTTTTTTTTTTTTTTTTTTTTGAAGTCATGCGATATTTAGAGCTGAATAAAAGTCCAAAATTATTTTATTAAAAACCATTTTATTGAATATATAGATTCTATAAATATTTGGTTTTATGAATCAAGTAACAAGACTTGTAGAGATATTTTTATTCTAATAAAATGTTAGATACTTCATAGTTTTTTTAGAATTTTATTCAGCTCTAAGTAAGATATAACTTCAAATAAAATTCGAAGATAAAACCCACTCTTTAAATAAAAGTCAAATTAGGAAGAATAAATCAAAATCTATCTAAAATTCCTTTGTATATCAGATACATAGGAATTTACAATCATTCTTCATGCAAAATTTCTGCAGCTCAGATGGGGGATGTAGGAATATGTCATTAGTTTTGGTTCTTAAAACACTTACAAAGTTTGAATGCAAAAATTAGGATATGAAATGTCCCAAGATGAGATTTACGAATTCATAGCCTTTTTTATAAACGATTTCTTAATATATTTCTCCAGATAATAATCCTGTTGATCACATTATCATGAGCGTTAGATCGAAAAAAAAAATGATCTCTTAAAATACAAATGGCATCTCTTTTAGAAATAAGTTCATAGTTTAATGCTTCATTTGAATACTGGAAAGTAGTTATTGTATTACTGCGTTGTAGTTTCAGAATGATACATGTATCAGATATATACTAGAAGGTTTCCTTTGCGAAACAAGTTATTGAATAATGTACTGCACTGTAAACCTTGTGTATGTTTGAAACCTTGAGCTTTAACACTTTTCGTTACATGTGTGCAGAGGATGCAACAAAAGATCGATTAAAATAATCTAATAGTCTTTTCTTGCTTCTGCTATATTCAGACTGTCAAAGGGAAATACTTTTACAATGCAAGCATTCACTTACTGAATCAAATGGTCTAAAATAAAATAGTTGTAAATTATCAGAGCTGATGACATTCCCCTCTTTCTATTAATATGATGAAATAAATACTTTTCTTGCTATTTCTGGAGGTTAATGTCTAAAAATTTTAGTTTTAAAATTAAATATCAGTAGAAATTAAATTACCACTTCGTTTAAAGTCTTCAAAATACGTTATTTTGTGGTAAGTATAAATTGATAAAGAAATCTTTTAGATTATAACTAGACTACATTATTGTGGTATTTTCTAAATTAATAATACTAATAAATATAATTATCCTAAAATTATTGAATTAAACTTTAAAATTTTACAATTTCGCTTTCCTTTAATTAAAATATTTTGTTATTTCTAAAGGTTTTTCATAAATTATAATGTCATACATATTTATTTTAAGCAAAAGTTTTAACCATTTTAAGTATTTACAGGTGATGCACAAACACGCAAAAAAACTATGTTATGCATTAAACTATGCTTCTCTCTCTCTTTTTTGTGTGAAATTTAAGCTGTTTGTTCTCGAGCCTTCGGTTTTTGTAGGTTTTTGCTAATGTTGTACTTCAAGAATCATTAACTTTTCTGAGGAAAATTTTATTGTTCCTGATCCAAGAAATTATTTATCTCATGTCGATTTTTTAAATACTCATGTTGCAGAAAAGGAATATTTTACCTATAAGTTCCAACTATGAAAGGATATTTTCTCATATTGTAAAAAGGAATATTTTACAGAACATTTCAAGGCCTTGAAACTGTCGAAGGAAAAAATAAAGCAATGCATATCAGGAATTACTTTGATACATTTATAGTAGACGCTCGTTTTTACGAACACTAATGCTTTTAGGAACTTGTGTGACTGGTCCCTAACAGGGCTCCATAGACGCATAATTTTAATTCTCTCTTTTACGAACTAAAGTTTTTGAAGTCTTGCTTACTCATTTTCTTACCTCTTTCGTTTGTGTTTTTTAAATGAATTTCCCATCCATGAACTTCGATAAAGAAACTCACTGCTGCTCGGAATTTTATTTCAGTTCTTTCTAAATATGGATTTATATGTAATTTATAAGTAAGAACTATTAGTTCATAACACGGTTAAGAACATATAAAAATGAAAAGGCTTTTAGATATTAAACGAGAAGAAAATGAGTAGTGATGCGACTGCAAAATCAATGGATGAATAGCTAACAAGATAATTTTTGAACTAAGCAGTAAAGTGCTTTGGTACTTAAAAAAAATGAAAATTGTTTTTAAATTAAAATAACTATAATACAAAAAATGATTATTTTGCTTATTTTTTCTCATCAATGGAACGAAAGTAAGAACTGTTTTTAAGTATGAATTCTATTTTGCATGCGTAATTTTCTTATGTACTACGTATTAAAAATTTATTTCTAATGATATTCATTTATAAAGTGACGGTTTCAAAAATTAGTTTTAAGATCTGATAGTTATTTTTCTATTTTACGAACTATTTTAACTGTCCTTTTGTTCGTAAAAACGAGCGTCTACTACATATACGTATATGTATATGATGAAAATGTATATTGTTTTAAAGAGACTATATGAAGGAAATGTAGATGAAGAATTTTTGAACAAATATTTTAAAATGTTGTTGACAATGTTTTTTAAGATCTTTTACTTCTATTTTCAAATGGTAAAAGAAATGTAACCAATTAAAGCTTAACCATAACTTAATGGATATTAATTAAAAAATAAACATGGCATTAAAAGCAACAATGTTCTAAAACTCTGAGGTATGCAAAAGGTATGGAAACCCTAGTTTGTGTGTGTTACTTGATTAATTAATGTTTTTTTTGCATATTTGTGTATATTTGGCTGCAAAAGAAGCTTATAAAAGGTATTTAGTCATCTACATATCCCGAGTCATTGGTCCGAACCATTTCTCATTGATAATGTTCTATGGCAGAATTTTTAAAATGAGTGCCTTATATTGTCCTTTAATTTAAAGATAATAAATTTTATTCTTTTTTAGAGTAATGAGTATTGTGTTATAAACTCGTTTCAATTATTTTTGCTTGGATCTATTTAAATAAAACATTTTGGATCTCAGTGTTCTAGAAGTAGATCACTGCTTATCGAAGTGAAATATCTGGCGTATGACTCCAACCACTGTTGAACAACGAGAGATACTCGTTGCATTTCTTCCTGCTGGATGTACATCTATCGAAGTGGGTGCTTGGGAGTTTTCCAAGTTTTTTCCCTTGCTACAAGTAAAAACGTCCCACTATCTATGAAAAGTCCTCCCAGATGGAAGTTATGCGGTGGACATTAAAATGCCATACAACAGTTTTAGGCAATCCACAATGTGGTGCAAAAGTAAAAATAAAATGTTTATTGAATGATAAATTCTTTGTTAATTCCCATTATCCTCTCTGTTGATTTCGTAGCAACTTGGTTAGTGCCCTGGCTTTCAGTTGAACAGTATATATCTTCGATTCCCATTTTGTATGTGAATGCTTATAGTGGTTTGGAATTCACTTTATAAATTGCAGTCCCCGTTGAATTATTTGCAGGAGATTGCCAGAGTGACTGACAAACGAAATGCCATTTTCCTCTATTTTAGAAAAAAAGATTAAATTATATTTGCTAATAAAAGTATTAGTAAACACATTTGTGTTTTGGTTTAACTTTATTGACAGTACTGGATAAAAAATTACGATTGTTTAATAATTATTATGAGCTTAGCAAAATTTTCTTTTTTCCTTGAAGACTTGATGACAGGTATTTGTTGAACTGCATAGATACAATGCGGGAATATTAAGGGCTGATATTTAATTTAATAAACTGCATTCTGTTATATTTGTTATCCAGAAAACCAAGTGATAAGCTTATTGATATATGCTTTATCTGTTAGCTTAACAATTTATGGATTGACTCCTGCTTCAGTCATAGATGTATGTATATAATAGTCCAGAATCCACACTTTAAACTGCTAGCCCAGATGAATTAGTCTTCGTGTGCAAAAAATTATCTTAACATAAAGTTAATCAATACAGATTTTAAATCATAGGCCTCAGTCAAATTTATCTTGTATGGAAAATATAACCACCTAGAGCAAAAAAAAAAAAAAAAAAAAAAAACCTTTTTAGCAACATAAGTCAATAATAGTGAAGCAGGGTAAAATATGGTTTAGTAATGTCTTATATTGATTTCCTTAAATTATTTCTCAAATATTTGCTTTGAATAAAATATTTCTGAAAATAATTTTAAACCGTGAATATATTTAATGTTAATAGTCATAATAAATATGAAGGTATTTCAAAAAATATTTCTTTTGAAAATGTGCTTAAACAGTTTTAACAGATACAATAATAACATGGGAGAAAAATAAGCAAAGTTTGTAGTTTGAACCTCTTAGATTCAGTAATCCTTTATTATGCGGTAGGATCTTCGAGTATTTACGAGTTTTCTCTGTAGTATGTAAAATTTAACGTGTTACATGTATGGGTAAAGTGCTTTTGTGAAGCATAATCTTATTATTACTAGTATCGTTTGTTTTGATATATTACAGGCTTACTTATATTTTTATATAACATATTTTCTAAAAAAAAATTATGTCTAACATTAATCTGAAGTTAAAGTATAGCTAAAAAGGAAAGCTGAACAGTTTTTTTTAAGTTATTTTTTAATTCAATTTTTTTGAATCCTATATTTTTATGTTTGCTATTTTTTATAGCTTGTATTTCTGTATTAAAATGCTATTTGTTGTAAAGTAACATTGTTTTCATGCAGGTTTTTAATTCTGGCACCATATACTTAAATTTGACTCCTCCGAGGAAAAATCCTGAGTAAAGAAATGGCTGTTAGAATTATTTCATCCGAAAAACTTATATTGACATTTCAGTTCCTTTTTCAGGTTATAATTTATAGAGCATCTTACTGTGATTGATGTCTTTCTGTGATTAGCTTATTTTAAAAATGTTGAAAGTTTTTTGTTGTATGTATAATGTTGAATATTATAGGGTCAAAATAAATGACTATTAATACATTCGTTTGTTGTTTCTGATTATTTGTTATTTTACCATATGTAAATTGCTATATTTTGAATTTATAATTGGATTTTATTTACATTTATTACAAAATTTGAAATTATGTTGACCATTATATCTATCTAATAAATAATTTTTTAAAACTTGCGCAAATATAAATGTAACTACTAAATATATGATAGAAAATGTAAGAGCTATTTCTTCGTTATAAAATGCTTGAAATATTTTAAATATTCCCTTGATTTTTTTCTGAATCCATTTGAAATTAACACATTTTAAGGGGAGTTTCCCATTACAATTATGATCCACAAAAAGCATCTGTAGAGTTAGAGTTAACACAGATGCAAGAAGATCAATTAAAATACACTACTGGCCATTGAAATTGCTACACCAGAAAGAAATTCATATAACAAAATGATGTTTATTGGACAAATATAATATACTAGAAATAACAAGTGATTAAATTTTCAAAAAATTTGGCTGGATAGATCCTGAGAAATCAGTTCCCAGAACAACCACCTCTGGCAGTAATAACAGCAGTTATACGCCTGGGCATTGAGTCAAACAGAGATTGGATTGCATGTACAGGTACAGATGCCCATGCAGCTTCAACACGATGCCACAGTTCATCAACCGTAGTGACTGGCGTTTAGTGACGAGCCAGTCGCTCGGCAACCATTGACCAGACGTTTTCTATTGGTGAAAGATCTGGAGAACGTGCTGGCCAGGGCAACAGCTGAACATATTCCGTATCAAGGAAGGTCCGTATAATACCGGCAACATGCGGTGGGGCATTATCCTGCTGAAACGTAGGGTTTCGCAGGGCTCGAATAAAGGGTAGAGCTACGGGTCGTAACACACCAGAAATGTAACGTGCACTGTTCAAAGCACCGTCAATGCGAACAAGAGGTGACCGAGACGTGTATCCAATGGCACCCCATAACATCACGCCAGGTGATAGGCCAGTATGACGATGACGAATGCACGCTGCCAGTGTGCTTTCACCACGATGCCAGCAAACACGGATGCGACCATCATGATGCTGTACACAGAACCTGGATTTATCTGAAAAGATGACATCTCGCCATTCGTGCGCCCAGGTTCGTCGTTGATCACACCATTGAAGGCGCTCTTGTTTATGACGTAGCGTTAAGGGAAACCGCAGCCATGGTCTCCGAGCTGAGAGTCAATGCTGCTGCAAACCTCGTCGAACTGCTCGTGCAGACACTTGTTGTCTTCCAAACAAACCCCGTTTCTGACTCAAGGCTCGTGACGTGGTTGCACGATCCATTACGGCCATGCGGATAATATGCCTGTCTTCTCGGCTGCTAGTGATAGGTGGCCGTTGAGATCCCGCATGACGTTCCGTATTACCGTCCTGAACCCATCGATTCCATATTCTGCTAACAGTCATTGGATCTCGACCGACGCGAGCAGCAATACTGCGATAAGATAAACCGCAATCCCGTTACGCTACAATTCGACCTTTATCAAAGTAAGAAACGTGCTGGTACGCATTTCTCCTACTTACACGAGGCATCACAACAACTTTTTACTAGGCAACAACGTTCAAATGCAATTTGTGTATGAGGAACCGGCTGAACAATTTCCTCATTTAAACACAATGTAGGTGTCGCTACTGGCGCCTGCTTTGTCTGAATGCGCTGAAAAGCTAATCATTTGCATATCACAGCACCTTCTTCCTTTCGTATAAATTTCACGTCTGTAGCATGTCGCCTTCTTGGTGTAGCTATTTTAATGGCCAGAAGTGTATAAGTCGACGCTGTTTACTGAAATTTGTACGAGAATCGAAGTATCCTGAATTAAAATAGGCTGCTTGTCGAATTATTCCAACGTTCTTGAGTGAATCATTTTATTCCACCTTAAAATTTTTGAAATCCAAGCTCCTATCAGTATGAACTGACCAGTATCGCAAAGAATTACTTAGAAGTGCACTCAAAAATTATTCACCAAATTTTAAAAAATCAATATAAGTAAAATAAATGTGATTAAATTTTAATATTTAAATTCAATTTGCATATTTTGTTCTTTTATTTATACGTTTTAAAAAAATATAATTTGTGTAAAATTTTTTTGATATTTTTACCGCATACCTTCTAAATACGTATTTAATTGAGGCTAGCGAAAAATTTAAAATTTTAAGAATGGCTCGGACTATAAAGGAACTTGGTCACCTTGCTCTAGATGAATATTTTTCCTATTTCGTATCTACACTGACGCCAACCATTCATCTGGTAGTGGTGAACATTCGCCAAACTACCAGATGAATTGTTAGCACTCTGCTTTCATTTCTACAGTTTGACAATTCATTTTTCACATTACTTGTGGTTCGGAATCCACTTTAAACTAAATAAAGCTTGAATGAGCCTTAGGCAAAAATCAACTGGTTAACAAAGCCAACCAACCCAAGATTCAATATTTTCAACAAATTTCTGTGGTGATTAAGTCGACAGTGAAACTTTCCTTTGAAATTTGCCAGCCTGATACACTGGAGTCATCTAAGCTTAGCAGCTCTTTTCGAAGTGTAAGATTACAGAATCGGTCCCAGCCGCTATAGACAACGAGAAATAATTGTCGCTTTTCTGCTTTCTCCATGCAGTTGTCAGGGTGGTTGGTTGAGTGTTTTCCACACTTCCCCTTTGCAATATGTGAATACATCACACTATATAAAAAAAAATCGATCAAGGAAATGATATTTTGAAGTTACATATGTATAATCTTTGCACGTTAGACTCTCTACTATGCGATGTCAAAGTCCACTACACTTGGATATTTCTATGGATTAGTGAAAGAATATTTTCTGAGTGGAAAATCCCTGTGTTGAAACCTGCCTCTGTTGGATAAAAGAAAATAAACAGCGCATTTCTGCTCTTTATATGTCTTATACAGGGTGATTGGGATTTCGTACTTTCTTCCTTGTATCATGTGATGCTATCCAATTTCTGTAAAAATACTCTTGAAAGGGGCAGGAAATTGCGTTGGATGTTAAAGACTTACAGAGTTTCAACTCGTCTATTGTGCAATGTCGAAGAGGTTACATTTTTGAATTAGCAACTTTATGAGAAAAAAAATAGATTAAGATTGAAAATATGCATCTTTCTTTCTTCTCTATCCCATCAATGAGAGTATTTAGAATTTATTAAACTTATGGATAATAATATCTCATGACTATCTGAAGTATATGGAATAAATGACTTCTGTATGATCTTATACTTAAAGCCATGTTAAGCAACCATCTATCTCTAACATCCGAGAACACATTCAATTTCCAACAAGGCCTTAATAAATTTCAGTAATTTCATAAGTACTAATTCAAGAAATGGGGTCATTTGCAAGAACAGTTTGACTACTTTTGTAATAGCATGTACAGTCAGATCATCGACCATGGTTTCTGCTACCTAAACGTTACATGACTGGAAAAAAAATTCGTTCACTGGCGTATTGAAGTACTGTCCTTGGGTACAGGAAGGGTGGAATGTGGTTTCATAATAATCTTGGTTCTGTTTTCAACACTATAGTGATTGCATTCGAATTTGGTAAATGCATGGAGATCGCGTATTGCCAGTGTATATTCGATATCATCATTCGGCTTTTCGCCTTGATAGATGTTATGATATGCTGTTGGATCGATGTTTTGATCATCTTACTCAAATTGATGGCACTCTGAATAGTGGCTGTTTGATTTCTATTGTATTGAAGCGCATGTTTCAACCTTTTTTCGAGCAATGATACGTTTCAGCAGGATAATACATGGCCGGTTTTTGCCGTTATTGTATAAATTTCCTCATACAAAAAATGTTCAGCTGCTTCTTTGCTAGCACGTTCTTAGAGGTTCCTACAATAGAAAATTTGTCAATAGTAGCCAAACGACTAACTTACCACTTGCAATACACAAGTGGCTGACATAGTAAAGTCATTACAGCCTATGAAAATGGCATTGAAACTTGTACATGATATTGAATCTGTTTGATTCATTACTTAGGAATGCTCTTTTAGCATGAGAAGTTATTCTGGATACTGATTTTAATCATCTATACTTCCAAATGTTTTTGAAATTCAATACTTGTTATATGCAGTATCAAATACTTGACTTCTAAATATATCGCTTTAATTTATAAGAAAATTACTTATTTTCATTCCTTTTTGTGCAGCACTTTAAGCGACTAGTTAGTATGTATTTATGTGTAAAATACACACTTTAGGCCATTAAAATTGCAGAAAGAGAAACACTCTCATGAACATCAAAATCCCACGAAAGAAAGCAGCGGTATGCACTTCTAAATCATTTCAGCTCATTTGGGTGATGCAGAAGGGAGACAACAGAAGCATTCCATAAAAGTAAAGTAATATAATGGATTTTTCATTCGGAAATCGCATTATAAAGTAGGATTTTTCTCAGAATATCATGTTGCCTCAAATTAGAAAAAAGTAATTACCAGTAAATGGTCGGAATTTTACAGAGGTGGGGGGGGGGTGTGTGTGGCTCGTCTGTCGATATTACGGATAATTGTTCCGAGATATTGCCAGTTGCACTAGATGGAATTTAATTAATATCATACGAATATGGAATCAATGAGTTGTTGATAATCATTGAGCAACATGATTAGTTTCAACAATCTTCCCATGACTAAAGCTCGAGAGTACTAACAACTACCTTGTATCGTGAAGTCGGCCTTTTAAAACCGTAAAATCTCATCAAGATCTAATAGTCAGGAAATGGTTTTTTATGTGCAACCACGTCCAGTATATCTGGTGCACTCAATGAAAAATCTGAATACAGAAGAGGTTTTTCAGAAGAATTATGGTTCTGTGTCCAACATTCTGATGGCCGAATGCATGTCTGCAGACTTTAAGTTCGTTGTTTGGGTTCAAGTGGTGTTTAATGATATCCAATTTAATTTGGAATATGAATCTGTACCCTGGTAGGAAACGAGAGGGAAACTAAAAATAATCTCAAATTATTTTGTGAAAATATGCAGTGTAAACCTGATAATGAGGTATGAAATCTAAATAAGTGTGTACTTATAGTTCTGAATATTATTCAGGATTTCTATTAAGTGATCAAAAGTATGCGGAAGACACTGAGATTTTACATAGAAATTTATGTTAGTACCAGGGACGATTCTTTTATTCTAATGTAAATTCGCAAACTTTATTCAACTCAACTTGCAAGACAAAGTGGAATTAAAACAATATATAGTATGTTCAGCATGGGTTTTCCCAATCGAAATTTATTTAGAGCATATTTGGAACCCACTGGTGTATCGTATAATGATTAGTTCAATATACTTTCGTATATTTTTGGAAATTAAATTTTTTCAAAATATAATGGAACAGAATTCTCTAGTGTTATTCATAACCTCTTCATATAAATTTCAATAGATGTAAAGCAGCTCTAATTGTTTGAGAAAATGCATATCATATTAAAAATCCTGATTCTTTGACAAGTAGATAATTTTTTATGACATGTAACTAAATTACTGCTCTGATTATATCTCTTTGTGTTCTATACATTGTTTAAAATTTTTATAATTATTATTCAAATTTTTGAGTTCTATTTTTGTTTTACACTTTTAATTTTAACCCCTTATTGGCTGTCATGAATTAGAAAAGTAAAGTTTAGATAATCTGAAAAGTAACCTTTTATATTTTCCCTTTTGTATTTACCGAGCTGCCAACCGAATGGTTAGCGCTCTTGCTTTCGGTTCAACAGTTCGTGGGTTCGAATCCCACCTTGGGCATGGATGTTTGTAGTGGCTCGGAATCCACTTTAAGTCGTAGGTCCCGGTCTGATTAGCCCTTGTGTGCAAAAAATGACCGTTGACCGACAAACAAATCCTTTTGTATTTTTTCTATGAACGAAATAAAGAATATAAGAAATATGCAAAAAAATAATTGAAACTTACTTTAATTTCAAGTACATACAATTTCATTTTTATCTAGATTCAGAGAAAAAATGTGTTTATAACCACATGTTTATAATAATTAGAAATTTCCTAGAAAATAATTGAAGGTATTAAACATATTTGGAATTCAAAGTAATTTTAGAAATTTTATCCTAAAATGGTGTAATTACTGTTTTCAAAATCATTGAAATAAATCTCTTAATGGCTAAATATTATAATTTTATACCATTAATATTTCATTCGGCTGAATTGCTCACTAGTGGGTGATTCCAACGTTTATGATGGTCGATAGGAATTTTGTCGAATGCTGAAGTTATCATATGATTTAAATAAATATTTTTGAGCAAAAATAAAAGAAGTTTAATGAGAATCGTTAAAATCTAGACATTCCAGTTGGAAAATTTATGCTAATATGTGGTTAGAAAAGAAATATTAATCACTATTTTAATAGTACTACGGCGCGAAAATATTATCAGTAGTAATTTTTGGTTATTTGTAAATTATAAAATAACACTATCATTAAGCCTTAATGGTAGAATATCTTTTTGTTAAATATTTTGAAATATATTTATGCGTTAAATTTTGGAATGGTTTAATTTAAATGTTATTACACACAGAAGACAGGTGAAGGAAATTGAGTTATATGGGATAGTTATTCTTACAATACTACTATATGATGCATTTACAAAATTGAATATTCTTTTAAATGCAAAGTATCCTTTATTCTTGATTAATTACTTGATTCTAGATAACATCTAATTTACTTGATTTTTTCTAGAAATCTTTGGACCAGATTTTCTTTTATTACTTATTTTTTTTATTGAAAATGATGCAGCAATAAATGTGAACTTCGTTGTTGAACACCAGGGACATAATGCTCATTCTTGTGAACTTTATCAATACGCCTTTAAAAGTCGGCAAACTAAGAAAAATTCATGCAAAGTGTTATGTTGATAATGTATTTTGTTACATTTTTGTGTTGAATTAAAACTGTATGATTGATAAATCAAATTTTAAACAAAGAAAACATAATATCATTTTCCTACCCACATAATTTATTTTTTTAAATAATTCGTACCTTAACGCCATTAATAAAATAAATAAAAAATGTATCTCTCATCTTCCTAAAAATTTAAAATTCACTTTATCATAAATACTTGCACTCGCGAGAAATAACTCCGATTCGATAAAAAGACAACAGCAAGGCTAAACGTCTGAAGCCATCACAAGTTGAAATGTACTTTTTTTTTTATCAAATGTCTCATTATAAGTTAAAGGTTTAATAATAAGCATCGAATACTTATTTCATCTTACTGCATTTCCTTTATTATTCGAAATCTAGATGAAAGACAACACCTGATAATGGAATTGGAAGATGAAGTTAGTGAAAATATATCGTATTACATTATTTGGTTTAATTTTCTTTTGTGCTGAAGAGAATTTTACTTTAATATATACTTAAATAATTAAAATGTATATAATGTGTTTACTGTGTATCTTCATGTGTTCTCCGAAATTCAATATATTCCCAGAAGTGATATACCATGTAATGTTGCTCTGTTTACAATTTAGTGTCGAACAGTGATTTCTTCTTAGTTGATATCTAAACAGACAAGCTAATTGCATTCAGTTCATAGAACCATTATATTTCCAGAAATTACAGTAGTAAAAGTTTTTCTAGAAGTAAAGTTTTAAGAAATTTTGATTTGTATTAACCTGGTTCGTTTTAGTTGCTAGTTTGAATAATACCTACAGTTTAAAGTGAATTTGAAATCACTACAACACACTATGCCCTTTGACGGCAACTGAATTCAATATCTGTTGAGCTAAAGGGCAACTGGTGAACTATTCTGTGGCCCCTTAGTTAACATTACTTTTAAATTTTATAGTAGATTTGATTTGTTTTGTTCACTAGGTTGATTCGATGAGAACATAAGGTTTTAAGAAAATGCCAAACCCCCACACTCGATGCGGGAATCAAATCCATGAACTGTTGGAATTGAAGCCCAGAAAGATAGCTATTCATTTGTCAGTTCAGCTCAATTCGGTAGAAGTTTGAATAGATTCAAAATCTATAATTATATCACCTTCTTAAAGAGGTGTGAAATTTTGCTACATTTCACACCTCTAAGTTATTCTTCATATGAATGTTGATTTTACAATTGCATAGATCTGTGAAATTTTGATTTCCATATATTTCATAAGTTAATTTATAATTTCATTTTCCGCCAATAATCCTTAAAATACAATAAGTTTATATGTAAAGTATAATAAATACAATTTTATTTTTTGTAATGTTTTAGGAAAGGAATGTAATAACTTTCTGAGCTTTAGTGTATTGAATTACAGATATGATTTTTGATCAAACATGAAACGTCTTGTATATCAACAAGATTTGATTTTATATCAGTTATCCTAGTGTAATCTAAGGAATGAATAATGATATGATACGAAAATTTGAAAAGAAAGTTAATACTTAGAACACACCAATTTAATAATCTGAAGTGAGATTCTTTCGTCCAATTTTTTCCTTACAGACTGCAAATTGCCTATTACTTTATAAGTAATTTGCTCGATTTAAGATTTCTAAGCTTTTTCAGTGTAATAAATTACTGTGGGGGTTTTTTCCTTTTTTCATTCAACTTCATTCATTCTGTACTAAATAACAAAAGTATTGGGATATTTTTCAAAGCTTGTAAAGTTCTTTTATTTCTTTTACACCAAAAATGATTAAATAAAGAAAATTATCCGTAAATATTTGAACTAACTCCTCCATGCATAAAAATAAAGTAAGTAATTTTGTCTGAACATAATTTTTTACGTTTATTGAAATTACAGGATGATAAAAAGTAATTCAGATGAAGTTTGAAACCAAATATCTTTATCTACCACCAAAATTAAAAATTATTTATGTTCAATATTGATGAAAGAAAGCAACCAAACAAGTGTGAGAAATTTAGACGTGTGTACCATCATCAACAATTTGCCCTATTTAAATAGGAAAAAAACTCATTCGGAAAAAACGATCTGCCGCACTTGAGCTGAGTATGTTAGGAAAAAGTAATTCATTTAAAGAATGTGCCTAAACAGGTGGTTTCTTAAACAATAAAAAATATTTGGCCAAGTTTGGTATATTTTTAGCAACAGTCATTCAAATTTTAAGACATTATCATTACATATCAATCACCATGTGGCGTAAAATATTATAATGGATGTAAAAGAAAAAAAACCCGCAAATAAAATTTAATATCTGCTAATGAATTGGTTAGTATACTTGGGAACCACTTAAATAATTATGATTACGCGAGAAATTTCTCATACTATTTCATTACTAAAAATACTAATGTGTGTAGTGGGACTGAGTGGGACTTTTTTTTCCAATGGCAGATTGTAGACAGTTACAACTGCAACAGAGTCTATTAATCTACTGTTTCCTGATATCTAGGAACCGGCCAGACACAGCGACCTCTTAGCCACCGAGGCGTGGCCCCGGGTGCACCACAGGGGGTAGGCCACCATCGCACACTCACACATGCCATAGGACCCGTTTATAGGGTAGGCATCATTCATACTTCATTCACACACACAAGGAAAGGACAAAGACAGGATAGAAAGAGAAAGTACATCCATGCCTGAACCGGGATTCGAACCCAGGACCTCCCTTTCCATAGTCAGACACGCTGACCACTAGAGAAGTTGGCAAGCGACTGAGTGGGACTAAGCAATTTTATATTTTAATTATTTTAAGCCAAACAGAAAATTTTGATGTGCATCTCATACTATAGACAAAATCGTGTTTTTAAATCTGATTCATTACAGCGTTAAAAATAATGCAACAAAAGTGATTAGTTTTTTATATTGCTGTTGAATAACTTATTGCATTTAACATATGTTCATTATGTTTCATTAAAACTAATGCATATATATTATTAAATTGGTTTAAGTTAATTTAATTACAAGACAAAATTAAAAATTTTAAATGCGATTTGTTGTATAATGTTATATACACTGTTAAGTGTATGTTAAAATTCAAGTTCCATGAAAGTATATTTATTTTGGAATTCATTAAAATTTCTTGAATGAAGCTTTAAATAACTTTAAGTAGTTTAATTGTATAATTAAAGGATTTTATCACATATTTAAATTATTTCTTTTTTTCAATTACACACACACACACACATATATATGGATTGATAATAGCAATAAACCTTAAGGACTATAAAGCACGCGATATCGTCATCAGTCAGTGCTATTTTAGTACGTTTTAATATGGCCTACTTTTATGTGTTTCACAGTTAAAATCTCATAAGGTGAAAAACCTAAAAAAACTAAGTTATATATAATTACTCATGGGATTCTATTAAATTTCTTTTTCATTCAGAGTTATAACAATTTTAAAAACTATATAAAGAATGTAATTGTTTTTGCAACGCTAAAGAAAAATTTCATCAATCTAATGCACACAAATTAATCAAACCGTATAATCAAGATCTTATTGTGAAGTTCTTCTCAACGCAATTCAACAGCATTGTTTTACAAATAAATTTTCGTCGCCTAATTTACTTTTCTGCTTTGTGCTTTCGATGATACATTCCTGGATCAGTAAACGAACGCATACTAATCCTTTAACAGAGGGTTTTCACTTAGGAGCATGAAAATATAATCCCCAGTATATTAGATTCTCACACATATTCTGTATGTGTTTACTTTTCCATGAAAACGAAATTTTAGTAAATTGTTGAAGCCTAAAATGTGAGTTTCATATAATTAATTTTCGAACTGAATTCAAATCTAAATGTTATAGAAGAATTTCAATTTTTAATTATGATTTTATTATAAAATAGAAATTTTAAAAGATAAAGTTGTACTTACAGAAACGAATTTAGTGATACTTGGCGAAATTCATTGTTACTTTTATTGTGTTTAATATAATCATCTAATTTTAATATAGAAAATTACATATCTTAAGGGCTTAAAATCTTTAAGAAAATAAATGCTATTTTTTACATTTAGTTATATAAAGCCCCACGTAACACTTTAATGCAAGTATATAATTATTAAAATGATTTAAGAGGAACATAAAATTTAATGTTAATATTAGACAGCTTGATTTCCGGATTTTAATATGATTAACGCAATCTAGTTGATTTTTTCAATGAACAAAATTAATAAATGGTATATGCATAAATTATCTCAAAATATTTAGAAAAATTATATTAAGAGATTTGTAAACAACATTATACGTGTCATCTTAAGTGTATCTCTCTCTCTCTCTCTCTCTATATATATATATATATTATGACGGAAAATTATGTGATTATTTAATATAACAGGGTCTTTAAGCCTAACAAATTGAAACTTATGAATTAGTATTTTAAACATCCTCATGATATCCTTAAGATATATATTTTAATACATTTGAGAAAAGATTTTCATTTTATAATTTTCACAAAACATTAACTTATTTATTGTACATTATTTATTATGGTTGTAAAATTTGAATTTTCAATTTTATGTGAATGAAATATTCCTAAAAAGTTTATTGGGAAACAGAGTAGTAAGCAAATATTTCTGAAGTGGATAAGCAAATAGTTAAAATAAGAAGTGCCAAAACTTTCACATAAATAAATGATTCAAACTGAAATGTTTCATATAGTAAAAATTTTATAAATTATTTAATTAAAACAGAAAAAAACAACATTTTTCTTAATATTTTCTGAAATTAGGTATAGTTTAATTATTTAATCATTTCTAAGGGTTGTGTTTCAAAAGAGAAAAAATTTGAAATCTATTCCAAACTTATAAATGCTTAATTAAATAATCAGTTTGAAACTTATAAATAAGAGAAAACATTCTAAGCAACACAATTCTAGATTTACATCTTTATTATGTTGAGTTGATTGCTGAATTGTTAGTATGCATGTGGGGGTATTCTCTAGCTTTAACGAACAGTTCAATGGTTCAGATATTTAACTCCCACTTAGAGTTGCAATAATTGTGGCTCGAAATCCATTTTGTTTTGAAGGCCTCTAGTCAAAAAATGATCGTTGAATGATAAATAAACAAACTATCTTTATTTCAACATTTTATTTTCTGGACTAATTATACTGTTGTAATATATCTTTCAGTTTTTTAGTTAAAAAACTAATGTTTTTTGTCAAAATTTTAACACTATGAAAATAATTTTTTAAAAATGAAATTTAAATAACTGGATATATTGCTGATATTTTATTTATAAAAGCTAAAATAAACACTCAAACTTTCAGAATAATATAAGAAAATTGGTTAAAAAAATTCGTTGTTTTGTAGAGCCACTATACGTAGCGATAAGAAACTATAAAACCATGTGTCATTCAATATAGATCCTAAAAGTTATGCTGAGAAATACCACAGATGGTTTTTACACATGGACTCAATCTGATGCTAAAGTTCATCCGTCTTCTGTTATTTGACAGCGGTACCACTAAAAGGATGCTTTAATGGTACAGGTGTAGCGCAGTTATTTAATTCACATACTATAACACACAATGGAAAAAACTTTGATTTATGCTATAACAGACGTGTCAAATTAGGTAGGGAAGTTTGATCTATAATTAAACTTCTAGATTAGAGTCGTAGAATCTAAACATTTTATCTTGCATTATTTTACTATAATACAGCTCTACAAATGCTGTTAAAATAAGGATTAAAACACAGGATCTATGTGTTGTCTGATTTAGTAGCAGTTCTTTAAGATATTCATAATCCGGAATTGTTGGAATGACCCATGTAATCAAAAAAGTGTAAGCAAATAATCAGAAGTTCAATTATCATGATACAGAACACTTTTGAGGGGAATTTTTTCTCTAAAGCGTCTGTCACATATATTAGCTACATATTTCCCCTCTTTTGTTATTATATATATATCTTTCTTATTTTGCTTAATGTAGATTTTGAGTGCTTTCATAGATTCCTTGCACAGATTTTGGATTCTTTACCAAAATCATTTGATTCTTTCTAAAACGTCGTTTTCCTTAATTCAATGATTCAAAGATTAAAATTAATAATGAAAAATATGCACATTGAATTTTGTGATACACGTTCGAATGATCTAATAATATCCCTGTATTATTTACAGCGCAAGGTTAAAATTTGCATAAAAAAAATCGTCTAAATTTGTTATTAAACAGTCGTTTTTTAAACTCTAGGACTATTTAGATTTGGACCTACAATTTAAAGTGGATTCTGAACCACTACAAACTTCCATGGCGAATGTTAGAACTCACGGATTGTTAAAGGTAAGGAAAGCCTGCTAACTGTTCGGCTGCCAGCTAGTCAAATTTATCAAGCCAATGAAATATATGATATAGAGTTAGTTTGGTATTAGGAAGGCTTCGGCCAAAACTACTACTGAATATTAAGAGCCAGTATTTTGTTTTAATGTCGAGTCTCAAATCAGTTTTAGAACACATGTTTCACACTCTTTTTTTCTTCATCTAAAGGCACAAACCATAATAATTTTCCTCACAAACTCAATAATTTTATTTAATTATTAGATTTCATTATATATATATATATATATATATATATATATATATATATATATATATATATATATATATATAATGAAATCTAATAATTAAATAAAATTATTGGGTTGTTCATCTTTTACCAACTTTCCGGTGGTAGCTTGATTCCACACTCATCAAATGGTTGGTTTTTACTAACAAAACACTGATTGAGGTGGGTAAAACGAAATTACTTTCTGAACAACCCAATATATAAAGGATATTTTAAGAGATTGGTAGAAATATATACTGCTGAGATATATACCAAGAGAGAAGTAGCCAGGAAATATGCAAATTTCAGAGTAAACGCACCTTACGAGTTATGCAAACGATGTGAAATGCGCAGCTCTCCAGTGCACGTAGGATAAGATATAAGGTGAGAAACCGGCAGAGTAGGCAATATTCGCGCAGTTATTATATATATATCTTTCTTATTTTGCTTAATGTAGATTTTGAGTGCTTTCATAGATTCCTTGCACAGATTTTGGATTCTTTACCAAAATCATTTGATTCTTTCTAAAACGTCGTTTTCCTTAATTCAATGATTCAAAGATTAAAATTAATAATGAAAAATATGCACATTGAATTTTGTGATACACGTTCGAATGATCTAACAATATCCCTGTATTATTTACAGCGCAAGGTTAAAATTTGCATAAAAAAAATCGTCTAAATTTGTTATTAAACAGTCGTTTTTTAAACTCTAGGACTATTTAGATTTGGACCTACAATTTAAAGTGGATTCTGAACCACTACAAACTTCCATGGCGAATGTTAGAACTCACGGATTGTTAAAGGTAAGGAAAGCCTGCTAACTGTTCGGCTGCCAGCTAGTCAAATTTATCAAGCCAATGAAATATATGATATAGAGTTAGTTTGGTATTAGAAAGGCTTCGGCCAAAACTACTACTGAATATTAAGAGCCAGTATTTTGTTTTAATGTCGAGTCTCAAATCAGTTTTAGAACACATGTTTCACACTCTTTTTTTCTTCATCTAAAGGCACAAACCATAATAATTTTCCTCACAAACTCAATAATTTTATTTAATTATTAGATTTCATTATATATATATATATATATATAATGAAATCTAATAATTAAATAAAATTATTGGGTTGTTCATCTTTTACCAACTTTCCGGTGGTAGCTTGATTCCACACTCATCAAATGGTTGGTTTTTACTAACAAAACACTGATTGAGGTGGGTAAAACGAAATTACTTTCTGAACAACCCAATATATAAAGGATATTTTAAGAGATTGGTAGAAATATATACTGCTGAGATATATACCAAGAGAGAAGTAGCCAGGAAATATGCAAATTTCAGAGTAAACGCACCTTACGAGTTATGCAAACGATGTGAAATGCGCAGCTCTCCAGTGCACGTAGGATAAGATATAAGGTGAGAAACCGGCAGAGTAGGCAATATTCGCGCAGTTATTGCTGTTTATCAAATTATCATTGAAAATTTTTTCTTGTTGCAAAGGACATCTGTAATTGCAGATAATGCCAGTAGACAGACGAGAAGGGTATGGTGACCGGACTGAGAAGGGCAAGTTGGTTTTTACGAAAAATCGCGGCCGACAGACACTTAGACGCGTCCACAGTGCATTGGTTGTGGCAAAGATGGTTGGAACAAGTAAAAAGTAAACTGTAAAAAGTTTGCAGGGTGCCGGTGCAGCCGGAGTGACGTCAGCACGCGCGGATCGACACGTCCGATGGGAGGCGGTGGCGGCCTTGCAAAGCACGTCTACCGAAATTCTGCAGCAAAACAGTGCGAGACACTCTGGATGCTCCCATATTGAGCTGAATCATTTGCCGTCGATTGGTTGCTAGTGGCCTGCGTTCATGCTATCCGTTAAGAAAACAGCCATTGACCTCGCATCATAGACGTTGTTTCAGAGCGCAACGGTGAAAGAAGTTTCGCCTCCTCCTCCCACGCATTCACAGTGTATCGGTACTACAGACGCCGCTGAGAGATTAAATGTTCTCATTTGTTTTTTTACTTGTTTTACTTCTGATTTATATGTCTTTCGCAGTGTGTTTTAAATAAAATGTCTTGTGTTACGATGTTTTGTATTAATTTCTTTATCGGCTTTGGATTAAGCATTCTTCACTTTTCTGGCATTCCTGCTGACATGTATGTTATTTTTAAGCATAATTTAACTCACCAATAATGAAGTATTTTTGTTTTGACTTTCATTATTAAGAATGAATTTTGACAACATAAGGCAAGAAAGAGAAGCGTTGCGTTCAGTTTTTATGAAAGTCATTAATATGCTTTACTGTCTATTGAAATCAATACAGAAAGATAATGAAGAAATTGAAATATGTTTGGAACAACTCACAAAAAATACAAGACATCAAGATTTTAAGAAAAGAAATATTTTGAATTCTTTCAAAAGAAGGGTTGTAAAAAAACGGAGTTTGAAAAAGAATATGAAATGGCGCTAGAATATTAAATTTTCTGAATATGAAGTTAAGGTAAAAAAAGTTTATAAAGAAATAAAATTACAACAGTGAAATCACTGTTTCGCCAGAATTGAACAGTGCTATTTTAACGGTCGCTGCTTCTGTGATTTCATCTACGAAACTAAAAGAAATAGAGCTCATACAATTTGATGGAGATCCAAGAAAAGGGTTAAACTTTTGGATCAGATTTAGTAAGATACACGAAGATTCTAGAATTGATACCAGAAACAAGTTTCACTACTTGCTTCAGTCCACCAAGCCAAATTTTATTCCGAGGCAAATAGAACAAAGTTTTCAAGCCACCGAAATCAGTTGTAAAAAAGCTGCA
This sequence comes from Latrodectus elegans, assembly GCA_030067965.1. Taxonomy (NCBI): domain Eukaryota; kingdom Metazoa; phylum Arthropoda; class Arachnida; order Araneae; family Theridiidae; genus Latrodectus; species Latrodectus elegans. The sequence goes on from CM057817.1 coordinate 28,337,811, forward strand.
GACCATCTACAAGACCGATTTGAAAAATAAAACATACTCATACAAAAGTTTATGTTCGAAAATTACTAAAGTTAGCTATAACTGACAAATCTCAAGTGTTAATATAAAAACACTATTCGATAGGTTGTAAACGCAACTTTACGAGCGCTTGAGATTTCAGGTCGCAGAAATGATAAATTTTCTCAAATACTATATCTACTCGTAGATTCTGCACACTACACCAATTTGATAAAAAATTGGGAGAGACAGAGAAGAATGACGCCTTATAATTCATGTAGGAGTGATTTGGATTTATATTAATTGATTTTATTAAAACTGATGTTGATACAGAATTTAGATAAATGATTATCTATTTATAAGATGAAATCAGATAAATGCATTTTAAGCACAAAAAGAAAATTAATGACTGCAGAAAATTTTGAAGAATATTGTAGTGTTCTTAAGAGGATTGGTTGAATCTTGGCATTATTGAAAAAGCTTTTAATGTACAAGTAAAAGGTGTTCATTATTTAAACCATCGTCCTGTAACAATTTTCGTGGTTCGATGGAGAAAAATGAAGAACATGTAGGGGAATATCGCCACCGAAGAGTTATACTTCGTTTAACTTGTAGACCTTATTTATTAGTAGCTACTTAAACAAGGTTACTTAAAACTTGGAGCACACTGAGGAAATTTTAAAAAGAGCATTTTACGTGGGTAACCGTTTAACCAGTCTCAAATCTGAGACAGAATTAAAAAAGTTTTTCTTGGAATCAAAAGTAATTATTGCTTCTGGTTAATTTAATCTCAAATGTTGGGTTTCTAATATAAGTATTGAATTGTTTGAAGATAGTTCTTAAGGAAAGCAATGGTTACATTTTAGGTTTTTATAGCATACTGGTAACTATACATTGTCGTACAAATTAAAGAAAGAAAAACAATCGCAGGAATCAGTTACAAAAAGAATGCCCTTAGCTTTAGCTAACCAAGTTTTTGACATAAACGGTTATACCGCACCAGTAATGTTGATTACAAAATTAATTCTTTCAGAAACAGGGATATGATAACCTTCCGCATGTGATCTTATTAGAAAATATAAATCTTGGCATCAAAAACTGCATTTGCTTTAAGAAATAAGTATTCCCGAATGGTTTGGAATTCAGTTGTTTAATATATCAATAGGTTTAAATTATTTTGTGACGCAAGTCAGAAAACGCATGGTGCTTGCGTCTTTATACGAGTGGAAAATAACAACGGGGTCAGAATTAGTTTAGTCAATGAGAGATCTATGAAGTTCTTTTGAAGCCCATGACGATTCCTCAACATGAACTATAGGCATGCTGTATAGGTACGCGGCTGCTATCGTTCATGGTTAAAGAGCTTAATCTAGATAGTGTTGATAGATATTGTTGGACTGATTCAACAACCGTATTGTGTTGGATTCAACATAATCAAAAGTATAGAATTTTCATGCATAATCTTATCATAAAAATTCGTTCTTTGATTTCAACTTATCAGTGGCATCAAGTTTCAGACACTTTCAATCCTGTTAATTTGTTATCTAGGGCTTGTTCCGCTGAACAGATGGTCGGGAGAAATGGTAGGAAAGGACCTAATTGGTTATCGGAATGTAAAGAGTGTTGGTCTAAACCAAACAGTAAGTGAAATGAAGAACTTTTTTTTCCAATGGCAGATTGTAGACAGTTACAACTGCAACAGAGTCTATTAATCTATTGTTCCCTGATACCAAGGAACCGGGTAGACACAACGACCTCTTTGCCGCCGAGGTGTTGCCCCGAGTGCACCACAGGGGGTGGGCCACCATATCACCCTCACACATGCCATAGGACCCGTTTATAGGGTAAGCATCATTCATACTTCATTCACACACACAAAGAAAGGACAAAGACAGGATAGAGAGAGAGAGAAAGTACATCCATGCCTGAACCGGGATTCGAACCCAGGACACCTCCCTATCCGTAGTCAGGCACGCTGACCACTAGACAAGTTGGCCGGCAAATGAAGAATTAGTAATTTCAGAAATTCATAAAACAGTCATAAATATTTTAACGAAAAATGTTAATGTTATTAAAAGACTTTATAGTTATTTTTCTTCTTTTAAGAAAACTGTAAGGATAATAGAATGAATTTTTAGGTTTTATAATTACGTCAGTTAAGTTGGTAAAAATCTCTTTAAGGACTTAACAATACAAGAGAAATTAGAAAAGGATCAATTAATTTAATGATCATAGTTGAAAAAGAATCTTTAAATGTGAAACAGATGATAAATTAAAAAAAAACTTACATCAAAAGTAGATTCTTTTGGTCTTTTATGAGCTAAATCAAGTGTTGACTTTATAGATGATAAATTTATGTTTTCTATTATATTACCATCTGATCATTGTTTTTTAAAATTATTGATAATGTGTACTCATAATGATTTGTTATATGCAGGAACTACTGTATTAATGTCTCATTTGAGGGAGAAATACTGGATTTTGATGTCTCATAAGACAATAAGAAATTATATAAATAAATGAGAGTAAAATGTCAGCAAATCAAGGATAAGAAATGTGAGACAATCCTAAGTATTTACTAAATGATAGGGTCCACGAAAGGAACTGATTGTTTCGTTGATAATCCACGATGCAGGCGTTTTTAAAACTGTGGTATGTAATCTTGCTGGGTGTATTTGAAAGATTGTAGAAAATCTTATATTGTATAATATACCTGGGCAGTATATCGGGCTCTCCACCTTGAAACTCTTTATATCGTTAAACACTGAATGTTTTATCCAGTCTTTAAGACGTTTTATTGCGAATCGAGATGGTCCTTCAAACATCTATTCAGACATTGAAAATAATTTTATAGGGTCACATAAGGTTCTGCAAACTATTAAAAGGGATGGTCACCGTTTCAAAGACGATGAATAAAATATACAGTGGTATTTTAATCCTCTTTCCACAGCCGGGTGGGGTTGAGAGAGGAAAGGTCTCATTCAAATTGTCGAACAAATATTAAAACTTATTCGGTCATGTTTTTCTTGAGTACGAAGAGCTACTTACTTTATTACGTGACTGTGAACGATTAGTAAACTCAAGACCTTTACCTGCGTGTCGGAAAACATCGATGATGAACCACTTATAAATCCCGAGCAATTCTTATTTGAAACTAAAGCGTCTGGAGTGCCAGACTTTAATGTTGTTGATAAAGTGAAATTGAGAAAGTGAATTAAATATTTACAGCGTCTAAGAGATGCTTTAAAGTCCCGTTTTCATTCTGAATATTTAGGACATTTATGACAGCAGTCGTTAAAAAATTATAAGAAGATAGGGCTTAGTATTGGAGATATAGTTCTTGTTGAAGATGTTAATAAAAACAGTTCCTTTTGTATGGGATTTGGCAAAAATAATAAAAATAATTCCTGGTTGTGATGATCTGATTAGACTCGCTATCATTAAAACCAAAAATTTGGAACTTTTAAGAACTATCCAACGACTTTATGGGTTGGAATTTAAAATCTAGTGTCTCATTGAGGGGAAAAGCCGCTACCAAAAAGTAGTAATTAGTTGTGCTCGAACTATGAGAGCAGCTAATAAATAATTTTTAAAGATCTATATTCTTGTTCTGTTAGCTCAATTTTAATTCCTTATTTTTTGTATTATTATTAGTTTTATTTAATTGAAAATTCATTGAGATTTATAGGAAAGTATTATTTTATGTGTATTTGTAGTTTCTATTTCATTCATATTAATATGCTTTTTATGTTTTGAGTGTTTAGCCCAGGACACATTTAAAAGATTGGAGAATGTTACGGAGAGTGACAGCAGCAAGAGTTTTTGTCTCCTCCTCTCACGCATGCGTAGTGTATCGGCACCACAGCTCCCGCTGAGTGCTTAAGTATTCTTTTTTGTTCTTTTACTTTCGATTTGAATGTTTTCCCGTGAGTGTTGTAAATAATATGTTTTGTGTTACGATGGTTTGTATTAATTTCTTTATAGGTGAGAGGACTAAGCATTCTTCTCAGACACCAACGTCTGGAATGTTGCCGGATTAGAATGATGTGAACGATGGAGTGTCACAGGATCGTCTTCTCAGATGAGTCACGCTTCTGTTTCATTTGTCATAGTCGCTGCGTACGAGCATGGTGTTGATATGGAGACGGGTGCAATTCTGCAGCATTTGTGGAACGCCCCACATCGTGATAATGCGGCATCATGGTTTGGGGTGCCATTGCGTACTATTTCAGGTCACCTTTAGTTCATATTCACGTCACTATGACATCCTAGAGTTACGTGGATGATGTGTTGCTTCTGGTGACACTCCCTTACCTTCAGACAGAGCCCAATGTCCTTTATCAGAAGGATAACGCCCTACTGCACATTGCTCGAATCAACCAACTGTAAGGCGTATAGCTGCTTTCTTGGCCTCTGCGCTTGTTAGATCAATCGAACACGTTTGGAATTTGATTGGACACCATTTGCTGATCCTGTCACTTCCTCCTTTAGAAGACGCACTTCGGCAGATAATTGTCATTGAATGGGGAGCTACTCCTCAGGACGCCATCCGTACTCTCATTGACTCTGTACCTAGATGTGTTGTACCTAGATGATCCGTACACTCATTGACTCTGTACCTAGATGATCGCCGTCAATGGTGATCCTACAACCTACTGACCTGACCCTGTTCTCGCCCTGTATTATTCATATAATTTCGAAAGACAGAGAGTATTAATTGTTCTGTCTCTTAATTACTTAATTATTACTAATTACTTACTTTTGGTTGCTGCCTCTCTCTCTGTTTGCCGATTTTTGTCATTTTCTGGAAACTCCATCTTGGTGTTGTCTTTTCAATGTCGGGCTGTGTATTTTAAGTGAGTAATTGGGGAAATATGGTATGTGTTAAAAAAAAAATTGATAATGTTCACAAATTTTATACAACCATCAATTACTCTGCTAGCAAACAATAAAAATAAATCTCAGTCATTTAATGATGTCAAATTTTTAATGACTGATTAAAAATCAAGAACATTTAAATTAAATTCAAATATTGAATTTTCAGAAATTTGTCTTCTTAATATAATACATTGTTGACTGAAACTGATTCGTATTTTTATTATAAGAAATAATTAAAATTATGAATTTGTGAAAGTTTTGAGAAAATAGAAATTTTTATCGCTTGAATAAGAAAAATGCTTACTGATTTTCTATGGACAAATGAAAAAATTTAATTTTAAATTTTTTTTATTTTCCTTTCTAAACAAGATATAAAAATATTAATTTAAATTTGCCTTTGATTTGTTTTGAACACTAACATCATCATAGAAATTTTCTTATAAATTTGTTTCTCAATTCTTATCTTGAGTACAATTTATCTATAACTTTCATGATGTCTTGTTTAAACAGGAACAGGACTTATTAATGAAATGATTCAATAAATTCCATTTGAAATAAACAATAAACTTACCAATGGAAATTTTGAAATATATTTATTATGTACTTTTTATTGGTTAAAAAAAGTTTCTTGAAAAGAAATCTTGATTTATATATATATATATATGTATGTATATATATATATATATATATATATATATATATATATATATATATATATATATATATATATATATATATATATATATATATATATTTATGTATATATATATATATATATATATATATATATTTATGTATATATATATATATATATATATATATATATATATATATATATATATATATGTATGTATATATAGTGAAGGCTTGGTGATTTTTAATTATCGAATAGATTTTAAGATAAATGTAAAAAAACTATAGTTAAGTCAAAAATATTAACGTTTGAAAAATTGAGAATTAAAAAGTTCGATAATATTAAATAAACTTTTGAATTAATTAAAATCCTGCAGTTTTATCATACGCTATATAATCACTCATGACTATAATCACTATGACCTAAATTCAAAATTAATTGTTATTCCCCAAATAATGTTATAAGGGAACTTATTTTATACTTCCATACATCCTATTATAGCGATCATTGGTGGAGTGATTAGCATCCCTGTCTTCAAAACAGTAGGTCCCTGGTTCGAATCCTGGTTCGTGAATGGATGTTCCTTTCTCTCTCTCTGCTTGTGTTTCTTTATTCCTTCACTTTCAGGGCGACAATGACACACCCGCAAGGTGCGATACTTTTCAGCAGGATATCACATTCTCCTCTTGTAACACTGAATCGATATATCTTAAGTGCAGCAGGGCATATAAATAACACATCGAAATATTAATAGATAAATATCTTGAATTAATTATGGATATGAAAACACTGTAAAATTTTTTGATTGCTTATTATTAAAGTAATTGAAAACAACACCCCCCCAATATCATATATATATAGTCCGTAGTTTAAATAATAATTTTCTATTCCCCTAATATAAACAGTGGTAAAAGACTATTCGTAAAGTTACTGTTGTTCTCGTTATCACTTTGACGCTGAAGTTAAAAGTTTAATATCTAAATGCTATTGTAAAGCAATCCAGACTCTACTGGCTTATGTCAAGATATTTTCATAGAGAGCGCACTTTACTGATGTGTTGCAAAATATAGGTAAAATGGAAAAATCTCAAGCATCTACCACAACAGATACAAACAGAAAGAAAAATGGCGGCACTCACCTCATATTTTTCAACAGTAACTATATAGATTCTAAATTTACTCTTCAAAGAGAGTAATCTTATCGTTTAACCATGTGGTGATTGTCTCTGGGTACTTAAATAATTCCGAGTAAAAATTTCATATTTATAAACGATATCTTATAAATCGTTTACAAAGCTCTTTAATTATAAAGGATGCAAATTTACTGCTAATAGATATAGCTTATATTTATTTATTGGTCCCGTTTCCGGTTACTGATTCATGTCATATAAGCCTAAAAGCATAGCCTATATTATACAAAGTCTAAAAGCATAGCCTCTAGTTTCGTAATTTTGAAATGTATCAGAGAACTGATGCTGATTTACGGACTAGCTTTCTCCTCCGGAAATGTCTGTTTCATACTAGCAAAAATATAGTAGGTATATGCGCCATAAATGTTTAATATACATGAGTTCTTTCAGCGCGATAACCGTCCATAGGATCAGGTATTGAATCCGTAACATTCTGGTCATGAGAAAGACGTTTTTTCGTAACCAAGCTTGATAGCTATTCTATTATAGATAGTACAAATGAATATTTGAAAATTTCCCTATACATATATCATAATAGTATTCACATGTTCGTAAACATATGCATACCTCCACAAGTTATGTATTTTATACTTGAGAGATTTTTTTCTCTCTCTGTGATATATGTGTATTTAAATCACTTTAGAGCTATGCAATGGGATCGCAGTAACGATGAGGATTAAGTAAGCGTACCAGATGAAGTTATGAGGACTTAACATGAACTGACATTTTATCCCCAAACTTGTACAACATAGAGAAATTAAGTTATGAATAGGTTACCTGTGTGAGACCCTTATTGATACAATGGGTTTTGGACTGGTCAGTATAGAACTCGCAACCTTCCTATCTCAAAAGCTCATTTTTCCCCCAAACAGTTAAATACAATCTCAGAGAGAAAAAGTATGCCATGCATTTCTGTTTCATACTTGAGTTCAACAAAGGATTATTTTTAATGCCCACCAGAGACAATATTAAAAATATAACCAGTAAATACTTTATTGTTGAATATTTGTACTACTTTAGAGCTCTAAATGATTTATTTGCTGAGTTATGTCCTGAGAAAACAATTGGTGACTTCCAATTGGAGGGAACACTTCTCGTAATTTTAAATCATAATAGACAAGACCATCATAGCTCTTTTATTCTAAACTTATATTTTTTCATACCACATGAGTGGAAGAATTCTGGATGTGGTCTAAAAATAAGCAGTTCTTTGGTGCGTTAGGGGATCGAACTTGGTACCTTTTTATCGTAACTCATAGAAGGTTATTTTACAAACTATATTATATTAAGAGCTTTGGCAATGGATGAGAAATAATTTTAGCATATTAATAAGATATATTTAAAGGCATAAATTGTAAAATATTCTTCAACTCAAATTAGAGTTTTTCTGTTACATGTATTAAACATTATTTGTATAATTTACAAAAATCACACTTAGGAGTTAAAAAGAAAAATATTTTTTACGTTATAATACTTAACTTTTAAAGGCATAAGTATCAAAAAATGCTTTATAATTATTTTAACGAAAAACATTTAAAAGTATAGCATAATTAAAAGGATTTCGGAATATTATTTCACTTAACCTATTTCTTAGGATATTTTTACTTTAGTGACAGAATGTTTTTCCCATTTTTCGAATAGTTTTCCATGAGAGCTAGTTCATTTATAATTAATGCGATTGATTCACTTAATATTATCTGATATTTATATGTATTTGATATTTCTCTTTAATACAAAGTTTTTATGTGGAGCTATAACATAACGATCCTATTAGGTTCACTTCGTTAGTTCTATTTTGGGAAAAATAATAATCAATATGAAACAGTTTTTGTGCTACTATGGAAACGGGATTTAATGGGATTAATACTTTATTTAAAAGTTTTTATCAATAAGCTGTGACTATTATAAGTGTTGTGAAGCGGATAATTCGTGACTTGGTTTCACAGAAACGGTGTAATTGCCTTGATACTTCCAAAGAGCTTTTTGGCTTAGTTCCTACCATTAGATATTTTATGCTTGGCTTCATTTTTATTTTTGAAGAACTATCATTTTCTATTACATAATGCTTGCTTAAATAAATTTTTTATTTCAATGTATGCCATTACATTCAATATTTAAAATCGATATTTTTAAGAATAGCGTATTTTTTTTACAAAGTTAAATTATATGTTTGTGAGTAACTCTACAACACAATAGATTCAATGGTTAATGTTTTATATAAAGATATACATTCTCTTATAACATGTGTTAATTTATCTATATATAAACTTATTCTGTCACTATGAAGAGAATAAACATGAAATATACTAGTCCTATTTTATATAGTATGGGATTTGCATTAAATTTCCGCGACTTATGTTTTGTTTTTATTACTTTCTATTGTAGTAATTTTATATTGCATTAAAGGATATATCATTTAAAGTGATTAATATACTGGTTATTTTTATTGTAGCTCAGTTTTGAAGTACTTACATTATTTTTCAATTTCACCTTTGAGTATTATATTTTTCTGTTTTTACTTCTTATTTTTAAATCCATGTTGTCTATTTTTTATAGTATTTTATACTTTTTCTATCTACTCATTATTTTTCCACTTTTATATAATACATAAAATACAACAAATTTTCTTAAATTCAAATTAATTTTTTACTGTCTACTTAAGAATTCTGTAATTTAAATATTCTCAGTTAAACGCGTGCGCGACGCGCGCGCGCGAACAAATTTTTGAGTTTCGCTAGTAAATACGTCGTTCTTACGACTGAAAAATTACAAGTACGACTTTTCATAAATGTCAGTCTTGAAGACAAGCTCCACACGCGTCTTAACTAATATGCCGACCATCATTGCTCTCAAATAAAAATTTTAAAAGACCAGAAGTTTAGGAATCAGTTCAAATATTTTATATCATTGTAAAAAATGAGAGGTTTCTTCAGCTGGTGTACCCCAAAATGTGTAACGATTCTTTGTTAATTGCCCATTAAGAAGATCCAATGTAAACACAAATAAAAACGATATTAAGCTTAGTTATTATACTGTGTTGGAATGAATAAATATTGACTTTTTAAAAATTTGAAATAAATTACAATGAATGAAAAAAAGAATGAACAACATTTTAAATTTTTGACAATGATTATTTAATTTACCAAAAAAACATTCGTGTTTGTGGTGATGACATCAAATATTTTGCTTGGCACATAAGGGATCTCTAAAAAGGGAAGTTTAATTCAGAAGAATGTATAGAAGAGAAAAATAGGGGAATTTATTTTGGACTATTTTTAATTCATAACGATAAGATCACCGAGACCTAGTGTTAGGGCGACGCTATTCCGAGCATGGAATTGGTTTCAAATCCAAGCATTGTTGAACAATGGAAGGTGTGAACTATTCTTCTGTATGAACGTCTATCGGTGTGGTTGCACTGGTTTGCTTGGCCCTGAATAGGGTTCTACAAATTAGATAGAAGCAGATGGGTGGAGTATTCGTAATTTTGAAGCAGGGACCAAGAATAAGACCTCTAATACTTGACCTTCCACCCCGAAATGTATCATTTCACTTGGAGGACATTGCGATCACGCTCAGTTTTAACGTACCCCAGCCGCCATTAGTGAACACGATGGATCTTCGATCAGACATAATTCGAACTCACCTTCTTCCGATTATGAGAACGACGCCCTAATCAACCAGGCAAAGGTTTGCCGGTGTGTGAAATTGAGAGATTTCTGGATTCCTCCTTTGCTATACGTGAGAACGACCCACTATCTGTGCAAAATCCTCCCCAAAAGCAGTTTCCATTGTGTGAAGTTAAAATGGCTTTCAGCGACGTAATTCCGTGAGGCTGTTCGCTAATCAGTTTGAATAATATTTAGTAATGATAGTAATGCTTTTGATATACATGAAAAAATATTAAAAAAATATTCAAGATATATTCATGTAAAAAGAACAAGAAAATAGCCAAAATACATTGTTTTTCCAGCATTTTTAATGAATACAACAATTTTTGTTTTAAAGACAATTTTTGTAATAAATTCATGCATAGTCCAGTCTTATTAATGTGATCACTAAGTTGAGTGCTTATAAAGGGTGTGTGAGAACTTCGGGAAACATTGCAATCATATGTCTAATGCAGAAAAGGAGCAATTTATCCAACATCCAAAAGGGCATGATCACTGTCTTTCGGGCAAATGGTGGAAGCATTTTAGAAACAACTAGATTTGTGAACTGTTGACGTGCCACCGTGCTAAAAGCATGCAGTGCTTAAAAAAATGGGAGTATCCAAAATCATGGAAGTGGCAAATGTGGTGTACCACGGGCCTTAGATGACACAGGAGAACGATATGTGTGGAGATGAGTTCGGGTGAATGGACATCCCACCGTTGAGCAATTGACCGCCCAAATGAATCAAGGGGCTAGCAACAGTGTCTCCCAAACTATTGTTCAGTGAACGTTGCTGCATCTGGAACTCCAAAGTAGATGCCTTGCTCATGCACCTATGATGACTGCTGTTCATCGGTGGCGACGAAAGCAGGTATTTGCACGCAAATGTTGCAATTGGATGGTCGTGGTGGCCTGGTTGGTTTTGGGATCGTTCTCATTATCAGAAGGTAGAGAGTTCGAATCCAGGTTTAACAGAAGATGCATCGTGTTCACTAAAGGAGGCTAGGGCACTTTAAAACTGGACGTGGTCGCAATATTCTTCAAGTGAAATGAGATCTATGGAAGTGGCACGCCAAGTACTGGAGGTCTTCTACTTGGTCCTTGTTTCAAAATCATGAAGACTCCACTGATTTTATCTAACTGGTAGAGCCTAATTCAGGGCGAGGTACAGGGAATCATGATGATGCAACAACAATAACTGTAACTGGACGTCGACTGAGTGGCGATCGATGGCATTTTCCGATGAATCATGTTTATGTTCCCTCAGACACATGGACTTTAGCGTGTACAACGTGAAACCTGTGAAAGCAAACACCCTGCAACTATTAGTGGAACGGTTCAGCCTGGAGGTAGGAACATTATGCGGTCTGGAAAATATTTTTCTAGTATTCTCAGGGTTCACTCATCATTGTGGAAGGCACGAGGGATCAATATAAGTAGGTATCTGTCTTTGCGGACCATGTACACCTCTATATGGGCATTTTCCCCTCACGATTATGGCATTTACTAGCAAAACAATGTGAGAGGACATACAGCTAGTAGTGTAAATTCAAAGATCACCAGAATAAGTTTACCGTTCTCCCCTGGCCAGCAAACTCATCTGATTTAAAGCCAATGAAGAAGCTGTGGAATCATTTCAATCGGTCTGTTCTTGTCATGGGTCTTCATCCGCGTATTCTAAAGCAGCTGGCCATGGCACTAGAGTCTACATGGCTCAATATCTCAGTGAACACCTTCAGAACCCCCAATTGACTCTCTCCCTATACGTCTCGCCGCAGTCAGCTTTCACAGGTGGTTATTCTGGCTTTTGACTGGTGGTCGCACTAATATGACTGGACTGTATATTTTGAGTTATGTGAAACAAAAATATAAAGAAAAGAATATTAAGTTTGTTTTTCAAACCTTATATATATATAATGTTTGAAAAAACTTATTATATATGACTTATATATATGTTAAAACAAAATTATATATAAGCTTATATACAGAATACAACAAAAGAAAATTTTAAAATTTTGAATGAAGAAATTAAAAATAAAGAAAATAAATATATATATTCATTATATATTATACAAATTTTGATGGATAAAGAGATAGTTACCGATATAAAAATAAATATGTATATTATGCTTATAATTTCAATAATTGAGTGAAGAGAATCTTTAGTTGCAAAATAATATGAATGCAGGAGATTTTATATTCATTTTATTCAGATGTTTGATCTTAAATGAAGTGGTACTAATATATACTTGCTCTACATTGTATAGTAATGAGCATCATTCTAAAGCTGTTATAATCACGTCTCTAGTTCAGCATATCAAAAATGGTTTTACCAGATAATTGTAACAGTAATGAAATGGAATATAAGCAGCATTGTGATGAAGTCAGCTCTCTGACACCATTGTTTTATTGTACTTGCGCGTTTTATATGAACATATTTCTAGGGAAATCTTATGGTTAAGGAATTTATCTGTAAATTGCAATACTGTCATGGCTCTTTAAATTATTATTTGAGATAAATAGATATCATTTGCAGCACAATTTTACACCAAAGATATATTACTATGTGTGTATATTCCTAAAGAAAAGGATTTCTTATGAACTTACCATCAAAAATTTCATTAATGGATTTACGTTTATTTTTCATGATCATGTTAATAAATATTAATAATATTAACATTATTGTGGGAAAGAATTTGTAGACTTCATAACTTACATATAAAATTGAGACATTTTTTAAAAATTTTTTTAGAAAAATATATTTTTATCCTCAATAACCTACACGACAGTTTCGTTAATTAGGAAAATTGATCATTTCCTTATAAATTTTCAAATTCATGAATATCTTAAAAAAAGGTACATTAATTAAATTATATGAATTTTCTATTTACATTATTTAGATAAACAAAAAGTTATGTATTGAATTATGAATAAATCGCACGCGGACCAATCATGTTTCCAACAGCAGATGGGCACAGAATCATCTCATAAGGGGATGAGATGAGAAAAGCAATTGTACTTTTCACGGATGAGTACCGCTTCAAAGTATATTTTTGAAAAGATACGAAATCTCATCTGGAGTGAACCTAGTATTCAAAATTATCTTTCATTTTTGTTCAAAAATGCTCAAATTAGTGAATGTGGTTTAATAGTTTGAATAGACATTGATGTCAATAACAAACTGACTTGTATTATACCAGGAATGGGGAACTAACAGATGAAAGATATGAGTTTGAGATCCACCCTCATGGATTAGAACGCCAGACCTTTACTATCGTGCTCATCTAATGGACAGTTCAGTTTTTATGACAAAATATTTCTAATGGACTGATCGGTATATTCCTCAGATATTGATCGAATTTGGGAGATTCCTGGGGAGAAGCACTGTCAGTCTCCCGCTTACCAACTCAAGAAATAATTCAGAAGTTGGGAAGCTATCTTTTTCTGGATCAGAAGAGAATATCACAGCCATTCAGTGATAGCTTCTTTGATTCCACGCCTCATATTATCTATGCCACATTGATTTCGGGAAATCACACCACGTATTGAAACTCCTTTTTATTCAACAAATTGCATAATTTGTATAATATGCACGAAGCGTACAATTTTTATTTACCAACCAATATCAAAAATATTTATATATATCTTATTGTGTCGATATATTAGAATACTAGTTCATTGCTTTTTATTCCTCACATATTACAATATCTATACATCATTTATCAGTTACCAAAACATTTTCTCATACGCAATTTATATTATATCATATTATGTATATAATTTTTTAGCAGAGTCAACTAGGAATTACCAATTTTAAGCAGCATACTACAGATAGATATTCATTTGTACTAATGGCGGATAAGAGGTTTATATAAGAATATGCAATAAAAATATATAAATCATAAATGTTTGTTACTATCTTCGAAAAATTAAAACTTCAAAGTCAAAATAGCATTTTCTCTCTTTATGTTACACTTTTTAAAGAATAGTTAATATTTTTTATTTCATTTTATTTTAAAGCTTATTTCCTCTCACACATACTTAAATTGTAAAGTCTAAGATGTGATACAAAGTGTCATGCTTCTAAAAATGTGTGAGCATAAATAATAAAATTATGAAAAGAAAATCTTACAAGCATCAATGCATCTGCTTAAATTGGCTGTTATCACAAATAGTTGTTTTTTTTTTAACTCAAAAATCCCAAATTTTTCCCAACAATGTCGGGTTTATACTTAAAATTTTGTCTGAAGATTGTTTTTCTTATTTTAAAATGCATATTATGCTGAAAAAATTGACCTTTTTATTTTAGAACCATAACAAATTCAAAAAGAATCCAGTAACATTTGAAATAGGAAAAAAGTCAATAAAAGCTTTATTTCGTGACAATAACTCAAATAGATAATGATTAATATTTTCTACTTCATAAAGCTATTTTTCATATTTTCTGTTTATCAAATTGCATGTGTGTTATTGCTAATGCAATCCAGAATTATGTCTTCATTATGTGTATTTATTCGATACATCAATATTTCCTCATTATCTCATTCTGTTCGCTCTCATAAACTATTTATGTGAAATCACAATTTCAGAAAATATTTGCGTAATTTTTCGAAAAATATTATGATAGTAAGCTGCATTATGAAGATTTATTGTGTGAAGACTTGTTTAGAAAATGTTTTTGATGACAAAACTGATAGATGAAAATGATGTTTTAAAATTTTTCTCATTAAGGTTTAGTAATAAGTAGTTTTATTGTGTTTTCTCGTGTCCCACATACTTTGTTTTCCAATATTATAAAATTCATGACAAATTTTACTTATCTATTTCTATCGTAATTTTGATCACACAATTATGTTGTTCCATTTTAAGTAATTGTGTTTATATTTGTTAATTACCAAACATTAAGAGAATATAATGAGATATCAATGACTGCTTGAAGTACAAGCTCAGACAAATCAGGAATCAATACTTTATATTTGCTTATTCATCGTTCATGAATAACCTCTTCATCTCTAATGGGACTTCTTCACTCTTAGCTTCCAAAAATATCAAGTATTTAAAAATGTCAAGAATTTGTTCGAGGCATGGCGTATTCCTCTCTATGTAATGAAATAATCTTAAACAACAACGATTTTTGACAAAGATATAACAGCTTTACTAATTACCAGTTCATGTAGTCAGTAAGGATTTATGGTAGTTAGTAACGTTTTCTTTCCTAGAGGTCAGTTTGGTGTCAAAGCCATTTTTTTAATCTTCTGTTTAATAGCTCTTGGTTTTGACTCATACCATTATGTTGAGGTCAGATTAGCTCTTTAGAACTGCAAAGCAATAAATAAGTCTGTATTACCCAGTGGCACGGTTGGAATGCGAGGTATCAGGTTCGATCCCAACCACTATTAAACAATATTCCCATTGTTTGTCACATGTATGTCGGATTTCTGCTTTTTGCTGGGGTATCTAAAAATGTCTTGTAACTCTAGAATATGCTCGATTATTTATGAAATGTTAGTGATTTTTTTCATAAAACAAAACCTTACACACAACAATTTTCATATATTAAACTATCAAATAAGCGATTTCAAAAATCAACGATAAATTTATTTATTTCCATTATAAATTGTAATTCTCTCTCTCTCTTAGCTTTCGAAATCAATAAAAAATCAGATTCAAATCAATTAAGCAAAATTGAATTTCTTTTATGTCTCCTTATTATATTAGGTATAAGTCTAAGTATTATTCAAAAATAAATATTTATGCTTAAATGTTAGAATTCTAAAACTATCAATGATAGAATTTTTTAAGTCTATATCGCTTTTATATTTACAATTATTACGAGTATTGGATCTTAATAAATCTATTTTAACAAATATTTTAAAATGGCAAAGCGTACTTAAAATTAGATTCATTAAAATACTAAAAAAATACATATATTGCTCATTAATGAAAAGATCTAATATGAATATTTTTACGCACAGAATCTTTTATAAGACTATTACAAGGGCGAAAAACTTTTGCAACTTCTTATGTCGGTCTTATCTTTCGAAACGGTGGTAACAAAGCATTCTTATCGAGTTGTCTTGGCAGACACCACGACCTGCCCATTGGTGACCCTCTGACATAATAAAAGACTCAATCGATTTTTGCTCTAATCTTAGAGATCTGTAGTTGTTCCTAATGGAGCAGGGAAAGTTTATCGTGTCTGTTTTTGTGTCAAAATAATATTAGACTCCCAAACTGATGTTAAACATGGAGAAATTTTTTTTTTTTTTTTTTTTTTATAAAAAAAGAAGGAAAAAAAAACTGAAAAATACTTAGAAACTTATAAAAATGCATTGAGTTTTAAGAAATTATAAAATAAGTAATTTAGTTAACTTAAATAAAAAAAAATTTAAGATAAAAAACTATATTACTATAAAATATTTTTAGTTGTTAAGTAATGTTTTAAAATAAATGTAAAATCTGTGTTTAGAATCCTCGTGTGTGTGTTGGGAGTTTCATAATAAATAATTGAATTAGATAATTTACTTTTTTGAAATTAATTTCATGTTTGAAAACAATAATTTCATGTTCAATTGATTTCATGTTTGATAATTAATGACATTGTAAGCTAGAACATAATTTTCTTTATTGCTAAATAAAGTTTTCCCCATTAAATTAAAATTAGATTTCTTTATATTTTCAATTTTATTCGTATAAGGCTTACGCAATTATTTTTAATTTTTAATAGGTGTGTATGATGTAACTTTGTTTATATACTGCTATCTATTTAAATTGCAACACCATGAAGAAGAAAAAAGTAGAAAATATTACATGTGTAAATATTGTGGCAGGAAGTCAAAATGATGAAGGTTGTGCAAGCAATTTAAGGATTTATAATGTTGCGAAATTATTAAAAATATTTGCCTCCACTGGCAGCTGTACAGTTATTAAAGCATTTGATTTGGAGTCGAATTAGACTTAGAGGATAAAATGTTAAACCGCAATATGGAACACTCATTCCAAAAACTGTGCCACACTTCATCAACTGTAGGAGGAATACGGTACAGTCTTTCACAATCCATGAACAGATATTTTCAACTGATTAAAGATTTGGAGCCTGTGCTGATGAGGGCAAAAATCGAATACCCTCTGTATCGAGAAATGTCAGCACATAATGTGCAACATATTTTCTTGCTTTATCTGTTTGAACGATGTAATTTCGCATACCACGAAAATAAGAACAACCACAAACCTTAAGAAGTCCGAAATCTATCGACTGTCGCTATTCCGAATGTTCAGAACAAGTGTCAGAATCACCGAATTAATCTTGAATCATCTGAACTTTTTGCTCATCTTATACCCAATGGCTGTCCAGAGTATCACGCCAAGTGCAAGAGCCAAATGCTGATATAGAATACAACTAAATGACAAGCGTTCCCCTCAGAGCCTCCAGTCTTATATATGGCCATTACATTTCTACACGCAGAATTAGGATTCGTCAAAAAGACGATATGCCACACTTGTATCCAATTTTGACGTCAGATACACTAGAGACCCCATCTGTTTTTAGACTTCATTGTCTAGGGAAGCTATTGAAATAGTGTAGGTATTGACAGTCTGTGTTGTTCCAAACGGGGATTATGGACATGCTGCAAACAAATTTGTTTTCCCATCAATAATCTTTATGGCCGTATAGTTTTGGATAGCTGACGTAACAATGTGTTTTATCTCTACAGATTTTGTCATGGGAGGGTATTTAGATCCTACATGATATTCAGAATGATCCTCAGCAACCTATAGATTCCATATTCACCTGACACTGATTTGATTTCGACCAGGAAGATTGGTAATATCATGGAAAAATTATCCCCACTTTTGATGAGCAAATGTTTTGCCTTTATGGAATTCTTTAAACTAGAGTTCTAACATGATATTCTGAGAAAACTCTACTCTTGCTAATGGACTTCTAATGAAAAACTCACTGAACAAAGTTTATTTCGTCTCAGTTTTAATTAGCATTTATCCTTCCTGCTGCGACCAAATGCTCTGAAATGTTAATCCTTTGTATATTCTAAACTTTTTCTAATATTCTTAGGATTTTGTATTTGTAAGCTCTTTCCTTCCCGATGCTCAAATTTTAATGATATAGATTGTCTTTTTAAAGTAAGGCACAAGCTCTTCCCTTCAGTAATGTTAAAAAACTACACCTGCAAATATGTTATATATACATAATACTTCTCTTAACACTTGAAAATTCAGTACCATAGGTAAAAGAAACGGGAGATAATCGTTGTTGAAACGATTGGTTCTCCCTTCCACAAAATTGTTAGCTTGCTTTATATAAGATTTTTCTATTAATTGCCAGAATAAGAATTTTATGCATGAGGAAAGAATAGTTATACGTAGTACCTCTTAACATGAAACAATAAGTAAAAAAAACACTGAATATGCACAAAATTAACACATTTTCTTCCGTTAATTCCATGTTTTCTATACATACAATACGTAACAACAAGCAATGTTTATTGTAACATAGCACACTCGTAAATTAAATGATTATCTAATCTATTTAATAAGTTGCAGTTGGATCGTAGATTCGGATGTGAGAAACCAGTTTAGGACAGTCAAAAGGTTCTTGAGAATTCTCCTCTGAGACATAAATGCGTATTTCTTGTTAACCATTTGCCACTGTTTTCTGAAAGCTACATACGAGAGCGATGTTCAATCTATTTCCCAACTATATTCAGTGTATGAAAATGTCGGAGAGACTAACAAGATGCAAAAAATCTACATACCGCATAAGTCACTGTGGCTAATGTGCACGGTGTTTGGTATTGCTAAATACTACCCGTAAAAGGTAGTAGGCATCTATTGAAGGGAAGATAGTGTTATCGAATACAGCTCGTCATGCATGTTTAGTTTGATTTTCATACCAATGATTAGGTGAACTAGTGGGGATTTACTATTGTAAACAATGGGTTTTGTAAACACAATATTATTTTGGAGAGTAATGTGGTGTATCATTGTTTCGTCTAGACTAAGCCTGTCACGATGCGTCCATAAAACTCGTACAATAGGATTTGCATTGCTTAAACCAAAACGTAACTTGACTGAAAATACCACATCATGTTATTTTGAAAGCCATAAAACTCTCTTCGGCCATGAAACTACAAACGAAGTCATATTTTCTATTGTTTTAATCACAATATATTGATGGATTCTCCAACTGTCTTCTTATAAAGTTACATTTGTTAACTAGGAGTAACGGTAAAAATCAAAAGTATCTTTTATTTACCACAAAATGCTGAAGCAAGTATTTTGTGTAATTCACCACATCATGCCCGTAAATCCGTTGCATTCCTGCATGTGCGCTGAAGGCTGATACTACTGAAATATATGCTCTTTTCTATTTTCCGAATCATTTTCCCTTCCGCTAGTGCATCAAAAACTAGTATAGGTGTCCACGTTTTGCAATTAGGCTTTAGGACCAGTCTATTGTTCTTAATCATATTACCATCACTTGTCTGTTGTAAGTATCTTGGTTGTCAATGCCCTACCATTTCTTTTTACTTGTGCTTCATGTGCAGCAGAAAAATAATTTGCAAATCGATTCCCGACAAAGTAGAACAACTAATGGTCATTCAGTACGACCTTGGTATATTAGTAGGTTTTTGAAATGGTAAAACTTTAGTTCGATCCTAGCCATCGCTATGAAACACGAAACAGCTGTATTTCTACTTTTTGCATGCATATGTTCAGGGGTAGATGGTAGGACGTCCGGGTTTTAGCTCTTGTATATGACACATTATCTATGAAAAGTTCGTCCTTAAAAAGGAAGGTTCCATTTTCGAATATCTTAAAGTAGTGTTTGGCTGTTAGGCTAGCAGTTGTCAAACTATTGATGATTTTGTCCACAATAGTCTAGCGTTACAACCATATTCTATGGGTTTGAAACTCTCAAATTTGATCTAAGACACATAAAATAAATGGAGATAAATGTTGTGTGTATGCTTATAACATGCACAGCAGTCGAATCTTTGTAAATTATCCAAAATTTATGTCTTGCGCGATGAAGAAATACAGAATACTATTAGCAAAAAAGCTCTTATGAGGAGCTATATGTCGTAGAAGTTCAAAAGTTTTAAAAATGTATTTGGCTGTTAAGTTATTTCTACCAGGCTAAGCAGTGTCAAAATTATTGTTGATTATGCAATTTCCATCAATTTTATTTACCTGTTTCTCCATGAGAATGTTGCAGATATATAATCTGCATAACATTTTCACTACACCATTTCTCCTTTTATATATATTCTTCGAACATGTGCTTATTGTGGTGAATGCTTAATCCAAACCGGGTTTCTTACTGATAAAAAAATTAATACAAACCATCGTAGTACAAGGCATTTTATTTACAACATACACAGAAAGACATCCAAATCAGAAGCAAAAAGTAAAAGAACAAAAGAGAACGCTTTAGATTTAAGCCACTGATGTGGCGTCGATACATTGAGCTTGCGTGGAAGGAGGAGGCGAAACCTCCTACTACTGTCTCTCTCCGCAACATTCTCCCACCTTCTAAATATGTCCTGGGCTTGACATTCGAAACATAAAATACTTATAAATACTAATATTAATGAAAACCAAAGTACAAATATACATAAAATATTACTTTTATATAAATGCGCAATGAATTTCAGCAAAATAAAAGTAATAATGTGTTATAGAAAATAGGGAAATAACATTGAGCTAACTCAACAAGAAAAGGAGTCTTTAAAAATTATTTATTAGCTGGTTTCACAGTTCGACCGCTACTAGCTACTATTGTAACGGTTCGTCACCTCTATCAGATACTGAAGTTTCAATTATCAACCTATAAAATAATTAGACAGTCTTAAAAGCTCCGGGTTTTTGTTCGTATTATTCAACCATCACGACTAAGAATTATTTATTTAATAGTTTTGTGCTAAATCCCAAAAGGAACTGTTTTTATTAACGTCTTCTACAAGAACAATTCTTCCAATACTAAGTGGTATATCCTCATAATTCTTTATCGACAGATGTCGTAATTGTCTTAAATATTCAGAACGAAAATGGTACTTTAAAACATCTCCAAGACGCTGTAAATACTTAATTCATTTCTCCAGTTTCACTTTATCAACAATATCAAGGTCAGGCACAACAGACGTTTTAGTTTCGTACAAAAACTGATCAGGATTTATAGGTGGTTCATCATCGATGCTTTCCGAGACGTAGGTAAAGGCGAAGAGTTTACTAATCATTCACAGTATCAAAATGTAGTAAGTAGCTCTTCATACTCAAAAGAATCATGACATAATATTTTTCTTAATATTTGTTGAACAGTTTGAATAAGTCGCTCGCACCATCCGTCTTATCAGACTGCAAATGGAGGATTAAAACACTTTTCGTTTGGCAGCTTTAAAACGGAGACCATCCCAGTCAATAGTTTGAAGAACTTTGTCTGTGCCTATAATTCTTTACCTGAATAGATGGTTGAAGGACGTTCTCAATAAAATGACTTAGAGACTGAATAAAACATTCAGGGCTTAACGATGTAACAAAATCCAGGTAGGCAGCCCAATACAGTGCACAGATATATAATACAATATAAGATTTTCTACCATCTTTCAAATACAATGGCTCAGCAATATTACATCCCACAATTACAAAACGCATGCATCATAGACCCTATCATTTGGAAAAATACCTGGGATTGTCCCACATTTCTTAGCCTTAAATCTCTGACATTTTTTACTCATTTATTTATTCAATTTCTTATGGTCTTATAGGATATCAAAAGCCAGTATTTCTCTCTTAAATGAGACATTAATATAATAGTTCCTGCATGTAACAAATCATTACCCGTTTATAGAGTAGGCAACCATTCACACCTCATTCATACATAGAAAGGACAAAGACAGGATAGATAGAGAGAAAGTACATCCATACTCGAATCGGGATTCGAACCCAGGATCTCCCAATCCGCAGTCAGGCACATTGACCACTAGACTGGTTGGTCAGCTAATAGGACAGTTTATAATCTGTAAAGGTAACATTTGATTTAGCTTTTAAAAGACCAAAAGAATCTACTGCTGGTCTAAGTCGTTTTAATTTATCCTCTGTTTCACAATTAAAAATTATTTTTTAACTATTATATCATTAAATTAATTTCTCCTTTTCTAATTTCTCTTGTATTGTTAAGTCCTTAGAGAGATTTTTATCAACTTTACTGACGTCATTATAAAACTTAAAAATTCATGCTTTCATCCTTAGAGTTTTCTTAGAAGAAAAATAACTATAAAATATTTTAACTATCATTTGTCATCAAAATAGTCAAGACTGTGTTTTCCGAATGCCTGCATTCACTAATTCTTCATTTAGTTTACTATTTGATTCAGGTCAGTTATTTTTTTTTATTTTCCAGTAACCAATTAGGTCCCTCCCCGCACTTTTCCAGACCAACTGTTCAACTTAACATGCCCTAGATAACAAATTGACAGGAATGAGAGCACCTGAAACGCGATGCCACTAATTAGACGAAATCAAAGAACAAATTTTTATGGCTCGATTATGTATGAAAATTCTCTAATTTTGAGAATTTTCATACTTAATCATAATTTTCTTCTTACTATATCTCGCACTTATTCTAATTTTCCACATTTTGCTTCCTTTCTTTTTTGTGGTTGCTATTGATGATAGTGTTATCCGTCCTTCTGAATTGTCCAGCAGTTTAGATTAAGGTCTTTAACTATGAACGATTGCGGCCGAGTACATATACAGCATGCTTATAGTTCAAGTCGAGGAATCGTCATGGGCTTCAAGGGAACTTCTTAGACCTTGCCTGGACTAAAGTAATTCTAATCCCTTTGTTATTTGTGACTCGTATAAATACGCAAGTACCATGCGTCTTTTGACTTCCGCTACAAAATTATTCAAACATATTGGTATATCAACCAACTGAATTCCAAACCATTCGGGAATACTTATTTCTTAAAGCAAATGCAATTTTTGATGCCAAGATTTATATCTTTTAGTCACATATCATCTGGGAATCTCTTATTACCCCATTTGAGTTTTAAATTCAATGTTTCTTGTAGAGTTAATTTTGGAATCAACGTTACTGGTGCTGTATAACCTATTATGCCAAAAACTTCGTTTGCTACAGCTAAAGTCATTCGTTTTGTAATCAATTCCTGTGTTTGTTTTTCCTTCTCTATTTCGAACAACAATCTGTCACTAACAGTATGCCATACAACCCAACGACACCTGTGAATTTGCCCAGTGAGAATCTGTGAACCAATTCATGGAGGCGAGCAGCATTACCTAAGCCTTACCAGCGCAAACCCGTTTATAGGGTGGGCCACATTGATACATCAAATTAGAACAAAAGGACAGACAACCACAAAGAGAAAGTGACATCCATACCTGAACCAGGATTCTATCCCGGGGTCCACTGCATCAGGAGTCAGGAACACTAACCACTAAGCCATCGGTCGGCAGATGAAATAAAATAAAAAGCTGAACTTTCAGATTGTCGTTCAGAGTCAGAATCAAATTTTTCCATAATGGTACAGCCAAGTCTAGAGTTAATTGCTGTAATTCCTAACTTCATATAAATAAACTCACCAATTAGCAGTTTACCAGCAATATCTGCCCCAAATTAACATTTTAATTTCCTATCAACATTAAATTAATTTTTTTTCTAAATCATTTGTTTTAATTTCTTGAGACTTGAGCTCATATAATCCTGAACAATATTGAATTTGTTTAATTTCAGATCAAATTTGATTCTAAGAACTTCTATTTTACATTTATATTTACATATAATATATCACTTAATAGAATAAAATTATTTTTATACACCTTTTCAGGCTTCTCAATACCTCCAAATAAATATTTAGTTTCAGTTTCACCAATGCGATTGAAATTCACATTTTAAACAATATTTTCAGATATATAAGATTTCATAAAACCACTATCCTAAATAGCTCGAAAATATTTTTCTTTGATTCATTATGAATTTAGGCAACTAATGTTTGAAGCAAAACATTGATGTTACATAACTATTAAGAGTGATCGTTTTGTTTTCACATTTTTCAATGTTTGGTTTATCATCTGCTGAGATGGTAAACCTGGGCATAAAATAATAAAATGGCAATTTTTACATCAAAGACACTTATGGCTAGACATGTATTGCTTACTTATATGACTTTTCTTTAAACAAAACAATCATTCTTCTTTTTTACAATATCTTTCTTACATTTAAGATTCATAGCAAATGCATCATTACAAGTTTCAGACAAATGAGAAGATTTATCACAAAAAATGCATGCATGATTTTTTAAACTTAGTTCCATAATAATTATTATTATTACTATGGCCATACTTATTAATTCACAGGCATTAGGAACAAATTTAGATTCATTAGACTTATTCTTTTTAAAGTTTACTTTTTAAGAACACAAAACATCATGTGTCATTTTAATTCTAAATTTTGCATCAACTTCAGTTTTAATGAAATCAATTAATAAATCCAAATCACTCTTACCTGAATTATCAGGCTTATATTCCAAAAGTTAAAAGTAAAACCAATTAATAAGTCATAATCGCTTTTACCTGAATTATCATGTGTCATAATTCTCTGTCTCTCCCAAATTTTTATCGAATCGGATGGAAGAGCAGATTACACCAATGGATATAATATGTGAGCAAATTTATTCTTGGTAATTTATTCTTAAGCCCCACGAGAGAAGCTGCGTTCGCAACTTATCGGACCGTGTTATTAAATGAACACTTAATTTGTCAGTTATGACTAACTCTAGTAATTTTCTAATGTTAACTTGTACGAGAATGATTTTTTTTCCAAATCAGTCTAGTAGATAGTCCACTACTTTATCATAGTTTGCTTAGGTTGCTGGAAAAACTCTGTACCATTTGCCTCGGAAAAGAATCTGTCTTGGTGGATGGAAGCAAGTAGTGAAACTTGCCCCTGCTATCAATTCTGAAATCTTCGCGTATCATAGTAAATTGATTCCAAAAGTTCTACCACTTTCTTGGATCTTCATCAAATTGTATGAGTTCTACTTCAGGTAGTTTTTGTTTCTTATATAAAATCACAGAAGCAATGACAGTTAAAGTGACATTGTTCACTTATGGCGAAGCAAGGATTAAACTGTTGTCATTTTGTTTCTTCATAAACTTGCTTATTTTAGCTTTATATTCGGAAAATTTGTCATAATATTCTTGTGCCATTTCATGCTCTTTTCTGAACTTCGCTTCTATATAACCCATCTTTTGAAAGAGTTAAAAATATTTCTTATTTTTAGATCTTAATGTCTTGTATTTTTCTGTGAGTTGTTCGTAACAGATTACTATTTTTTCATTATATTTCTGTATTGGCTTTAACAGACCATCAAGTTCATTAACGACTTTCATAAAAGCAAAATGTAAAGTTTTTCTTTCTTGCTTTATGTCGTCAAAATCCATTCTTAATAATGGAAATTAAAACAAAAGGATTTAAATATCGGGGTGAGTTAAATTATGCTTAAAAAATAACATACATCTTAGCAAGGATTCCAGGAAAGTTGTGAATGCTTAATCAAAAGCAGGTTTTTTTCCCGATATAGAAATTAATACAAATCATCGTAGCACAAGACATTTTATTCACAACATTCAAATAAAGACATCCAAATCAGATGCAAAAACAGTAAAAGAACAAAGAGAATACTTTGCGGCTTTGGTTCTGATGTACTGCGCATGCGTTGGAGGAGGAGGCAAAAACTACTACTACTGTCGCTCTCCCCAACACTGAAGATTTTAAATTTTTACTATCTCAAAATCTTTAAGCTAATTTTAATTTAAATTTCATTTATTTAATATATTGTTTTGCTTTTCCCCATGCTTTTTTTCTTTTAATATATACTGCCCGACATTGAAAATGCAACATCAAGAAATGATGGCTAGAAAATTAATATAAGTTATAGGGCAAATGCACGTTACTGATTAACGCAAATAATCTGAAATATCCCCAGATCTCTATCGTAAATAGGATAAAATAAAAGGCGAGGAACCAGCAGAGTGTGTAATTTTCGCATCGTTATCGCTGTTTGGAAAATAATCGTTGAAAGTTTGCATTTGTCGCAAAAGACGCCTAAAATTGCACAGAATGCCAGGCCTTCATTGATGGAGTCAGTTTCAGCAAACAGACTAGTGTACTAGGTATATGGTAATCGGTCTGAGAAGGATAGGTTAGTCCTTACGGCAAATCGCAGCTGATAGACGCTTCCACAGTGCACCGGCTATGGTGAATATGGTTGAACAATGGAATTGTGGAATGTTTGCGGGATGCAAGGAAAGCCAGAGTGACGTCAGCTGGCGGTCGGGCAAAGCATGGCTGTTGAAGTTCTGCAGCATGTGCAAGATATACGGAATCCTTCCGAGCAAAACTATTTGCCATCGATTGGTTGCTAGTGGCCTCAGCTCATGTTGTCCGTTAAGAAGACTGCCATTGACCCTACAAAGTAGACATTTCTGGAATGGTGCCAGATTAGACGTCGGACTGATGACGGATTGGTAGATATCGTCTTCTAAGAAGAGCAACACTTCTGTTTCTTCAGTGATAGTCACCACGCATGAGTGTGGGATTGACGTGGAGACGGGTTCAATCTTGCAGCAATTGTGGAAAGCTCTACCTCGCTGTACCTCGGCATCGTGGTTTCGGGGCGTCACTGCGTACGATTCCATGTTACCTCTAACTCGTATTTACAGGTCTAAGACAGCCCAATGTTACGTGCATGATGTGCTGCTTTCGATGATACTCCCCTACCTTCAGGGTTGCCCAATGTATTTGATTAGCAGAGCAATGCTCGACCGCAACTAGCTCGTATCAGCTAACATGCCCTGCAAGGTATACACCTCCTTCCCTGGCCACCTTGTTCGCCAGATCTCTCACCAATCGAACACGTTTGAGATATGATTGGACTCAATTTGCAGACTCTTCCACTGTCTCCTTCAGAAGACGCACTTTTGCAAATATGCACTTAGCAAGGAATGGAGAGCCATTCTTCAGGACATCATCTGTACTCTAATTGACTCTGTCTAAACGTGTTTCTTCGTGTATCTCCGTCCACGCTGGTCTTACGACCCGACCCTGTTCTTGCTCAGTTTTATGCATATCATTTCGAAATACAGAGCACTTATTGTTCGTAGCAGTCTCTCTCTGCCGAGTTTCGTCATTTTCTGGTAACTCCTTTTTGATGTTTTGTTCTTGGGTCAAATATTTTCTTTAAAAAATGTTTTACTTCCTTACGAAGATAAATGTACTAATGTCATGAGTCCTTTTGTATTCAACACCAGAAAGGGTGCTTTCTATGTCCCACCACCTGTTTCGTTAATGAGTAGCTACATAAAATTACCCCCCAAAGTTTTAGAGCAGGGGTGGAGGAATATTCAATATTGAGCAATGTATTCAAAATATTTTAAATAGTCCTTTTATGCAGTTGGCAGGAATTACATTTCTTGCAAGTTGTGAAGTGTTTTTGGAACTTCTTAATGGATGTTAAGAAATATTATGATCTAAATCTATTGTGGGTTCAGATTGGATACGTTGCAGTTATTTTTCAATTTAAATAAATAAATACTAGTCTTCTTTGATAGCTCAGCGTATACAATTTTTAAGCTGTTGTCCATTTCAAATGTTATGCATATAATAATCGATAATAAGAGAATTTGAGTGAACATTACTATAGTAGATTTTACATCAATGTGATGTGAAATTCAGAAAAAGGGATTACATTCCGAATTATTTTTCATAAAAAAATTTGGCTTTATTATTTCTTGATTGCATGCATTTCTTATGAATTTCTTGAAATAACATAAAATGTCTATCTTATTAAATATATATATATACACACACATGAAATAAAAATGATTTTGAATTTACATCTTTAAAACAAATATATAATGCATTCAAATAATGAGCTTATGAGAAATGAGTTTCTCCATCGTTTCATTTGATGGTTGAAATTAAGTTTTCAAAATCCATCATGAATCATGATTTCCTTTTTAGCATCCGGCGAGTTACTACTTTTTTATTGACTGTCAGAATTTGCATTTTTTGTGACGGATTAGACAAATATCTAGTACCCATATAGAACAATTGGGTATATTGACACTAAAATTATTTTTCATGTGTCAAATTTGATAAATAATTTTAGAATTTTCTGATAGAGCATTGTAATCTCAATTAATGTTTTAAGACTCCACTTTTCAGCTCAGTTTGAACCATTAGACTATATTTATTTTTACAGATCTGACAGATTATTATATAGAATTAGTCTTTCTCAATAACTTTCTGAACTAAATAAGAGTTGTGCTTTAATGTAGTTAATTTAATTTTATTTTTGGAAGCAATCTTTCTAAAAAAATTGCTTCATTTTCATGTTATAATTGAGAGTAAGTTATTTTGATTAAATGATAGTGAAATAAATATAAAGGATGTGGTTCTAAAGTAAAAAATTGAAATTTGTTTTTAGAGCAAGTTAAACAATTAATTAATATAAAAAAGAGCAATGAAATAGAATGCGGTTTTCTTTTTTTTATAAAATTTTCCGCAAATACTTAAAGGAAAACTGATAATACTTATGATAAATATGTTAATGATTCATAGATTATGTGTGTAATTAGGTATCGTATCAGATAGTAAAAAACTTAAAGGACTCCCATAATAAAGAAATTAAAATAAATTATGAGGAAATGTCTCATGTAGAATATTATTGAAATTAAAAATGTCTTTTTCTTTAAAATCTTATGAATTTCTCACAGAGCATGAAAATGAATACGTTTTATGAAAAATTATATGTTAAAAATATTTTCTTGCATAAAACAAAATACCAGCACATACCATGGAATTTCGGTAGTCCTTTGAAGTGTTCAAAACCACGCACTCACAAATATATGCTTTGGTTATTAGTCTCCGTTTTAGAAAAGTTCACTTTCTCGAGTAACTCTCTCGTGTCTAGCTGTCATAAAATTTGTTCTGTTTTGAGAGCTTGCCAGAGAGTTAGATGCATACGTAGATTTTATAGTATTGAACGAAAGGGTGGTCAATTTCCTGAAAGAAATTCTTGATAAATTATTTAATTTCTCAACCAATTTAATTTGGATTACATATACTATATATTCGAAGTAAATAAAACATATAAAATGAAAAAGTATGTCTGAGAAGAGATTTAGTTTATAAAGACATCTATTTTGAGAACAGAAGATAGTGAAAACGACTTTCGATCAAACTAAAAAATTCCTATTTATTAGTCTTTGTATTACTTTAGATTAAAATATTACGACAGCAGTATATATTATCAGCAATATTTTCTTTTGATATATACTACTGCTGGTAGTTAATTTGCCCTTTTCTTGATATATATATATATATATATATATATACAATAATCGCCAATACGGTATCATAATTAGTATTTTACAATTAATGCGATGAATCTAAGTTTGAATCCAACAGATAAGTCATGGGTATTGACTGGAATTTCAGTTCTTTATATAAATTATGTGAAAAAAAGAATTCATAGAGAGAAACCCTCATTCTCATAACAAAACCATATGTTCAGTTATAAAGTTGTGTTAGTGTAAGAATTTTATAATTTCGTTTATTATGAATAAGCTAATAGTAATAGTAAATATATAACCTCAATAATTAATAAAACTAAAAATGTCAGTTTTAATTATTTTCTTAAATTGATGCTGAATGGTTTACCGTGGAAAATTCTGCACTTTACTATTACTTTAAGGAATGTTAAACTAATTATTGATATTATACCTTAGTAAATTGAGAAATAACAATTTGAAATGGGCATTTATCAACTTATTTTTTTACAAAAATTGTTTTATCTTTTATAAATATTTTTCGGGAGAACATTATTTCCTTTTGATACATTAAATTTTATTTTAATAAAAAATATTTGTTGAAAAAAACTCACAAATCAGTATTTAAATCTTCGCTATAACTTGTGAATGCTAACATAGATAATAACTTATTAAAAAAAAAAAAAAAAAAAAAAAAAAAAAAAAAAAGATTTTCTTGAATAAATGGTTTGTGAAAAAGACATTTATCCAAATTCCTACCTTAGCATAAACTATTCATATGCTAAGTGTACCCATTATTTGGAATTGTATTGAGAGATCTGGTGACATAGTTTGCCATTGCAAAGCTTCAGCGTTGTTAATTTGAAATCTTATTTTCATACTGTAACTTTAGATGCATTATCATGCCAGTTTTTCTAATTTATCAGACAGAATTTCAGTATTTGATGAAAGATGTCTTGCTAGGTCACTTTGATATGTTTGTGAATTCATTTTACCCGAAACATACGCCACTAACTTACGCCATG
The DNA here is from genome assembly GCA_030067965.1 of Latrodectus elegans. Taxonomy (NCBI): domain Eukaryota; kingdom Metazoa; phylum Arthropoda; class Arachnida; order Araneae; family Theridiidae; genus Latrodectus; species Latrodectus elegans. The sequence continues at coordinate 28,368,562 of CM057817.1, forward strand.
TTGAGCAAAATGATAACAAGTCTTCACAGAACTTTCACTTAACCAACGCTTGTAATATTTTTCTTTTTTTTAAATCATGCTAACAGTTGTTTCTTCCATTCGGTCCTCATAAATTCCCCATATTTCATTTGGGAAATCGCAGTTTTCTAGCTCACATTCATTTGTTCCTTTTACTTTCATTTCCTAATTTGGATCAATTGGTTGTCCCAGCTCATGACATATGGCTGGAGTTCAAGCGCTCAGTTTTGTGCCTCTTCAGCAATTGAGGTTCCAGTCCAAATAATTTTGTCATACCACTAGGACATTCTCAAAAATTTGACAACATGGTTAGTGGACAGGCCAAATACCTAAGACTGTAGCTAGGCGTTTTAATATCCAATACTTAAACTGCCTTCTGGGAGATCATTTACAATAATGGGATATCCGATAATCGGAGGTAGATAATAGGTCATAGCAACGAATTGTAACAGATGGAGCCTGAAAAACTTTAAGGCCCCCACTGCGACCGAAGTGTATTCATTCAGAAGGCAGAATTGTAGTATCTACCTATGTAGTTCAAGAATGAATTGGATTGATCACGAGATCTTAGGCTTGGAAGAGTGATGTCCAACCTTTTACTAACAGGTAACTCAATTTTGCTACTTTTTGACCTAACGTAATAAGCAACTTTATAACTTAAGGCTCTAATAAGCATTTTATTATTTAACACGTAAACTGACTTCTAGGAGAGTTTTTTCTGATAGTTGCCTGTATATTTTCACATGCCATAAAAGGGAAAAATCCTAAGGCCGACAGGTGTAAACGGAGAAAACAGAAGTGCAACATCCATCTTTAATTATTCAACAGTGGCTGTGGGATTAAAACCTGGACCTATAGCTTTGAAGAAAACTGTCTTGCCATTAAACTATAGTGAACCCATTTTCCAGCCTTTATCGCAGTAGTATAGTTATTCCTTCCAGTTATAAAGAGAAAGCCTTAATCTGTCCTTTTATAAGTCACATAAATTCTTATTTTTTTCTATCTTGACAAAGAGTATCAAAGCTTCGTAGACATGTAGAGCAATTTGAAGAGTTGTCACAATCTTACTAATGAAGTACTACTTAAGTCAATCGACTCAAATATTAAGAAATATTATAGGTTTTAAAAAAAATTAAAGGCTTTTAAGAAGTAACCTTTTATTTCCTTTTTGTTTTATCTCAAAATTTTGCATACGTCTTAATATTTTATTCAAATTGTACACACACACACACACACACACACACACACACACACACACACACACACACACACACACACACACACACACACACACACACACACACACACACACACACACACACACACACACACACACACACACACACACACACACACACACACACACACACACACACACACACACACACACACACACACACACACACACAGTTTTTACTTGTTAAAATCAACCTTGTTTGGAAAATCTTCTTTTTATTATGATATGATACTTTTTTTATGGTGTACTACTTTTAAGATAAACTGCATAAGAAGTTTGATCTAAAATGACAAATTTTCTAAAACACACAAAATTTCTGATACAAAAATTTAATTTGACTTCTATAGAAGTATATACAAATAAGGTTGCAATAAAACGTGTAATAAAATATTTTCACTTGCTTAAGTTGAAAATCAGAAAAGTAGTAAACTTATCAAAAACAAAACTGATATATTAAAAGTTTTTTTCTAAAAACAATATTATAAAATGCAATTATTTCTTGTAAGTTATTAGAGCAAAATTGTGTGCCTGATTCCCTGAAAATTTTGACCATTTTAATAATGTTCAGTAATTTATCTCATTGTTAATAAAATAATATAATCATAACATTTAATATACAATATATACATGTTTAATACATTTCACAGCTCATAAAAGTTCATTGATATTTTTTTTAAAGAATAGTGTATAGTTTCACTTTGTGATTTGAAGATAATTACAATATATAACATAGTTACTTTGATGAAAGTTTAAATTTAAGTACTACTTTAAAAATGTTTATTAAAATACTATTAATGAAGCATTAATTATGTACAATCGAACCTCTTTTATACTTCCTATTCTTATACATTTTTCTTATTTATATTTTTCATACCTTATTTTTGAAATTTCATTGTTATTTACGATTATATTATTAGTTTTCTATTCATTTAATTTTATTAAAAAATAAGAATTTATTCTATTATTATTGTGCTTTTTAGGTTTTTCTTCAAATGTGTTGTCTTTTTATTCTTCCTACATAACCTCTATACAATCCTTTTATCTATTTTCACTGTTGGCAAAGAGAATGATTTTTGGAGGCTATTTAGAAAAAAACATTGCATTTGTATTCATCACATTTTTCTATAATTGTGGAAGGAGTTTTGTACTTTATTTCTGCTAATCCTTCTAGTGAAAGAGAGAGAGAGAGAGGAAATACATTATTTTAATAATAAATTTTCCATATATATATATATATATATATATATATATATATATATACGAAGTTCTTTTCAAAACTTATTCATTAGGTTTTATTTTAGAATGATTATTGAAAAAGAGTAAACATAATTGAAATTAATATTAAGTTCTAAGCACAAAAATATAGTGAATTCAATTTACAAAAAATATTATCAGTAATAATATTTATATAAGATTTAGTTAAACACATAAGCCAATAAATAACACTGAACAACATATTGGGTGGGCACTATATTTTAAAGTTATCAAATGGGCACACTGTCGAAAGTAGATTTTTAATGAGAATAATACTTAAGAAAAATCTCCGAAAATATATTGAATTTCGAAAACTGCTATAAAGATAAAAACAATATTTGTAGCACGTTTATGATGAATATAAATAACTCAGTCCTTTAGTTTTGCAAATGACTGAGAGGAAGAGAATAATTTTGAATTTTGTAAGCAAATAATGATTTTGAATTTAAAAAGCATTTTTAGCAATTAAAAAGTCTAAAAAGCAAAAACTATTTTCATTTGACGCTCATTATTGAAAAGAAAAACCATATATAGGTGGTTATAAAGATAACGGAAACACCTCTTGTGAATAAAATTGTGTGAATAAAATTGACACGTTTAAATGCTCTTCGTGAACATTAAAATATAATAATAGATACCACATTTTATACACTCGTGTCCATAAATTAAGGATAATGCAAGTTTAGGCAAAGAAAAAATCAGAAGCAAAACAAATCTGACTATTTGTAAAGTCTATTTATTAAATAAAGGTAAAGAACAAAAAAGATGCTATATATTTGGTATCATTAATAAAAATTGCGATTTTTACTTCCTGGAGCAAATTAAAAAAAACAAACGAACCTATTAACAAAAACCAATATAACATAGTAGGTATGATGGTTAATAGATATTATGCTCCCTAGACGATGCAATACTGGCCGTACAACGCCTAGATATGCCGATTGTCAAAGTATCGATCTGATCTTGGGGACTATTACACCACTCATCAAGTAATGCTCTCTGAAGTTCCGGAAGATATGAAGATATGTGGGAGGGTGTTGACGAGATGCAATTCCTCAGTCAAGCATGTCCCATACATGCTCTATTTGGTTCAAGTTCGGTGAGAATACTGGCTAGTCTATACGGGTGATATCCTCCGATTGAAGGCATTCGTCTACAATGTTTGCACGGTGAGGACGTTGTCATCCATAAACAGAAATTCTGTAAACATAGCGCCCCGAAGTAAACGTATATGTTGTTCCAGAATGCATCCCGATATGGCCTGTCATGATTACATTCTGAGCATGCAGGTTAGTTCTAAAACACAGAATAATTCCTCCTCAAACGAGCAATCCTGCACCATTGTATCGGTGTTGTTCAGTAGTGTTCTCTTAGTAGTAACGGGTACCTTGCCCTCTCTATATGAAAGTCCAGCGAGAATCAGACTGAAAGCTAAACAAGGACTCGTCAGAATACATCACATAAAACCACTGTTGCGGTGTCCTCAATGCATGATATCCACTCCAGGCTAACCGAAGGTGACAGTCAGTTGTGATAAGTGGAACATTTCTGACACGCTTACGAGCATATAGACCAATGTGCCCTAAGCTTCTGCACATGGTCTGCTTTGAAACTGTTGTATAGGTAGTTGAAGAGAGATGACGAGACAGATCTGATGCTGAGCTCGATCATTTTCTTTTGGCAATAACTGCCAAATACCGGTCCTCCTTCGGCATTGTAACTCGGGGGTGATCTGTGCTTTAAGTCTACTGACATTACCATCATCTTGGAACAGTTGCCAAAGCCTTGAGATGGCTCTGGGCGATTCCAAGTTCCTCGGATACTTCCAGCATAGAGAGTGCACATTCCAGACGGCCGATAATTCATCCACGTAAAACATCACCCAAATGCTTTCTTTGTGATATAACTGTGCAGTTATTGCACTGAAATAATTTTAAAGCACTTGTGAACTATTTTACTTCTTTTCAACCATTCCTTATGTACCCTTCCCTTACATTTTCGTCATTGTAAAGTTCTATCGGTGTCATCTGGTGGTTTCATGTAATTTGCATATTATTCTTCAAGATGTGTGTGATAATTCTACATGGGAAATTTTTATTTTAGAATTCAATTTCTGTGTGATTCTGAATTATCCATAATTTATGGACACGAGTGTAAATACAGATGTATATATTCTGGTAGTTTGTGGTAGCTTTATTGAAGTTTATCATGTCTTGCATTTTTTTCAGAAGAGTAAAATGTTGGATCTCTCAGATTTTTAGAGACCGTTTGGCTAGAACATGTGTGACCCAAACACGTAGGCATTTCTAGAGGTATATTGTCTAAAGTTTTTACAGCATACACTCAGTGTGGTAAGACATGCCAAAGAATAAAGTGGGTAGAAAAAGAAGTTCAGTGAAAGAACTCGGCGTGCATTCAAGCGGATTATATATTCCGAAATCGGAATCACTGCAGCAAAGTGACCTCAAAGTCCAATCAACATGTGGATTTTTCAGTGAAAATGATTACAATTAGAAAGCACCATCATAAATAGAACATTTACTGCAGAGCAGCAATTTCAAAACACTCGCGCAGATATTATGGTTAAACATCTTCAGTTATTTTCGTCTACAGTAGGTGTGTCACTCACAAAACCTGGTAAATTGATAAGTGAGGAAAGTAATATGGTATGACGAATCGTCTTTTTCTTACAGTAGGACAAAGCATGTTTGGGAGACACCTACGCTAGCAAATGATCGTGATTATCTGTTTCCAACTGTTTAATGGAGGTTGATCTGATATAGACAGCTATGTTGTGGTTTCCTGCCTGGCTGATCTTAAATCTAAAAGGAAGCATAATTTGGGAGAATTATAGAGAAATTTTTGCTACCAAGTCCATTCTAAGATGCAAGCTTTGTTTCCTACTGAAAAGGAAATAAAATTTTCTAAGATATGACGCATCTATCTATGCAGTGGTATTTTTATGATCATGGTTTGATGAACATGAGGATGAAGTTAAACATTTACCTTGGCCTGTACAAGCCCTTTAAGAGCTTTCAATACAAAATCAATATCCTTGATCGGTATCTCAGAAATTTTACAATATCTTCATGAAAAATGGTGCCATATTACTTTAAACACTATTCAGCACTAGTATGAATAAATTTCTAGGCAAAACCAAATTTTATTACATTCCAATGGTGGTCCTACATCATACTTATAAAAGACTTTTTATAAATTTAAGATGTTTCCATAATCTTAATAAACATATGTATTTCTGAATGATTTCTATGAAAGTGAAAATAATCTAAACTTGCTTTAATAAATAAAAATAATATTGTACGAAAGTTCTTTTAAGAAATTACAAGTTATTCCCAATAAAATAAAGATTTTATTAAATTTAGTTAAAATAAAATCTAAATTCTTGATCAAGAACCAGCAGTGTAAAAATATTTTTGTCAGTTCATTAAAATATATGAGGAATGGATTAAAATGCTATTCTGTCGCTCTAACTTTTTTATTAATTTGGAAATATCTTTTTATCTTAAAACATGCTAATTATACATTAGTATAAAAATTATCACTGTATTGAAGATACATAGTGTCTTCTCTTAATGATAATGCTTCGTATATTAATCCTTGGTGATTATGAGAAGCAAACTGATAAAATTTCTTCATTAAAAATATTCTCTGTAGTTTGCTTCCTTTTTTTTTTTTTGGAATTACCACTTACCCAGATCACCGGAATTTCTGAATGATAAATGGACTACTTCTTTTCTCGTCCCTGATAGGTCTGGGATAGTTTACAGGAACGAAGGATATTAGGAACGCCTCTCCTATTCTTCTTCAATCCATTTGTCACACTTTAAATGTCATCCATCAATAGTATCCACCGGTCATTCATGGACCTACTTCTACCTGGTATTAGGTACGGGAAAAATGTATTTCTTTCTATCATTTTATTTAAACTTAGAATGATATAGTGTGGCATGCAAGCAAAAAACGCCTCAACTGTAAGCGGTTGATAAATTGTATAGAGGTGTTGAAAAACTAAAATAAATTCTTTTTCTCCTTTCATTTTATGAGTAATAAAGCACAAAGGCGATTTTATTTGAATATTAAATTGAAGAAAAATGGCTTAAAAACAATAAATTAAAAAAAAAACTTTGGAGAGATGGGTTTATCTGCATAATTTTGCAGCTGTGTTAGATTTATGGATATTTTTTTCTGCATTTATTATTTTATTTACTGTATGAAATTCGTGAGTGGTTCGTAAATTAGTTTTAACAATTTTATATCAATTCTTTGGGGAATTGAATTTTCTAAACAGGCAAGGTTAAATAATAAATTCTCTTTTTTACAAATTGATAACATTTCATAGTTCTAGTACTCACTAATTAGTTTAATCATTAGAATACAAATTCTTCATAAAAATTTTTAATACTTGGTGATTTATTGTTTAGTAATATTATTCTAACTCTAATTACGAGTTGGAAACAAAGTATATGTCAAAATCATTAAAAGAATTGTTTGTAAAATAAAATTGTAATATATTTTTCATTATTTTTTTCAAATTGAAATTTTTACCTATTTTTACAAACTCTTTAGTTGATAGGCCTTAATCAAAATAATTTTAATAATATTTTATTATGTAAAGATTATCTAATGATTTTCTTTGCATGAAATTTAGAGGGTCACATTAGAGTGTTTTTCATTTCAATTATTATTCCTTTTTCATATCTTTTCCCTATACAAACAGCCTTCATTTGTAAAAAGTGGTCAAAGAGCGACAATTCTGCCATGAAGTAATTTTATTAGTCCAGTTTACAAAATAATCTTCCTTCTCATCTACTTCTTCAAATATGTTTTAATAATTTCTTACTACGAATGCACATATTTTAGTTTTTTTCGATTTCAGATATTTATATTTGTAAAGTAAGAAAATAGAAAAAAATAAGTTACGTTCACAAGAATTGTTTTTTAAATTTTTTTTTAAATTTCAAATACTATTTTTCTTTTGGTTGAAGATAATCTTTCATTAATTTGCTCATTAATTCAAACTTTTGTTTTGTCCACACAAATTTTCCGAATTTATTAATTTAAACATTCTTTGAAATTATGGTGATATTATTTTTTTATTCTATAAGATTAAAAGAAACAATAAAAACAAAACTGAGTGGACTGTGACATAAAAGAATAGAAATTTAAATAATATGTCATAAGGTCTCTCTTTGGCTAAATTTTCTTGTATATAGAAGCTAGTCCTGGGTTCAAATCCAACCGCTGTTGAACAACAGAAGATGGATATTATACTACATTCCACTTATTTTCTTCATGTATTTCGACAGAAAGAGTGCTTGAGAATTTTCTGGGCTTACTCCCTTGCGAAATATGAACTTATAAATGAAGAATTTTCCTTGATCTAAATATGAGGAGTCAAAAACTTAATGGATATTGCAATACTTTTACAATATCCCTTGACTGTTAAGTTTTTTTTTTTTTTTTTTTAAAAGTTAGATATTATGTATCGTATACTGTGAAACTAGTACGTTTGATTTTCTAGATTTTCTTCTTAATGACTCGTTCATGTCTAAAAATAGTAATCCATCAGAAATCAAAAGGTAAAGGATTAATTTTATTAACAAATATATTTTTCTGTTGAGCTATAAGCTATGTGGTGTCAAGTATACAGTGCAACCCTTATACATGGATTAATATTTTTAATTTTTCCATCTTATTCACGAAGCATGAAAAATCAATTTATAAAGAGATAGAAATGTATGAAATCTAGAAAGCTTGAGTATAGATTGAAAAGTACATTTGTTTGGGATGAGTGTTAGAAAAATTTATATGAGGACGTATTATAAACTATAGATACATAAGAAGCAATTCTCAAGAAGAAATGGCTAGATAATTATGCATAATAAACATAATTTAAAACTGTCATGCTTCAAATTTTGGCCCAGAAATAAAAAAAACTAGAAGAATAATTTTTTCCAAGCACTATTAGATCAAAAAGTAACTACTCATTTTCTCTGAAGAGAAGAATTATGATATATTTATTCTATACTTTAAATTAGCATATATTACTGCAATAATGAATTTTTTGTTAATTTTTTTAATTAATTCACCTAAAAGTCAGTCATTACGTACATTGAAAAGATGCTTCAAAAGAAATAAGATATTTTTAGTATAATTAATACAAAGGAAATATGTGATATTTCAAATTCTTCCAAGAATTAAATATAGTAGTAAGATTTTCAGGCTATTAAATGAAATCAAAAAATCATGGTAGAGACAATGTAAAATTTTTTTCTCTTTAGGTACATGGGTTTATGCATTTAAATAAGGCTCAAATATATATCAGTGTATAATTAATCATTATAAGGCAAATTATAGACATAGAGAAGATTTCTTAAAAGAAATAAAGTTTAAGTGAAATTCAGAAGAATGTTATTCAAATCAATAGAATCTGACTGAAGTAGTTTTATTGAGAAAGACATTATTCTCATTGTTATAAGATAGCGGTCTCTATACCCAATCCAGCCAAAGATTCGTCTTGAAATTAATTGGGGATGGAGCATATGAAATAGTTTATGATCGGAATATCCCCTATGCGGCATGACACCTCAATGAATGGCAGGCCGTGTTCGGGAGTCTTCTGTTTGATTGCTACTTTTAAATTAAACGAATCATTAATTTCTTCAAGGTTACAAAATCACACCCTCTTGATGAAACGATATATATGATATGCCTTCAATTCAGCTTCTTATTGTGTCAAAAGATCTAAATGTACGAAAAATAGCTGTAAGCATCAGAAAAAAAAAAAAAAAAAAAAAAAAAAATTCGAATCTTTTAAATGTGAAAAACTTTTCACAATATTAACTTTTTAAACAAGAATTGATTCCAAAATAGTGCTTGTTGGAAATATTGTTTAAAATTATTAATAAAAACATAGCGCTCGAGTGATATAACTTTAATTAATCTTTTATGTTTAAGTTCCAGATGCATTATAAAACTCTAATTAAGTGAAATGTTTTGGTATCACACGATACAATTTTTGCATACAAATATGTTTTCATATAAAAATAGTATTTAAAATTTGTTAATAAAATGTGTGTAAACTTTTTTAAAAAAATTCTAAATTGTAGTAGTTTAGAAATTCTTTGTACTAAAATAAAAATATTTTTATCCAGTAAATGTAGTTTGCAACTTTTTAAATACAAAAATACTCCATATATTTTTTAAACAGATTTCTTACATTTATTTTTCAGTTGCTATGTTTTCAAAAATTTATTTCAGCTGAGAACTGTTAATGTTTCTAAAGTGTTATAAATCATTTTTATATTCTCATAATATATATAGAAAAATTCTGCAAGATTTGTAAGGATTATAAAATTCAAATTATGACTCTGTTTCGTTAAAATTTACTTTCAAATGTTTGATGTTCAAGATTTCAAAATCGTTTTGTTCATAAAATTTGAAGAAAAAGTTCTTCCAAGGACTAAACGTCGATTATTTAAATTATTCTTTTAATGAAAGTGAAAAAAAAATTGAGTGAAAAATAGGTAATAGTTGTAACGTATTAGAATATTAACTGAATATTTATTGAAGAACTTAACGAAGGAGCAAAATTTCAATCTGAATTTTATTTAAATTTTAAAAGTTTGATGATTTTTTTTTATCAAAATTAAAAATGATGTGTTTTTAACTCCTTTTAGTTAAGCACTTTTCTATTGTATTAATGTAATATTGATTCAGTTTAAATTATTAACCAAAGGTTTTCTTCACTGCTACTAGATGGCAGTAAATACCCTGGATAGTCTAGTAGAAAAGTTCTGTAGATTACTAGTTACATAAATTTTAGAAAAATAAATGTCTTTTATTATTTAAAAAAATTCAGTGGTTATTAAATTTAAATATTAGCTGATATTAGAAATTTTCTTCATCAGGAAAACTCATTAGAATATAAAATTATTGTTATGATTATTTTGTCAGGAATCTTGATTAATCTTTTTAAATTTTCCGTTCATGAAGTAAGGAAGTTTTCTATTCAAGTATTAAGGACATTTCTTGTTCAAGTTAGTAAGTAATACTAAAACCTGATATTTAATATAAAAGTTAAAAATGAAAATTTTTAAAAATATTTAATTAAATTTTTACCATTATTTTAATTAATTGACTTAATTATTTTGTTTAGTATGTGTAAACATTTGAATACACACACACCTTTTGTGTAATGATACATTTTAAAACTACGAAGCGGGTACAAAAAACCTTGAAGTTTAATTGTAATACATTTGGAAATTCCCAGTGTGTTACTGTGTGTTAGGACTCATAAGTAACTGTTCTCATAAAAAGAGTAACTGTTCTGATAAAAAGAGTAACTGTTCTTAAAAATAATGAAAATAATGATTTCCAAGGGAGGAATTGCTCTAAAATTCTTCACACACACTTCCTAGATCCCTTGTTGTTTAGAAGGAGTGGGATTGGACAAAACAGCTTTCATTCTAAAGCGCGCAATCTTACCACAACTTCAAGATGAGCTTTTCTGTGATAAAGTTTGATACATTTAGCATATTAGCATGTTTGAATGATTATTTATATTTTCGACTAATTTTTATTGATAAGTGTTTCAATATATGGCAATCATTAATAAATAAAATATCTTTTACACAATTTTTCATAAATTATATAATTTTTTTATACAATTTATACTTAATTTTAATTATTTTTATTAATTGTGTTTTTAGATTTTTTCTTTGAAAATGTTTAATTTCAATTCTAAAATAAGTCACTATCTCAATCTTAAAATAAAGGATACTTTTATGTATGCGGATAAGAGAAAAGGAAAATATATTTATTTTTTGTACAGCTTTTTCAAAAAGAATAATTGAAAAGAAATGTTTTACATTTTCAATTTTTTGATCTTGGTTATTGGAATCTTTCATTGCAATGATCAAATTTGATGATTGAAAAAATGATCAAACTCATTTTTTCAATTTAGTTTATTTTACTTCATTGAAAGCAATACATAAGAATGAGCACCAAATGTACAGAAACATCATTATATGTGACATCATAGCACAATATTTAAACACTGTTAATGTAAAAATTAAACTATAAAAATATGAAATGAAACAAATGTTTATATTTTTAATTTTTAAAATGTTGAACTACAGTCTCTTATTTAAAAATTTCACATGAAATATGCATATAGAAACACTTTTCACATAAACTTTGTTGTACATAAATATATTATATAGTTATATTATACATTTATAGTTATATTTTTCAATTAAATTTATTTCACTTCATTGAATTCAATACGCAATAATGAGCACTAAATGTGCAGCTATATTTTAAAAAATTACGACATTCTTGCACATTATTTAAATACTGTTATTGTAAAAATTAAACCATAAAAAATATGAAATGAAACAAATATTTATATTTTTAATTTTTAAAATGTTGAACTACAGTCTCTTATTTAAAAATTTCACATGAAATATGCATATAGAAACACTTTTCACATAAACTTTGTTGTACACATAAATATATTATATAGTTATATTATACATTTATAGTTATATTTTTCAATTAAATTTATTTCACTTCATTGAATTCAATACGCAATAATAAGCACTAAATGTGCAGCTATATTTTAAAAAATTACGACATTCTAGCACATTATTTAAATACTGTTATTGTAAAAATTAAACCATAAAAAATATGAAATGAAACAAATATTTATATTTTTAATTTTTAAAATGTTGAACTACAGTCTCTTATTTAAAAATTTCACATGAAATATGCATATAGAAACACTTTTCACATAAACTTTGTTGTGTGTACATAAATATATTATATAGTTATATTATACATTTATAGTTATATTTTTCAATTAAATTTATTTCACATCATTGAATTCAATACGTAATAATGAACACTAAATGTGCAGCTATATTTTAAAAAATTACGACATTCTAGCACATTATTTAAATACTGTTATTGTAAAAATTAAACCATAAAAAATATGAAATGAAACAAATATTTATGGTTTTAATTTTTAAAATGTTGAACTACAGTCTCTTATTTAAAAATTTCACATGAAATATGCGTATAGAAACACTTTTCACATAAACTTTGTTATACTAAAATACATATTTATACCGAGTGATAATAATGATAAACATTTTTTATGTTTTGAAACACTTATTATATATATTTACATTTATGTAGCTAAATTCATGTAAATACAATTTCATAGGATTAAAGCAGCATGTTCTGCATTCAATACATAGATTCTGAAATAATGTACAACAAACAGGCTTAAAATGTTTTCAACATAATGAAACCATATAGATAAGTATATATATATTTATACAATTTAAAATTTATGTTTCACGTGTCATGAAAATGTATGAATTTCAAGGATTCAATTTAATATGTAAGCCATGTGATCACAGATGCATGAATTTTAATTTATTTACATTTATGAAATAATGACATAAAAAATATATTAATCATTAATAATATACAAGTGACTAAAAATCAATTTGTTTATAACTAACTAATCCAATAATAAAATATTTAAAAATATCACATTTTCATAAGCAAACATTCATGCGGCAAATATTCTTGTATAGAAACAAGTACGACAAAAACATTTTTGTGTTGAAATTATTTTTTCTCAGTTTACATAATTTTTACAAGACATTTTTTGTATTAATTACTATAAAATTTTATAAATTAGAAACATATTCTAAAGTGTAAAGTTTTAAAATTTTGATAGGTATTTTTCAGCTTAATGATTATGAAACATATAGTTTCAAATCAATTTACATTTGATTACAACAATAATTTTGCCAATTTTAATTTTAATTTGATTAAAAATTAATAAGCATTTGTAATCTTGGTTATTAAAGTGATGAATGTATTCATTCAAAAATACTGAGCAAGTCTTTAAAAAGACACAAGTTTGATATTTATTATAGTTTAAAATTTTATATTTAAAATTTATTTATTATAGCTTAAAACAAGCTCATTATCACCATTAGCACCAAAACTATCACATATTATATGTAATTATACTATTTAATCATAGAGTGCTAATTACCTAAGAATATCAATGAAATAATTTTACCAAGACAAAAAAAAAAAAAAAAACAATGTTCATATTTTCTTCTCTTGTACTCATTTTTTCATTAATGTTCCATTTCAAATTTACATCATTAATAAAAGGATCAAAAGGAACTTCTGAATCACCAATGAAAACTTTTGCATAACTAAAAGAAAAATAAATACTTTGAAATATTGAAGAGTGCATGTTGATTTGAAACATCAAAAACATAAGAATTGATTATAAAATTTGCTTACATTCACTAAAAGATATTGCAAGTTTGATTTAGCCGTTAACTTAAATAAATTTATATATAGCATATTAAAACTTGATAGACATATTAAAGCACAAGAATACAGGATGCGTCTTTAAAAAAGTCACAAGTTTGTGTGCAAATTACGTCTGCGCTTGACAGTAATAAATTGTTTTATGTGGAATCTTTTCAGTTGATTGCCATTAATTTCAAAGAACTTTTTAGTTTTCAATTTTACCTGTCTTGGTCATTATCAATAATTTTCTGTTAATAATTTACTGCATGTCCTTTTCTATAATATTCCACTTTCAATAATTCTCCAATTCTCATAATTAAAGATTTTAATTAGTATATAATGAAGAACAATTCTTTCATTAGTTATTCAGAATTGAAAGTAATTAGTAAATTGTACATTTTCTATTCCTTGTTTGTTTCTCTCTTTTTTAAAAAAAGAGTTTAAATTTATTATTTGAAATGCAGTTTATAGAACAATATATAAAATATTTCCGTTTTATTACTTTTTCTATTACAACATCATGAGCTCATGTTTAGGCAAGATAATGCTTTTTCGCGTGCTTCGAGAGTTTCTATTGCTGGTCTTCCTGCATAACTAACTCTACCTTGGACATCATTGTCACCGGATCTCTCCTCATTGAGAATGTTTAGAGTATTATGAGCAGGGTCCTCTAACTAGTTCGAGGTTTTGATAACCTAACGAGCCAATTAGACAGAATATAGCATAATATCCTGCAAGAGGACATGTGACAACTCTATCGAATAACTGCTTGCATAAAAGCAAGATGTGGACCAAAACGCTAGTGACATGTTCAATCTGTAAGGTTCTTTCTAATAAATAATCCATGATAAATGATAAATTATCCAATTTTTCTGAAACTGTAATCGTTTGTTTTTTATACATGTGTTACACTTCTACCAATTTTCATCCTACTTGGATAATACTTTCTTGGTGCATCGTTTTTTTTTCCTTAGAGAATACAATATATTAAACTTGTACATTGTAGCTTTTGAAAGTAAAATATTTTTGCAACGTTATGTTTATAATTGTACGGAAATCCTTCTGAAAACTCGATTTTCGAAATAATGTTTTGCTCTGTAAGAAGTCATCAAATGCTAAGTTATTAAACGTCTTTGTAATCGGTAATATGTCACAGATTATGAAAAATATTTTTACAATTTCTAGTAAAGTAATCAAAAATATTCCGTGGTAAATTAGTAATAGAATATCTTAAACTTTTTAATGTAAATTATTCTATACCTATTTATGCTAAAAATTTAAAATAAATCTTAAATGAAATGCATATGATAAAATGATGGAAATTAAAAAAATTATTATGCTGCAAATACAATTATAAGAATAATAGTTTCCAGCTATACATTAAAAGAATAATTATTTATTAAAATACCTGCCTGAATATTCTCCAATAATGTATAAGAATTAAGCTAACACTTTAAAAGCGTTTAATATGTAACGATTCCACTGGATAGTAAAAAATGTTAAAAATAAATAAAAAGCAAATACTACATTGTTTTTATTTTTAATTTTTTACCTTCTAACGGCTATCAATCACACTTGTAACTAATTTAGCGTGAAGAACTTTGTTGGGCTTCTAAGCTGGATATGTTTGCTATAAGAAATAAAAAGTTTTTGTTTCACTATTCTAATGAAAAATTTCACAATAAAGAGAAATATATCGGATAAATTTTGTTCACATAATAAGACACATTCAATATATTAAATGAATTCTCTTAGGTTCATTTTGTATTTGCTAAGTAACAAACTATGTCTAAGAAAATTATAAAATAAAGCAGATAATAAAAATTATTTATATTTAAATAAAAGACTTGTTTGTAATTTTAATTTTAGTAAAATTACAAACACTGAGTATAATACAATATATATATATATATATATACATATATATATATATATATATGTTCACATATATGTAAATATATTATTTTATATATGTATCTCATATTTCTAAAATCCTTTGTGTAAGATATTTATATATTTCACGTTCGAAAAATATTTTCAGTTCAGTAGTTTTCTTACAGTCTAATATAATAAATAAAGAAGTACATTTTTTTCTAAAAAAATACAAAGTTCCACATTTTATACAGCTTTCAGGTACGCATTAATTTTTAAATTTTTTATAAATAGACATAAATTTATATTATTAAGAAATCGTTAGTATTATTTTAATAAAATAAAGATAATTTTATTTAGTGACTGAAACCATTTTATCATTCTAATTAATATGCTTTTTCTTCATTTTGTATGGGAGATTTTGATTGAAATTTTAATTATTAAAGTTAAACAAGCATTAATTTTTTACAGGTTACTTTCTTACATTTTTTAAAAGATTAAGTGTTCTGTATTACTTGTTAATGAATGATTTCGTTATTTAGATCAGAATTTAGAGACGTAAATTCAAGAAAATTTTTATACATATTTAAAAAAAAATATTTTTCTGTTTTCAAAAGCTTGTACAATTTTTCTGCTTTATTTTCAAGATATGTTTAAGCAATGGATGTATTACTTTAATAAAAAAATATATATATATATATATTAAAATCGAAACTTTTAACTGTAATTTTAGAAAGGTGGAATTTAGAAAAATTTATTTTTTATTTAAAATTTTAAATATAGAGGACGCTTCTTCGTTATTCAGCATAACTTGATATTATTTCTAAATGTACACTTTATAATTTTAATTTTTAAAATAGCGATAAATATTTCTATTTATTGCAGAAAATATGTTATTTTGAACAGAAAAATATACTTGAAGTTGCATCGCGATTAAAATTAGATAAGTAAATTTCTCATGCATTTTATTCAAAAGAAATATTTTGAAATCGAAATATGTGACATTTAGCTGACGTTTCTTTAAAAGTAAAATTTATAATAATAATAAAATAATAATCAATAAATAAAATTAAAAACAAAACAAGGAGTTAATTTTTTAAATTTTACTTTTATAAAAAATGATTAGCTACATGTGTTGCAAAAAATTAGGAGTTACATATGATTTACAAAAATATTTATATTCCCTGTTATAAATTTATCTCTGAGTACTCAAAGCCATAGAGAGCATTAAGACAAGTCTTACACTTACCAGTTTTATTAGACGAAGCTCTTTCCTTATTGACTATTTCCCATTTGGAATCTGTAAAGGAAACCAAGTTTATACGTAAATAAAAGTATAAAAAATTATTCATAAAATTACTCTACTTAAAAATTTTTATTTAAAATAAATTTTTAATTAGATTTTTATTTAAGAAGATAACAAGGATCATTTGTGAGAAATTCAAAAATTAAATGCTCTAATAACGATGATACATTTAAATTATAAATACCCTTTCTCCTTTGAACGATTACAACTATAAAAACTATAAATTTATTAAATTAAATTTATAAAATCAAGAGTCCTATAAATGTATCTAGCTTCAGAAGCAAACTGTATTCAGTTTGTTTGAAAGATATAACCTACACTTTTTCAGTGTAACGATTCTGATGGTTGGATATTTTGCGTTTTCGCTTCAACATAAATTTAATATTCACTTGCTGTTGAAAAAAAAATTTAATTTTTTACATTGTCTGAAATTGAAAATGAACAGATTTATATCAAGACTTTTTGAATTACTGGCTTAGAGGAAATTTCTCCTTCCTTTGACATCGTGTATCAAATGACTTGAAAGTAGAATATTTAAAATATTTTTTATAAGGTATTTTCCTAAGCTGTGCAGAACATTATTTGCTTGGTGATCAATCATATATTACATGCATTTGAGACTTAAGAATTACTGAATAGGTAAATAAAATAATGCGTGTGTGGGTCGTATCTTTATCAAAATAACGAATTTTTAATTTCTCATTTAGTGATGCATGACTGGTTCACTTGTTTAGTTGAGGTGATTATTAGGTACAGAATCAGCTAATTAACTATCGGGTATATTGTACACTACAACCATCTGGTATATTGTAATAACTTTTAAAGAATTGTGATATCTTGTGATTGTGCAGTTTAGCCAAAAAAATCTTTAGTTAAATTTAATAAGTACAAAACCATAAATCGTTAAAGGCAGGTAGCACGAATTACGTGTCAAAAATATAATTTATTGCTATATAATTAATGTCAATAAAATCTTTTTATTCAACCAAAGAGATTAAAAAATATGAAAAGTGATTTATAAAGCACATTGTTCACACACACACACAAAAGTTTTAATTTTAAAACTTATAAAAAAAGGTAATTAGCAGATTCATAGTTTTGATTAAGTTTTACTCTGTTTCACTTATAATGTATTTTGTGCTATTTAATCATGTTCTTCATTCCATATTTTATGTGATTTTTGAATAAATTTTATTAAAATATTAGAATATTTTCTCTTGCAATTAAATGCTGTTTTCTTGTAGGGTAGAGTTCATCAAAATATGTATTTATTTCCCCAAAAGTAGCAACTTCAAGAATTATAGATATTTTTATTTCATTTAATGCTTTTGTACTTCTAAATAAGTTTTTATTAGTTTTTATTCAACGAAAATCTTTCAACAGGAAAGCTTGTCATTGAATTGAGAAATATCGTATTTTTTATACAAACGATTTAATGGTAGGAAACTAAAAGCTCAAAAAACTAAATGAAGAACATAATATAAAAATGTAACATGAAAACTTTTATAGTTTTCTTAAGGTACTGAATATAGGAAATTTCTTAAAATCTTAGATTTTCACCGTTTCTTTTAATAAGTAATTTTGGTATTTAATATACATTTCATGCAAAGATTCATAACGATAGGAAATAGAAATTACATCATTATTTACTACTCTGACTTTAACAACAATACATTTTATTTTGGATGTAATTTGGATAAGAAATTTTTAAAGAAATAAATATTTTTAGACTATTGCTTTATAAGACTTTTACACTAGTACCTTTAAACTTGCAAAAAGTTTCCTTAAAATTGTTTCAGTGATAGGTACAAGCCTTACTGTTTTTACTTAAAATATTTATTTTATTATGAATGAAGAAATTCAAAAAAATAGTCAATTGGAAATGCAGTGGAAAATAACCGCGCTCTAGTAACAAAGATTTGAAACAAGTTCACATACGAGTACGTACTCACACCCATATATTGAAATACTCAGTTCCCGTTTTCATCATGAATTTAAAATAAACTCTTATATTTTTTATGAAAAGAAGTTTTAATCGTGAAAAATTCAAGTAAAAAAAATTGAAAGTTATTAAAAAAATCTATTGGCAAATTATAAGCTACCATCTATCGAGATCTGTGTCGTGTTTTTAAAATACTGAAATAAGTTTTTGTGATTTTTATTTACTAAATATATTGCTTTCTCCACATGTATTCTACACACGAAAAACATCGTAAATTTATCAATTAACGAATAATAATCATTTAATTTACAATTGAAGATTTGTAAGGAAATAAATATTTTAGAATACTTTGATTAAAAATAAAATTCTTAAATTTATCTTATACATACGGCCAATTCTTCGAATTTTTATTATAAATTCTTTTCTGCCTGAATCTGTTTTGTTCTTCTCAACATTAGTTTCTGGATCTGAAAACAAAGAATTTTGATTAAAGTTTCACGCACTAAACGTTCAATTTATGAATAACTCGTATTAACAGCTAGAATATTTTTATCTCACTAGAAATATTTGCTAAATTCTAAAAAAATTATAATATTGTCTAATTATCTAATTCACATGAGCTTAATTATGTGGCTGGCAAAAAATAATTTGTGTGTTATTAATTAATGATACACAAACTTATCCGATTTTATTAAATAATTTAAGAACTTTTCTTGGAATGACAAATGGAATATATATATATATAAAGGCCATGAATTCATACTTTAAATATATTTACTAAGCAATATTTTAAATATTTTGTCATTATAGAACTTGAGTATAATTTATAAAACTTGCTTCTTATTATCACAACTGGTTAATGGTTTAGAGTTCGTATTCTTGACAAATGACCCGCTTATTTGAGAAGGAGAAAATACAAAAAATGTATGTAAGCCAAGGTAGACAAAAGACGTTTATCATTGGCCACAGAATCCATGTAATTGTAGATTGTTGAAGTATTTTTTCCGTGATTTTTGTTTTTCTGTTTAAGTTGAGGTATGCAGAAGTGTAATAACTTAATTGATAAGTTAATTGTGTTAAATGGTTGTAAACAATTGTACCAACAAAGACGGCTTAAATTAGTACAACTAAAATACTATTTAGCTTCCTGTTTCAATAATTACCATAATAGTCAACCAAATGCACTTGAATGCACTTACAAGCATTTGATTGTTCAGCTGATCAGATGGCACAGAAGGTGTACCAAGAGCAATGGTGAGGAGACATTGTTCGCACGATTACTATGATCATAATAATCGATCGACTACTCAGAGATCCTCCCCCTTAGTACCCTTAGTTAGTCAACCACATGCACTTGAATGCACTTACAAGCATTTGATTGTTTAGTTGATCAGATGGCACAGAAGGTGTACCAAGAGCAATGGTGAGGAGACATTGTTCGCACGATTACTATGATCATAATAATCGATCGATTACTCAGAGATCCTCCCCCTTAGTACCCTTAGTTAGTCAACCACATGCACCTGAATGCACTTACAAGCATTTGATTGTTTAGTTGATCAGATTGCACAGAAGGTGTACAAAGAGCAATGGTGAGGAGACATTGTTCGCACGATTACTATGTTCATAATAATCGATCGATTACTCAGAGATCCTCCCCCTTAGTACAGCCTGATGATGCCAGAAGGCAAAGCTCCTCTTAAATGGAAGAAGCCGCAATAAAGTAGTTTTCGATTACACGTTGATTTTACTAACTTTCGTTAATTACATAAACGTTTTTAAAATATTAATAATTGTTTTATCTGAGAAAAAAACATACGCTATTTATTAACCAAATTTGCTTTGTTAAAAAAAACAAATATTTAGTCTCAGAGGACAATGCTTTAAATAGTTCTTTATTCTTTTAGATGTAAGAGATACATTTAAAATTTAAATTAAAAATTGTTAAAAATATTTCGAGATTTAGATTTATATGAAAGTTGTTTGAATTTATTTTATTTAAGCTATTATGAGTTATTTTAAAAATTATTTCTTTGGTTTTTACATGTTTAATATGATATAATTAATATAGATTGCATATAAATTGAAAGTTTAATCGCGGTGCATATTGATTAACATTAATTCTGTCAGAGCGTTGCCTTGATTACTTGTTCTGTTGACCATTTGGATAGTATTATCCGACTTAAAAAGCTTTCCTATTTGGATTCTCTGTAACTCTAGATAGTTTAAACGTATTGACGAATAATCACTTCACTATTATCTCTTAACTCTATCGATCTTAATTACTGAGAATCAAACTCAAGATTAATGGCTTAAATGTCAAATGTCTGAATCATTCTTATTTACTTATTACATAATATTTTTTATGTTTGCATAACTTATTATATACTTATGAATATTATTTTAATATAATTAATATAAAATACATATTTGTGTATAATATATCATATGTACATAAAAATTTAAAAAAATCCATTTACAAACTTATTCACTATTTTCTTAAAGAGTACTTAATTTTAGGTAATTTTCTCGTAGTAAATGTTCTTAAACATTTTCATGAGAACTACTTTTCTTTTTCAACAATTGGAATTTTTGATACAACTTTAAAATACATAAAAGTTTCTGCAAATATGTTTAAATGTTAGATTACAGATATAATATTCTTCATAAATAAACTTTTCCTAAACTGAAGAAACATCTTAGAGATATTATTTAAAAGTGTATTTAGATAGACAGACGAGAATAAACTAAATTTAAATTGATCATAGCTGATGAACTTAAAAACCATCACTATTACATAAGGAGATATTAACAGAATAGTTAATACAATTTAATCCAATTTTATGTTTTGTTAATCATAAATGCTTATGCTAATCATGAAATCAGAAAATAATGTAAAGAAATACTTACTGTTTTCTTTTTTCTGGCTTTCATCTTGGTCACTCAGGTAATGAACTGAAATAATAATGTTATTTACATGACTTGCAAAAATGTAAAATGAATAATGAAACTAGAGTTAAAAACATTACTCTACACTAATCTTAAAAGTTTAAGTCATTGATTAGAATATAGCACAATTGATTCAAGTATTTAAAATTTCTTACTAGGCCCCAGTAGTAGGACAGCGCATTTCAGAGTGGAAAGCCTCTGAGTTTCAAAGTCAGGTTCGGTCAAATAATAGGAAATGACTGCTGTGTTTTTGCTTTCTGTATTCCCATTTGTCAAGATGGGTGTCTTGACACAGTATAGTGGACACACATGTGAAATAGGTCAG
This sequence comes from Latrodectus elegans, assembly GCA_030067965.1. Taxonomy (NCBI): domain Eukaryota; kingdom Metazoa; phylum Arthropoda; class Arachnida; order Araneae; family Theridiidae; genus Latrodectus; species Latrodectus elegans. Next base: position 28,390,835 of record CM057817.1, read on the forward strand.
TTTCAAGACATTTTAATATTTACCTCATAATATGAATTTCAGAAGACATTTCATAGATAGTGGACCGTATTTATGAATCTCATAGGAAATCCGGAAAATTTAAAAGCTCACAACCAGACAGATGTGCATACAGATGGACGGAGCTCAACACCTGTATATTGTTGGTTGGGATAGAACCCAATTTTGATTTGACTTTTTACACTTTAAATAAATATTTTGACGATTTTCCATTTTAAGCCCAGGAATAAGTGCTTTTATACAGCATAATGGAGAGCTTAACGGTTTTAAACTGTCTTAATGTATTTGAAATCCACCACGTAAGCAGGATTCTTGGAGGACTTTTCATAAATATTCTGGGGTATTCACGAGCTTTTAGGAAGAAAATCCAGAAAATTTCGAAGCATCCTATCGATAAATGTGCTTGCAGAAGTACAACATTGATTTCTTGTTGTTCAGCAATGACTGAGATAGAAACCGGGGTCTTTTGCTTGGAAGAGTAGTATCGTACCATTAAGCCCTGGTAATCTCCGGAGTTATTGTATGAACATACCAAAGTCGACAGCCTAAGGTTATTATAAATAGTTTTAATAAATTGTCTTCCCCCCGTGTGTATACTTCCAGGTTTCCTTCTTTGGGGCAAATGAATGTAATCCACTATTAATAAATTGTTATATCGTAACTCACTATTATGCCGAATATAATAAAAAACCTTAAAATGTCCTCTTCTCGTTACGTTGTTCCCTGTGAGGTGTCAGAATTATAATGAATAATCTTAGAGTTTGATATATAAATTTTGAAATATAACCCCTTTTAAAATCATTATATAAATAAAAGATATATTCTTTAAGAATTTAGGATTTTAATGATGTGATATATATATATATATATATATATATATATATATATATATATATATATACTGACCGATATTAAAAATGAAAAATCAAGAAGGAGTTACCAGAAAGTAATGAAACTCGGCAGAGAAAGAGACAGCAACGAACAAGAAAGGATCTGTATTTCAAAATAATATGCATAAAATAGAGTGAAAACAGGGTCGATCAGTATACTGTAGGACTATCAAAAACATTGATACATGAAGCAACGCATCTAGGCACAGAATCAAGGAGAGTACGGAAGATATCCTGAGGAATGGTTCCCCATTTCTTGACAACCATTTATCAAAAAGCGCCTTCTGAAGATGGCAGTGACATGGTCTGCAAATAGCGTTCAATCAAACCCCAAACGTGTTTGATGGGTGACAGATCTGATAGCATGTTGGTTGAGAAGAAGCTGTACACCTTACAGGGAATGTTGACTGATGCCAGCAATGTGGAGTCAATCATTATACTGTTGGTAAAAAGCATCGGGCAGCCTCTGAAACCAATGGAGTTTCACGGGCCGTATCACATCATCCAAGAAACGTTGAACTGTCATAGTGCTGTGAATACGAACTAGAGGTAACGTGGAATCGTACACAATAGCATTCCAAACCACGTTGTCACTTGGTGGGGCGTTCAACAATTGCTCCAGGATTGGACCTATTTCCAAGTCGAAGCCACTCATAAGCATCATCGTCTTCTCAGATGATCTTGTGGCATTCCGTCGTCTACATCTCCCTAATCTGTCACCATTTCAAATGTTGGCGTCTCTTCTGTTGGGTCTATGGCAATCTTCTTAACGGACGCTCTGAGCACAGGCCACTAGCAACAAATTGACGGCAAATGGTTTTTCTCGATATAGGAGCATCCAAGGTGTTTTGCAGATGCTAGAGTATTTCGGTAGGTATGCTTTGCGGGACCTCCACCACCTCCCGTTGGACGTGTCGAGTCATGCTTGCTGACTTCACTGTGGCCGCACTGGCACCCCACAAATGATCTACAGTTCCTTGTTCCAACCATCTTTGTCAAGTCAGTGTACTGTGGACGCGTCCAAGTGTGTGTCAGCTGCGATTTGCCGTAAAAACCAACCTGCTCTTCTCAGTTCGATCACCATGCTCTTCATAAACTCATTTGTATGTTGGAACTGACGACGTCGACGATGGCATTGCATTCTCTGTAATTAGAGGTGTCCTCTGTTACAAGAATAAAATTTCCTCGATTATTACCCAAGCAGCAATATTGGCGCGAATATTGTCCATTCTGCCGATTCCTTACCTTATATCTTAGTCTACATGCACTGGAGAGATGCACATTTCACATGTGAATACGAATGTACATAACTCGGTATGGTACGTCTATTCTGAAATTTACATGATTTTTCGGCCACTCCTTGGTGTTGTATTTTCAATGTCGGGCAGTGTATATATAATATAGAACTTTTTTTAAAATGGAAATCGTTGTTTTTCTTGACAAATTTTTGTTTCATTAATGAGAATGATATCTGAAATTAAGCAATGCTTTCAATCATTCACCCATATACTGAAGAGCAATTGAATTATAACATTTCATAAGTATTTTATTGTATTTTAGATTAAAAATTCCTCACAATTTATTCAAATTTGAAATTCAGTTGGAAGCTCGTTTTAAGATTAATGATTTCAAATCCAATAGTTTGGTTTTTCAAATCTATCCCGGTATTATTTGCAAATAATGCGAAATTTCGGTATTCCTTTTATCACTAATGTGGTGCTTCTAACTTTGGTATCAATAAAACACCAAAAATTTTGTTGTATCTTGTAGCAAATGTGAAAATTCGTAAAAAGTAAAATCTAGTCTCTAAAATAACTATTTCAATATTCTGTTAAATATATCCATATCATTCCATTGTAACAAGAAGAATTAACTTCATTTATGTCTATCATTCAGAATAATTATTCTTTTAATGAACATATTTCCGACGAAATCTGCAATATTCTACAGTAAACTCATAATACAATGCATATAAAATTCACATTGTTAAATAAAAATGAAATTGACTTAATCTTGCTTAAATAACAACATGTCTACTGTCTCATAATGAATAATATAACTGATTGTTTTGCTCTTAATGACAATGTCTAAGCAAACAGCTGAATTGTCAAAACTTTGTCTTTAACATCCACACTTAGTGAATTCAACATCAAATTTGACTTCATTATGATATGGCCTTTGACACTCCTCTATCTTCAGAGGGTGCCCATTTTCTTTTTCAACAGGATAATGGCCTAATAGCATGATGCTATTTGTATTAGACATCATGCTTTCACAGATGTACAAATGCTTCTCTAGTGCACTCAAACACATTTGTGACTTGATTGGAATTATTTTTGGACACTGCTTCAGTCGGGTTAAGAAGAACTGTGGCAAATGGTTGATAAGGAATGGAGAACCATACTTCAAAGAGGCATTCGTACTCTCATTTAATTTGTATCATCAAGTGTTATTTCGTGCATTCACTGTAGTTCTTAAATCTACTGAGCTGACATTGTTCTCCCTCGTTATTATGAATAGAAATTCGTAACAAAGATCATTTACTGTTCTTTGCCATCACCCTCTGTTTCCGAGTTTTATCACTTTTCTTGGTGTTGAATTTTCAATTCCGTGTACTTAAAAATTTAGATAAAAGAAAATATTGAACACTTACACCTGGGCTTGTATATTTTAAATTCCTTCCTTTTATTTTCCATTATTTTTACATCTGAAAGAAAATAATTATAATTGGAAAAAGCTGTAAATTAATTGTAAAAAAGTCTTTTTTATTTCACTACAATGCTTGATTTGAGTTACTTACAGTTAGTGCGTTTGCTTACTTATTTTTACATATATCAAATAGCATTCTTTCAAAATTGTTTTGTACTTAATTTATAATTGATATATTTGGTCAGTAAATTGTTATTAAAATACTTACTATGTAAATAAGCACAAGCATACTCACACACATTCAAAAATAAATATCCTGTTTATATGTGTACACACATGTATACAATAGATGAATATATCACAAGTAATGTCTAAAAATTGTGAATCATTAGTATTTACACTAGTTTTCTTCTTAAGTTGACAAAATGTAATAATGAATAAGACTCTATTTTCAAGAAGTTTTGTTAGGTATGTCAATATTTATTATCGAGAATAGGATATCTTCTTATTAACACTGATAGTGATATGAAGTCATGTGTTTATTTCAAGCTATTTTTCTACTTGTGCCGACCGATGACTGAATAGTTAGCAACCCTAATTTTGAAGCAGTAGTTCCCGGGTTTGAATCGGGATGCTCCTTTCTCTCTCATAAAGTGTTTCTCTGTCCTTTTATTTTCGGGGCAATAGCTGGCACACCCACTGGGTGCTTCACTGCATAAGTTGCCATCACCTTCGACCCTTGTAGCTTGGATGGATTAATCCTAAACTCAGCCGGACATTAGAAAAATTTTTTTATATCTATTATTAAACTTTTTACATGTCTCCTTAAATGTATTGGGGCCAAATGTAATGAAACTGAAAAATATTAAGAACCAAATACTTTCCCTTTATTTATATAATGTACTATCCGTTAGTTATTATTTTCAATAAATCGAGATACAAGTCAATATTTTGTATTTAAACGAATATTTAGTGTTTAAATGGTTAACTTTTATAAACACTAACACATTTAATCATTAAATTCACTAACAAAAAATTAGTGATAAAGAAATGTTTTAACCATTTAAACACCACAATAGCTTTAATTGGAAGATCCTGAATCATATTGGATAGAGAAAGATGCATAATTTACTTTTAAATTCAATCTGAAGAATCTCTCACAACTGAGAGTTTCTTTTCGTTTTTGCTTTTTAAAAACAAGTCTATCCGATCTGTCATTTTTTATTTTAATCATTCTATTACTTTTTAAAACAAAACTCTTTCATCATTTTACTATACATATATATATATATATATATATATATATATATATATATATATATATATATATATATATATATATATATATATATATATATATATATATATATATATATATATATGCATAACGACATATTTATATATGCACGAATATGATATGTATCTTATGAATATAAAGAAACTATAAGTTTCCCATATTAAACAAATGTACCTGTTATTTGTAACGAAATTTACAAGATAGGATATATTAAATGAAAAAGAAAATTTAATGTCAAGGGATGGAAAAAAGAGAAGAAAGTAAAAAATCCTGATTTTATTTAAAACCATGACGAAAAATCATTATGTTATAAAAAGAAAATCATTTTTTTAATTATCCATGTTAAAATAATGTAATTTTGAATATTTATTTTTTGTTTCAATTCAATATTATTTAAAAGTTTATGATTACACACTAACTTAAATTAGAACACAAATGATAATATAGGAGTAAACAAAATTTAGTTAAATCTATTCAAGATTTTATAAAAATTTTTTAAATCTATAATATAATGTGTAATACTGTGTAATAAAAAAGAATGTTCTATATAAATATAACCATATATATTCATTTCCTAAATTATCTTAACTATTTAATATATTGTCTTATTTGTGCGGATTTATTGCACACACTACTCTAAATATATTTTAACACTATTAAGAGTCGTGAAATTCTACTTACTACAGAATTTTTTTTAAAAGGAACTCATATCGCTTGTTTTATTACATATGCGACAGATATTGTAATAAAATATATTACTAGTTATGTGTAAATGACTATTACTTATTTAATGAAAGGTGTTTATTTCTTCTGAAATTGAATGAAAAGAAACATTTACAACAATTTTAGCAGAATATGTTGAAATAAGTCTGTTTTTCGAAAGATTTATGCAATTCTTGTATTTTAAAATTATTTTATTCATGAAATGATTTTTTGCGTTTTTGATTAACAATTGTTTAAATTAAAAATTATCAGAAAGATTTTAAATAATATGATCACAGAAAAGAATGCAAAACTGCATGTAAATAATTTGAAGCAATTAAAAAATAATTATATTTTGCTGTTGTTGTAAGCGATGAACTCAGTTTGTCGGAAAATTAAGCACCTAACGAAACAACGGCTTAGACCAAGGGTCCCCAAACTTTTGGTACCTAAAAGCACAAACCAGAAAATCGATATTTTAATCAAGAAAAATTTAATGTTGGTGGTAATACACACTACATATCATGCACAAAGAATTCAATTTAAAAAATTAATATAACATATATATTTTCACATATGTTATTATTAATTATATAGTTAGTATTAATATTCTTTCGTAAAATAAATGATTTCTAAATTGCTTGCCAAACATACGAAATATAAAAATAGTTTATAAAACAAATAAAATACAGTGAATATGATCTTTTTCGTTATATTTCATTGGAAAACGCTTTATAATCAGGAGAATATGATGAAGTTACTATTCGCAAGCAAACGACAAGATGTTTATCTGTAAACCATGATCAATATTTTGGTTTTATGATATTCACCGTCAAAACCAATGATTTCCAAAAGTATGTGAAGCCAAAAAATGACTTAGTTTTATATATTGCTCTCTCTCTTTTTAAGTGAGGTAATTTATTTCGGTCAACTATATTCCAGAATTTCTTATGTTATGTCTTATAGATGATGTTATTCTGAAGATACAAAATTTCTATATCCAAACTTCTCGCCTTACTTGAAAAAATTCTGGAATGTATATTACTATTTTGGTCATGTTTATTTGGTTAGTAAAAGGATTTACAAAATGATGACCATTCGGGTCAATAAGATTAAATTGTCGAAAGCGCTTTTCAAATTGACCTTGAAGCAATTCACTGTCGCCTAATACTTTTTTTTCATGCTTGAAAAATGCACAAAACGCTTCATTTTTGGATGTGATTGTGAAAATTAGCTTAATTCTGAACGAGTATATTATAATTCTTTATATATTTGTCCTTTCCCTGTAGCTCGAAGTTTAAATTACTTATTTTTTCCATTTGGTTTGTTACAAAAGACAAATCTGCTAGTCAAAGAAAATCTGATAAAATATTTAATTTTTCACTGCCAGATAATTTTTTATTTATTAAATTAAATGTATAAACATGTCAAGTACTTTACCTTTATTGGGTTAACGTACTTCAGTATGTAATATAAGGTCAGTATAATTTGGATTTTGTGACAAGGCTTTGAAAAATCAATGTTGCATAGGAGCTGCACGAATTAAATTGACTATTTTCGTAGTAATTTTCATTACGTGCCCAAATGGTAGTACTTTACTGCTCAAAACTTCCTGGTGGATAATGCAAAGATACGACATAAAATCTGGAAGTGATTCCTTTTTTATACAGACAGAAATAAAACCATTCACATTTCTCAGCACAGTTGGTACTCCATCAGTAGTTATAGCAGACAGTTTCTGAAGAGGTATATTTATCAAACTTGAGAGTGTTATAAATGTTTTATAAATACTATCACCTGCTCTCCGTCCTTTCATGGGCAATATTTTAGTAGCTCTTCTTTTACTGTAGAATCAATAAATACTATTCTCACCATAACTAATATCTCTGCTGTGTCTGCTATGTCTGTTGACTCGTCAAATTGTAGGGAGAACCATTCACATATTCCAAATCACTCTTAAACTGTTTTTGCATATCTTTTGAAATGAGTCCTATTCTTCATATAATTGTTTTATCTGATAACTGTAAGTCATGTATTGCTTACATGATTTCACGTTTGTTGGAAATCCCTCAAATAAGCAATCAGAGCCAGTAAGAAATGATTCTTTCAAAACTCGCCATTCTGGAAGGGCTTTTTCTACTTTGGGAGCATATGAAAATTTTTTAAAGAAGCAATAGAGGTATTTTTTGATTTATCACATGTTTTGTAAAAGCTGACTGTTGAACCGAAAGATCTGATTTTGATTACTCCATTTTCCTTTTCTAATTTGAGTGGATAACTCGCATTAAAAGTGGAATGAACTGTTTGGAAATGACATTCAACATAATGTTTTTTCAACACAGCAACATTATTTCCACATTACAAACAAACACATTAATTTTTTTTAAATGACGAAGCAATATGGTACCTCAAATTCTGAATTAAAATTATAGTTAAAGTTGTCTTTTGTTTGATCCACTCCTTGTAGTGTTAACAAAAGCAGTATTTAAAAGCAATAAGGAAGTAAACGCTGTATACAAAAAAATGTGATCATAAAAACCATGAATCAGAAATGAGGTAGACAAGATGAATGAGCGTTATTTCAATGCCATTTTCCCGAAATGAGTTTCGGAAAAACGCCTTCGTAGTACAGTAACCATAAAAATGGACCGATTCATTTTATTTCATGTGGAGGAAATTATGTAGTAATAACTTGTCATAAGTGGAAAATGAGTCAGAGCTATACATTGGTTTGTACTTATATCCGTATATATGGAGGTCGTTTTCCTAGCGATTTCTATTTTGGTTATATTAATCAATAATATTGAAAAAGCAAAAATATTTGCATAGCATTACATGGAAAAATGGAATACCAAATTATTTTATCGTTGGGTACAAGCAACTGGGGCACACCTTGACAGATCAATGAGCATCATGGTGACCGGGGACCCAGGGTTGGGGATCTCTATTCTAGATACACATGACCTTGATTGAAAACTATGAAATATTTGACTGATTTAACGTAAAATTCAAGATTTTCTCTGTCCCACTTAGGTAAATCATTAAAATTTTATATCTAATGATCAAACTTATTCTAATTTTAAATTTTAATTTCAGATATTGCCTTAACAAAAGAAATGCATTAAAACTTGAAAAAAAGAGTGTAGCATTTGTCGACAAATGTGGTCGAGACAGAATGTTTCCTATTTTTAAGGTTAAATCAAGTATTTGTCAGAATAGATTGCCCGAAGTGAGTTTGAAAGGAAGTAAATCAGATATATTTCCTTTCTATTCAATTTGTTAGATCAAATTTGCAGTAATTTCTTTATAAATTGACAAGTATAGCACTCTGTTTTGTTTGTGAATGTGTTTCACACTTAAAATATATTATTTATTGAAAAAAAGAGAGTATATATATATATATATATATATATATATATATATATATATATATATATATAATACATTATTTATTGAAAGATGAATTTTAAATATATTTTAAGCAAAATAATTGAGACAATGACACAATCGTTTGAAAACACCTTGTATACGATTTTTGCACATTTAATATTTTCCATAAAATTTATTGCTATTTTGTAGTGTAGGATAACAAAATAAATGCTTGAACACACAAATTGGGATGTATAATATGTGCCTTTAATCAGCACCTAAGTTTCATATATATTTATTAATTGTTATACTTGAGACATTGATAAAAGAATGAAAATGTGTCTAATGTGTTTCAGAATTCAGACACATTCAATACTTTCTGAAGTTCAAAGAATTTATTTTAAAATATTATAAATAATTGGTTGAAAATTAATCAACATATTCTAAAACATTACATTAACAATTCCTTTAATTGTTTTCATGGAAAGTAACAGTTTGCTATTTCTCGAAGAACATAAACTTTAAATGTGAGAATGGATGAATGCTAAAATAAAAATTCAAATTTAATTTTGTAAACTCTATACTTTTTGTATAAATGTCTACATTTCAAGCATATTTGATAAGGTATTAATTTAATTATGCTATTTAAAGTATAAAATTATATCAGAAATAATATTAAAATAGGTTATGCCCTTTTCATTTTAATTAAGTTTAAATTAACTTTTCAATGTAATAAGATAATTTAAATTATAATTATTTAAAATAAATTTTTGGGAATTAAAATTTATTACATAATGTTTTGGAATATGATTTGAATGAAATCTTTTTAAGTTGCAAAAAGTTAACATTTTGTGACAACTAAAATGATTAAATGCTATCTTTTTTCCAACATTAGAAAAATAATTCTTTATGAAAAGAACTTATTTTCTTTCTCAAGAAGCCTTTTTTAATATTTATGGGTTCAGAAATGAATTAATGTGCCTAAAAAAGCATTGAATGGGTCAAGACACTTATCTGAATTAAGAGATATGGGGAAAAGAGAGAGAGAAAAAAATAAAATAAATATTCTTATTTCTAACGATTTATAGTTGTGTAAAAAAACCCAAATGAATACAAAACGTTATACTTTGTATAACTGTATTATATTTTGCTAGAATTATTAAGCATATTTGTTTAGTTATGTATATCGTTTAATAAATACTCATATAGCAGAATTTTTAAAATAATAAATGATGGAAATTTTAAGGCAAAACTTATTCTTAATTCAGAACTTTTAAATAAATTGATCAGAACTGCTAAGTAATTTTTATACTGACTTTTTTTTTATCTAAGCCCATACAACCAATTGTGAATATAACATTTTTATTGGTGTGAAATTACGATAAAAATATTTCAAGTGATAAAATTACAATAAAACCAATGTTACAAGTGATAAAGTTGCAATTACAATAAAATTACCTTTGTGTAAGAATTTTTCAATCAGTGATATTCAACAGAATTTCATAACTTTTGAATGAATAAAACAGGTACACTCATAGAAAGAGAAAAATAAAGAGTATGTTTGTACATTGTTTTCTGTTTAATGTAAACTTTTAAAATAGTAAAAGTGGTAAAAGAAAAAAAATCAAAGTGTTGCTAAATTCTACCCTATGTTTCCTTAACTATACTAATTGAATTTTGTCATTAATATGGAAGTTTTGCTAGTGTATCTTATGTAAATTAAATTCTGATAACCTTAATACAATAAGACTGAAATTAATCATGAATGCGAAAAATTTTTTATCTCTTTTTTAGAAAATATTAAGAACTAATAAATGCTATAAAAATTGTTTCTGTTAGAGAATATTTTATTAGTATTTATAAAATTAAATCACATTCTGTTTTTCTTTCTACAAAAACAATAGCACCCAAAATTATCTTTTACAAATTATTATTTTATAAATCAATTATTAATATTTCAGCTCTAATCTGCAGCTATGAGTATTTTTTCAGTATGTAATTAGACATTGTCAAGAGTGGAGAACTGCATGGAGTTGGTTGTTAAAATGATAAGTAATTATAATTAAATTAAAAGTTTTGTCAAGTGAAATTTCAGTCAAAATTGTCATAATTCTCAGTCGTATTCAGTTATTTTACAAAATGTTATTTGACTTCTAGTAAAGGTATTTTTATAAGTTTTACAAAAAAATTAATTGAACTGACACATTAATACATGTTAGTCTTAACAGCATCACAAACTATCCAATGTTATCTAACATAAATCAAAGAAATTACATCTGAAGCCAGAGTTCATCATGACTAGGACAACAAATGTGGTGAAGGACAAAGCTGTGAATTTAATCTCAATAAAATTGCCAAGTTTCTCCTATTTTACAGAGTTTCCTAAGAGTGTTACAGGAAATTTTCTCTTTCAAAAATGTCTTTTAAACTGATTCAATTTGGTTTTATATTCATTAAGGGACTTAGTTTAATTAAATTTTTAATAGGTGTATGATTTGTACTAGTGTTGATTTTCGGTCAGTTGGACAGCATCGAGCAAACAGGAATATACATTTTTTAGAAAAATAATATATATTTTTTTACTACTAATAACAATTTTTAAAAGTATCGAATACACAAGTTAATGATTAATATAATGTAGTCTTAAATTTATAATTGTAGCACAAATGTCACTTATCTGTAACTACAGGTAGAAAAATTTACTAATTGATAACGCTAAATTCTCTGAAACTGGCAACATGGACGCCATTGGAGTATCATCGAAAATTAATGATTTCGACATTAAAACTCATTAAAATGCGTCACAACACTAATGGCGTAAATTTTTTAAAAACGGTTTCAATGTTCTTACTTCTAGATCGAACAGGAATCAACAGATGACAGAAGATGCGAAAAAAATCCTTAAGGTAATTATGTTTTATTTACTCAAATTTTGATGATTTTTATAAATTTACATTCACGAATAGCTTATGTAATCATGTTAATGAAAATGTAAGAGAAAAAATCGTTTACGAATGTAGTGGCGCCATCTACAGAAACCTTTCCAAAAACAATGAATTTTGGTAAAAACTGTAATCTTGTTGTCAGTGCAAATGAACAAGAAACCATTAAAGCTGAAGATATTAAAGATATTATAAAAACGCTAATCAATCCAAGAAGCAATGGAATTGGTTTGAAATACTTAAGAAGCTTCCAAATGATAAGCTCTTGGTTGAATATGTGTCTGATGATAACAGGAAAACATTTCGTAATGTTCTGGCTGAAAATTGCACCTTTCTTTTTTCAACTCTAACTAAGCGAAAATTTCTTGCCATTATTATTAAATACGTTCCTGGATCACTACATGATGAACTTATCCAGGTTTTATTTGAACAAAATTCTGATATTTCAATATATGAGAAAGAAATTTCAGAGTATAAAGTTTGTCTTTCACAGAAGAAATTTGTGGATTCAAGATATATTATTAGTAATATTCGGTCTAATGTAGTTACTCAAATTTTAAGTTTAAGATCTGTCAGGATTTACTGGTCTATGATTTTATTAATGATTTTGTTATTATATATACCCATAAAACCACACACGTCTATTAGACGTCTTTTAAAGATCCATAAAGTCCAAAAGACGTCCTGGATACCTTTTGGATATCATAAAGACGTCCATGATCTGATGTAAACTGGATGGTCTTCGGTCGACTTCATTTGAACGTCGGATTGCAATCTACGATGGATGAGTTTTGGAGTATTAACATTTGAATCTGTAATAGACGTAATTTATATGCCCATGATAGATGTAATTTGGATGTCCATGGTGGATGTACTTAAGACATTCGTAATGGATGTTATCTGGACATATATTAAAAGTTGGTAAATAACTGCAACTGTAATAGTTTTTGTTAATTGCTTCCATAATTTTAAATTATCGTTTGCTTCTACAGTAATTTATTTCTACATTAAGAAGAAATGTTCAACGAAGTAAGTAAAAAAAATAATTTCTATCCTTTTCTCGATTCATATTTTAGTACTTTTAAATAACTTATTTTTTTTCCAAAGAAGTAATAATAGAAATAAGATTTAAAAATTGAATAGTGTTATTTAAGAGTAGAAAACCTACTATGTTTAAGTGTATTTTTACTTTAAAAATTACATTTGTAACACTATTTTAAATTAACATTAAAATATACATATTGCTTTTATTTATAAAATGTGCTTGATATAGCAGAATGCAATATTTTTTTATATCATTAAATTTACCAGTTATTTTTGGCTGAAAAAATGCAAACATTGCAATTAGGATGAAAATTGCTGGAAGAAAATTTATTATACCACAAAATAATATTCTTGAATGAAAACCATTTCTATGTCCCGCAATTCAAAATAGTTTACTCTCCAAAATTACTCATATTTATTATTATTTTGTCAGGCAGACTTATGTATTTATCTCTTGATTTCAACAAGATAAATATTAATCAATATTAGGATTTGATTCAAATTCATAAAATTTGTTTTTAGGCTAGTCTTAATTCTAAGATTTAATGTCTAATTAAAATACTTTTTACTGTTGAATTAAAAATCTGAGTGTTTTTTATGGAATATCAAATTTTAAATCCATAATTCAAGATGTTGCTACTTAGCAAGAAAACATTATATCACCCAATTATTTTAATGCATGTTGGACTAATATTTCAAATGAAGAGATATTAAAATATATAATTGAAAATTAATTTTTATATATATATTTTGTAGTTAAATGGAAGATGTGTTTATTTCCTATACCATATTTGGATTTCTTACTTTCTGGAGAATCTCTTGGAAGATTTAAATTTGTTATCTATTAAAGGTTCTAGAATTTATAGTATTGATTCATGGTAAGCATTTTTTTATTTTAATGAAAAAATATATTTAAGATTATGTAAAATGATTTAGTATGAAATTTTACATCTTCAGTGATTTAGAATGTGACTGTGTGTGATCCGTGAATAAGATTTTCTATAAGATTTTGTGTACACTTAATTTGGCAGCAAAATTTCCTACTCCCATTATGCTTGAAATGCTGGATATTTTCTATATTATTATTTTGTTTAATACTCTTAAATAAACCATCTGGTCATAATATCTTCAAAACAAATTATTTTTTAAATTAAACTTTATATATCTACGTAAATTAATAAAAGAATGCTCATTTTCAGTAAAAAATCATAAATTATAATAGCAAATAAAACTCTTAATACAATATGGAGCAGTTAGTTTTTGGTAAGAGTGCAATGTTTTAATAAGCATGTCATTGAAAGTTTTCTTTGGTAGAAATTATTTAAAAATACATTTTTCATAAATATTTTTTTAATGAAATATATTTATGTAAGTGCTATTATGTTAATGTAAATCTTTGTTTGATTACTAAAGCACTGTTCCCATTATAAAAGTAGTGTTCAATTCAATTTGATAATTTGAAGGTTTTTGGAACATATTATAAACATTTTGTAATTTTAATTATTTAATCAAACATAAAGGTTACCATATTTACAAAGCAGTTATTTTTTTGAAATTGAATTTTTAATTATGTATTTTAAACATTTACTAAATTAAAAATATAAATATTTCTAACAATGTTATTATAAAGTTACTTAATATCTTAAAATAGTGAAAAAAGTTTTTGATATTTTTCTGATTAATTAACGCTGTTTTTTACTAATGAAATTTATATCCAATCAGTTTTATGTATTAATCAGATTGATAAGAACTAAATTAAATATTCATGAGAGTCGTGTTCTAGATTTTTTACTATTATTTTGTCTAAGGTTATTGATCTGAAAATGTTAATCGTTATTGTTAATTATTTTAAAGGTACTTTATTTATTTTCAGACGCTGTGCAGTGAGATTCACAATATTCAAAGAGAACCGATGGTGAAATAAATACTATGATAATGAACTGGTTAGGTCATGCAAAAGCAAGATTTATCAATAAAAGAATCAAACATTTCAGTTAATTAATATTTCTGTATCATGTAAATAATTAGAACAAATTGTGTGCATTAAAAATAAATTCTATTAGTTTGTTATATATTTTTTTTGAATTAATATTTATACTCTCTTGCTGGAATGTTTCCTTAAACAAATTTTAACTTTTACAAAGAGAAATAATTTAGCTTTTAAACAATGAAATAAGTAATTTTCAGAATATTTTGTCATAATAATTTGGAATATTCAATTGAGTGGAAAATTTTAGTTAAAAAATATAAGTTTATTTCTTTTATCTTGTATAAAAAAGACATTGTTCAAATTATATCTAATTAGTTAAAAAATTAGGTTGAGAAATAATTCTTATAAATTTCTCTAACTACTAAATTAATTAAAAAAATAAACTATGAACAATAATTTGCCTGATATTAAAATAAAAGAAATTTGCTCTCTACAAATAAAAATATCCTGGACTATTTTATTGTTACTCTCTAGTTATAATATTAATTCATATATTTATGCATTCACTAAAATTTGAAATTACTCTTGGAAGTAATTTCAACTTTTCTAAAGAAAAAAAAATTCGTTTTATTTTAAACAATAAGATACTAAATTTTCAAATGGTTAACTATAAAATAATGAGCATAAAAATAATGTTAATTTATCAATTGTGATAATTTTATGACATTCACATAGCTTGGACAGTAAATTTGTCAAAAATCTAGGAAATTTGACTGAAAATTAAGAAAATTATGATGCAAAAGCAATTTCATAAGTAACAAGCTAATTAAAAACAATTTTCTCATTGTCAAGTGGACGAAAATATGTGAACCGCTAAGAGAGATGAGAGATTATTTCAATATCTCCGCACATCTAGAATACATCCATAAAACTACCTAGTGCGTATGAATACATCCAAATTTTGTCCATGAACCATCCAATGGCAATGTCTGGTAGACGTATAGTGAACGTAAAATTGGTGGATATTTGACGTGCCATGGATCTAAACTGGATCAAAAAGAGACGTCTACTGGATAAGAGTACATCCAGCTGATGATGTCATATTGATGTCTACTGGACGAAATTGTGTTGTATGGGTAGATATCACAAATGTTTGGGTTATAATCATAAAGATGCTGATTGTAAAAAACCACCTTGCTTGCTTTACCAACTTTGGTAACCATAAAAGTTCAGAGTGCGTTAATAAAAAATCATCAAGTTTGTGTCAATTGCGCGCTAGATTTAATAATAAAATTAAAAATCCATTAAAAAGTTAATATTCGTCACAAACCTTATGACACTATAGCCCGAGTTAAATTTTTATGTAAAAACTATCAATCGTTCTTATTGATTATGATTAATAGTTATAATTCTCTTTTACGTTTGTTATATAAATCTACATTAGTCTTAAAATGCTACGCGCTGCAACACATTATCAATATGTAAACTGATAATATTGCTGTTGCAGTGATTCAAGAACCTCACTATCACAAAGGAAATCTTCCTAGTTTTCCTATATATATATATATATCCATTACGAATTAATCTTTGATTTCCATTTAGGTGTTATAAAATCAGAAATCATCATTCGCTCGAATAACAAATTTTAATTAATTTGGAGAAAATTTATTGGAAGATACCATCACTTGATCTATTCCTGACTACAACTCTCTTTCTTATCATAGGATGATTTGTTTTGAGATTACCTTGTCTGAAAATACTATGAAATTTCTAAACCAAAATGGGCCTCAAATCTTTGACTGTCAAAGAGCAAATTTGTTTCTTTTTCAACCTAAAAGTTATGAGGATATCAATAATTGTAGTGTTATAGATAAAGTTTCCATTTGACTCTATTTGTTTATTGCTACAAGACGTTGCTTTCAAAGAACCAAAAACCCGATTGTCAAGAAATTCTTAAAACCAATTATCTCCACGTTAAAGAAGTGTATAAAGACTTGTGATTAATGATTCAAAATTAAATTCCTGGAAAGATTTTCTTTCTAATGTTACTCCTACAAATGTATGAAAGAAGATATATAAAAGCATTAAGAGAAACTTTAATAAAAGTGTCGAGATTTCTGTCATTGAAACTTCTTCCATTTACTTCACTTCTTCTTTTGATGAATCTCTGAGTACCATCTCAAAATTTTCTTTCCAATATGACAATCCTTTAAACTATAATTCCTTTCAGCAAAATATTCTAGAGTAATCTACCAAGAACTATTTTGTACAAGATGATGTACCTTTTACAGTCAATGTGGTTAATGCTGTAATTTACGGTTCATCACATGGAAATTCTCCTAGTCTGGATCTCCTTTCCAATGAAATGATAAAATACTTTCACCAGTGTTATTTTTCTGTTCTACTTGCTGTATTCAATTTATGCTTAAAATGTTATCTTTTCCCAGCTCTTTGGAAAATTGCCAAAGTTGCCGTAATTACAAAATGTTTGAACTCAGAGCGGCCACAACTTAAGAATGTTAGATGCATTAGCCTATTACTCTGCATAGGAAAGTGCCCCAAAAACTTCTTACAAACAAGATTAAAATGGCACCTTAACAATCACAATTATGATAGTGATGACCAATATCGATTTACATCGCAGAGTTTAAATGAGAATGAAATTCTGCGACTTGGTCACATTGATAGGGAAGGAAAAAAGAAATGTTTCTTCACCATTCTCCTTTCATTGGATATAAAAGGAGCATTTGATAAATCATGGTGGCCCTTTGTCATTTTCTAAGAGAAGGAAGCTAATACTCCATCACATATACTCGATCTCTGTCGCAGTTTCTTGAACAACGAAACAGCAGTTTCCACTCTTGGAAATAAGTCGAAAGTCGTTAACAACCAAAAAAGATGTCCACAAGGCTCTGTTTCAGCCCATTTTTTTGGAACCTAATAATGAATGATTTATTGAAAAAACTGAATGCATTTAAATGCTGGAAAATTGTTTTCGCAGTGACTTACTAATAATTGTCATAAGCGTAAATTTTCTCGGATTATGTAGTACTGCTCAAGATATTCTTAATTTTGTACATAATTGGGCTCAACAGATGGGAGTGTAAGCTGGAATTCCATAATGCAAAGTAATGATGATTCACAAAATGGTTAACAGTGATGTCACTGTCAATCTTTTTATGGGTAACCATTTTCTGTAAGTTGTTGATTACATTAAATATCTTGACGTTGTTGTCGATAGTAAACTTCATTGAAAGAAACATTTGAAATATATTTTTTTATCTAAGATTAACATTCTTACAAATGCATTTTATAGAATTTTTAATAACAGTCATGGTATAAAATCAAAGTTACTAAGCTGATTTATAAATAAGGTATTGTTCCCGCTATTCTTTATTTTTCCCGAATTCGGGGAAACAGATTGAAGAAAAAAATAAACCAAAAACTTATCAGAAAAATTCAAAGAGGACTGCTCTTGAGGATTGTTAGAGGATATAGAACAACCAGCAATGATGCCTTCGTCATTCTCTCTGGTATTCCTTCTTTTGATGTTGTGATTCTTCATCAAAATGAAGCTTGTGTTTATGCTTAAGACTCTTTTTCTAAAAATATTAATAGTGACCTGAATTACTCTTCCCTACCACACCTACGAACAAAATTTCCCGTTCCTCTAGCTGCATTTGATAGCATTAAGGAAGGAAACTACGGTTTTATTTACTTTACAGATGGGAGTAAGGTTAACGAAAAAGTAGTTGTTTTCTACGTATGTTTTCAAAATGTTGTTGAAGAGAGTAACCAGATGTACCGCATTAATAATTATATTTCCATCTTACAAGCGGGATTACTCAACATTAAACTTGCTGTTAAAGACGCCAAAGAGAAGTCTTTTAAAAAATTTAATTTGCAGTGATTCAATGCCATCCTTACTAGCTCTGCAAGATGCAACAAGTTGTGAAAAACTCATTGCAGAAATCCAGACTTCTATTCCCATGTGCAATATTAAAAATATTTTCTTCAACTTCTCACATGTTAATGGTTATATTGACTATTAAAGAACAGATCCTGGCCAAATCTACTGTATCACTCACAAATAAACCCCATACCAGTCTTTTCTCTGTCTCTCCCCCCCAAGTCTTTTTTTTTAAATCCATTTCTTAAAAGAACATCATCACAGAATGGAACTCAGGTTTTGTTTCCTCTCCCAACAGTAAGTGGACTAAACCTTTTTTACTTCAGTTTTCTGCTGAATTAAAGACCACTGGTTTTATACTGACTATAAATTACTCAATTCTTCACCAAAAATGGGAAATTAAACAGTTACCTCCATCGCTTCCATATCAAAAATAGTGACGAGAGCATCTGCAACTCTTAGACTGACAACTATTCGCACTTCTTACTGATTGCCCATTTGTTTCACAATAAAGGAACGAGCTTCGTACAAACTTAAATAACAGATGGTCACTGATCTAGTAAAGGTCCTAGTAAAGAAATACTTTTGTACTTTTTTTTTGTAAAAAAATTAGCCATTCTGTGGTTTAACTCCTCCCTTTTCTTTTATATTTTTTTCTTTTGCTTTTCTCATCTCATGATTTATCTTTAAGTTGTTATATTAAACATTTGTGGCACCTTTGGGCTATGTGTGATATTCCTTGGTGCACAGGGAGATATTTTGCTCCTCCCAAATGAAGAAAAAGTTCTGTGAATAAGATTCCTTGAATTACAGATGCAGCAAAGGAATTCAAAGTACTTCAATAGAATATTAAATCAATTGGCTTTGTGAATGTATTCATATACATAACCTAAAAATTCTCTTCCTCCTCTTTTCAATCACAAATAATTTATTTCATTATTAGATAGGAGTTTAAATTTAATATTTTAATAGTATAGTTCTCTTGACTTTAAAGATATGTTAATCATTATAAAAATGTAAATAATATTTCAATAATTCTAAGGTTGCAATGCTTATCTTCGTATGAAAAATATGAAAAAAGTATGGAATTTTTGTGAAAGATATAAGAAATATTTGGTGGGTAGAATTGTTTAAAATACTATTGTGTGTTATTAAATCCTATAATAACAATATCTTAGAATTGTAATATAAATCAAGATGTTTCAAAATATATAGCTAAATTTTATTCTTAATCAAATCTATAGTAATTTTCAGTGACCGATGTTCCAAAAAAAGAAAAATAAAGAATTTTCGAGAGAAATATTTAACAGTTTTTACTATCAATACCTAAATATAAGATTTACATTATAATTGCTTTTTATAATCTTAATAAAGAAATTATTTAGTAATACAGTGAAATATTGTTCATTTATATTTCACTTTTATATAAAAACTATTTTTAAATAAGTGATTTACTTTCCAAACCTGATTTATGAAAAAAGTTTTATATATAAATATGAAACATAGAAAATTTTTTTAGATTATAGTTTACATAAGTTCTTATATTTTAACATATTGAAAGTACTAATTCAGTTTCATAAGTCTGCTTGTATACTGTGTGAAACTATTTTAAAAATTAGAACAACTTTTTTTAAAGAATCAAAAATTAAATAATTAAATTTAAAAAAAATGGCATTTCAAACCTAACAGACGATAAGAATTGTTTCACGCAGTTTTTGTTCCTCTTGTATAAGTTACTCCCCTTTTTTAATGAATTTTTTATTTTGAATTCTTCAAAATTTAACAAATTATGTTGACACTAATTAGTTTAATATTTGCTTCGTTACAACCTCTTGAAAACAAAAACCTATGTATACTTAATTTCAATAATTTCAAAATAAATTTTTTCTCAACATATTGATTTCGTTTTTAGTTAAAAATTCACCTTAACATATCAATTAAGTTATTGTAAATCTGATGACGCGTGAAGAATTTTCACAACAAAAAATCAGAAACTCATAAATCTCATTATTTAGAATCAAAAAGCTCTATAATTCTGAGAAGAGAGTCTAAAACAGCTTTCTTTGATTGTTCAGTCTTTTCTGGTGAAGTCTACGCTATTGGTATATTCTTCAAGATTACTTTAACTTCTTACTGGTGAAGTCTACAGTAAGAAATTAATCTTGAAGAAATTTGCTTTAATATAAGTTATTAGTAATTTAGATATTAATAATGAGTTTTGTTCTGTCTCGGTGCATCTCTACCATAGATAAAAATTATAAGATTGCTTCCAATTTATTGATAAAATTTAGGCAACTTTATATAAATTTCTGAATAAGTTCAATCACAAGGTAAAAGGTTCTGAGTAAAATTTTCCATGAATTAGTGTTCCTCGTATTTAGGTAAATTATAGGCTTCATTACTTAAGTTTAAAGAATGTTCTTTACAAAACTAACTACATGTAACTCAAAGAATACTTCATATATTAAAAAAGAATCATCAGTCATTGGGAAGTAATGCATAATTTGAAATCTAAGACTTCATTTTGAATAATTTATAAGTCCCTACGTTTAAGCAAGTTGATTCCGGAACAAACCCCCAACACATATTTTAAATGATGTGGTGTCCTTTCTGGGTGAATAAAGCGCTGTTACAGATGATTTTTTTTTCCGTCAAAACAAAATAAAACTTACATGTCAGTCCAAAAGGAATCGAGTCTCCTCAGTAAACAGCACGTGAGATCAGTACTTTAATCCAATTTCAATACTAAATAGTTCATTTTTTGCTTCAGAAATTTTCTCGATCTTTAAATTTTATTGATTAAAATATATCTAAAGGAGGAAATATACTCTTGTTCGTTTCTTTAAAATTAATAATTATATTTAAATAAACTGATCTTATTTCTAAGCTAAAGGCAATATAATATAGATGTATGGGAACCAGTTTATGTATAAAGTTTTTGATTTATATTTGAAAATATATGTATTATTTGTCCTTTCCTTACACATACAAATCTATTTATTTTTAGTTAGATTTAATGCCTGAAAATATTGCCAAAATATAAGCTTTTATTATACTGTGAAAAAATAGAATACTATGTGTCAGGAGACTGGAAATGTAAAATAGGTAAGAACCGTAATTTTGAAAGAGAAGCTAAATTTGGAATGAAAAGAAGTATCTAGTAATGTTAGAAATTTAGATATTTCCTGGTTGACAATAGATTTTCATACGATTAGAAATTTCGAAGTATATGGCGCAATGCTTGATCCCACGCTCTCTTGAAGGACGGTAGATGGGCAGAGTAATTATGCTTTTGTACTCACATCTGTGAAGTGAGTTGTTAAATTTTTTCAGGTTTTTTCCTTTCTAACACGTGAATATGGCTCACTACCACTGCTAATGTTTCATTTCAAATAGATTTATTTCCCAATAAAAGTATATTCTATTAATCAATTACAAAAGTGAAATTACGTTAAAAATATGAATTTAAATGTAAAAAAATATAATTAAGGTAATATTTTTGAGTAAAGATTAAAATTTCTCTTTTTGTATAATCTTATTTATAAATTTTCTAACATGATACGAAGTTGACATATACTGGTTACCTTTTATTGTAAGTAATTTAATTAAGAAATATAAAGCTGTTTCGAGCATCTTTATGTGTTTAAACCTAATCTGCATATTCTTGGAAATTCTTATACTGATCAACATATGTTGGCAGAAGATTCAATAACTTTTTTTCCCTGTGTTTAATACACAGTTTAATTTTATTTTTAATTTTGTAGACTATTTATAATGTATTGGAAATAATAATTTAATCCTGATTTTAATGTAGAATTGATCTATTTAAAAAAGATGTTCACAACAGCATTTCAAGTCAGCAAACGAAATTAATGAAAAAATTGTCATTTATAAGGAAATAATTAAGTCTATATCATAGTATAATTCAAAGGTAAAAACCGTATATGACACTGGCAAGGTTTTAACTTATAAATAAAATTGCTATTTTAAAAAGTATATTTCAGTATTCTTACCTTTGTTATGAGATGATGGTAATGTAGACCCTGTACTTGGATATTCTTGAGCACAAGAATCCCCTAAATAGTAGAAGATAATGTGATTAGAATGACTATATGCATTTATTTCCACTTTTATCCATAAAGAATAAAATATTTTAATTTATACTTTGAATTTCAAATATATATGAAGAATATAAGAGAAATATGTAAATTAAATAATTAACATTTGCTTATTAATAATCACACCTATTATAAATTTTATAAGTAATTCATAAATATATTAAATTTAGTGGATATACTCTAGTGTGTTGAGGGAGTTTTATTGTACATACACATAAAAAAATCTCCTGTATTAATATTAAAAATGTTTTATGACCCACTTTTATATTTCTAGAAAATTTGTTCAATATTAATTTTTAAGCGACCAAATAAAAATTCTGTTTATAGAAATGATTTAGTTTGTCAAGTTACCGCTCCTTTCTCTTGCTGCTTTAGAAAATCATGCTTATAGGTACATCTTAACATACATGTCTCACGTACACGTGAACAGAAAATCATACGGAAAAATCAAAACCGTTGTATAAGAACTTTAAATCCTTGGAACCATAAGATGATTGTTTCTTCAGAACTACAATTAAATTACTTGTAATTGGTCATAAGTTACAAAAAAAGGTAAAATTTACAAATTGCCAAACATCCTTTATATACCACAAACTCCTGGGAAGCAGCAAATTCTAATGAACTATGTGAAGATCAAACGCTTAACAGACGAGAACTTTCGATTTCTTTAAGTGCGGATGTAAGAGATTCAAGAGGCATAGGAGAGAGTCGGAGTGAGAAGAACGGTATGGGCGTGCGAAAAGACGAGTGGTAGCGGAGGTACCGCTTCCAGGCAATGGAAAATACATGTATTTTGAATAATGTAAAATGAGCCATCTACATTTATGTTTGTGTCTATAATTAATGTTATGTTTGCTTCTGTATAATAAATCTGTCGTAAAAAAGAAGATATGTTGGTATTACTGAACGATCTTGGAAATGGCAGGTTCGTGAAACAATCAAAAACTTGTTGGCATAAATATGAATTTATTGATAAAATTTAAGGAACTTTATATTTCTGAAGCAGTGAAATCACAAAGTATAAGATTCGGAGTAAAAAACATCCCTTGAATTAATCTTCCTGGTATTTTGGTCAGATTGCAGGCTACATTATTTATTCTTATATATATATATATATATATATATATATATATATATATATATATATATATATAAATCATGTTCTTTACAAAACTATCTATGTGTAGCCCAATGCGTAATTTATACACTAAAAAAAGAATCATCAATCATTGGAAAGTAACGTATAATTTGAAATCTCAAGGCTTCATTGGAATATTTTGTCCCATAGAATTGCCATTTCGAATGATATACAAGTGACTAAGTTTAAAAAGTTGATTCCAGAGCAAACCACCAAAACATATTTTGCATGAAGTTGTATCATTTATAAGAATGATTTTTTTTCTGTCAAGACAAAATTAATTTTATACAAATCTTCAAATGGAATCATATCTCGTCAGTAAACAGCACATGATATCAGTATTTTAATCGAATCTCAATGTTTTGTAGTTTATTTTTCGTTTCATATGATTTCTCGATCTTTGAATTTTATTGATTAAAATGTATCAAAATGCAAAAAATATGCCCTCGTTCGTTTCTTTAAAATTAATTATGATATTTAAATAAACTAAGATTATTTCTATGCTAAGGGCAATATAATACAAATGTATGGGAATAAGTTTAAGTATAACTTTTTTGAGTTATATTTGTGAAAATATTTGTCTCTTCTGTCCTTTCCTTACACATATAAACCACATTGTATAAAAGGATGGTTGTCTTGCAAACATGCCTATTTCTTAAATAATTGATGTAGTTTTACGGTTTTGCAAGATTGACCATTTTATATGTCTACCTGTCAGAAGCGTTAATTTTGGTATTCCGCGTCAAGATCACACAGGTTATTCAGCGTGCTTATCACATTAATGCACATTATTCCAGTACGCTCTCACATTAAAGTTATTTCAGTTGTTGAACATCTTCTAATTTTACAGAGTACATTCAAAAATTAAAATTTTTGACATGTAGAATGAAACTGTAATTTTTATGTATTTTTTAAAAATCACTTAATGCTTTCTCCGTGCAATTTTAGGGAATCTGAACTTTGAAATTCATTTTAAAATACGCCAATTGGTAATGTATGTTTTAAAATAAGATTCAAGGCATAGATTCTCCCCAACATTAATTTTCAACTCAATTCTGTGGAATATGTACGATTCAGAATTAATAATTTTATCTGAAATATTTACTGGAACGAAATGAATACAAATCTGCTTAGAAACAAAAGACTTTAATTTAAAATCAGCATATCCACTTCTGCAACAAAATTAATATAAAACTCTAATATTAAATACGTTTAAAAAGAAGTAAATGAAATTCTTATAGAAAAAATTTACTTTTAATTTATTTTATGGATAAAGGTTATATTTTGTTTGTTTCATGAAAATGTTTAACTAAAAATCAATTAAAAAAGAAAGGAAAACAAAATTCTATTACATACTTTAGAAATATATTAAGTAAACTAAAACAGAAGGAATTTTCTTAAATAATTTATTTGTGGAATGCTTATTGCGAAAGCTTACCCTGAGAATTACAACGAAAACACATGCATAATTAATAAACTATTTTCTTTTCTTGTTTCCCCATAATGTAACAAAAAGTAGAAAAACAAATATTGGTACATAAATATAAAATATAACGATGTTTTTAAATATTACATTGTATATTAAGAATTATAGCTCGAACCACTTTATTATAAAACTTTGCAAATCAGGGACTATGAAAATATTTGATAAATTTACTAAAAAAATTAGGTAAATTTTTATGAGAGATTAATAATTCGTTAATCTTATTATTATATGTTGTAGTAGTTAATGAGCTTAAAAATAGTCGTATGAAATATAGGGCCAAAAAGTAAATTAATTTTATATTTCATTTACATATTTATGATTATTACATCTTTATTAACTGCTTGATTTTAAAATGCTGAAGAGAGAGAGAGAGGGGGGGAGGGGTTATATATAAATAAATTTGCGTTACTTACTGAATCATAGATTAAATTTATGTTTACATTGATAAATAATTTATATAAATTTGACATATTAATGTTCTAAATTATTTTTTAATAATCAGGTTATGTTAAAGGATATAAGTTTTCAAAAATATAAATTGCCCTAACTTATATTTTTAACTCCCTGATCTATTTTAATCTTGATCATCTTATATAGATGATCAGTTTATTAGATTCTTGAAAGATTAAGTTAATGAGAAATTATTCACATAGAGCAAGGTTATGCGGATAAACAAATAAATTTCAATAAAAATTTAGTGTTCTTAACTATTCATTGATTTGAAACTATTATTTGATTTTAATGATTCAAATCACTTTTCTTATTAATGAAATATACAGTTAATTAATTTTTCTTTTATTATTTAAAATCAACCAAGTACACTCTTTGATATTATTTATCACTATGAACGAAATAAGAATTCTTTCATAAAAATGATGATGTAATAGGAAAAATGTGACCCTTCTCATTAATATATGAAGCTCAAGTTTATTTATGATCATTGAATGTTATTCGAAGTTTGCCAGTTAAGGCATGTTCTCTTCATGATATGTAGTTTTAACAGACGCCTTTTTTAACTTCTGAAGCTACAGAAAAATAGTTGATCATTAATTCTAAGTTTGCAAATCTAGGTCAATTTTGTTTTCTTTTATGTTTTTATTCAAAGCTTTGAGATGATTTAAAACGATATTAATTTAATATATTGAATAATTGACTATATATTAATATTTTATATAAAAGCAAAATGTCCATTAAACAGCAGTTTAAAAGAATTATAAGAAAAAAAGAATATTAATAAAAATTCAAATAGATTCAGTTATTAATAAAAATGGAGAATTGAAGTTTAAATAAACCATGCTAAATTTTATAACTTGAAAAATTTGCTTCTGATTGGTTTCTTAGCTTTCGTTAGAAAAAGAACTGGGAAGTGAAATTTCAGTAAACTACTCACCTATATATTACAAAAACATAGATTGTACTAATATGTAGGACTTTTTGAAATTTCTTTTTATTCGACAACATGCAGCTTCAATTTTTATGAATATTTGAATTCAAGTATATAGATTTCCAAAATAGTTTTCTTCGTTTAATATTTTCAGTTAAATTTATCACGCAACGATATAGAAAAATGCTACACATATGCAGTTTATAAAAAAAAGACTAAAAGTACATTTGGTTACCGAAAAAAAAATGTTGGAATATTACTCGCTAATTAGACATAACAGTCTAATTAACGAGTGAAACTTTAAATAGTTAACATTTATATTAGTTTTTGTATGCTTAGAATGTATTTCTTAAGAGGTTTGAAAAAAAGAATCATATTTAATTTATCAAAGATCTCAGCTAATATATACTTAATTTTATAACATTGTATAAAGTCTCATGAAAATATTTTATTTCCTCATTCTCAAAAAGTGTTTACGTAGCGTTGCAAACATTTCAAATCTATTAAAACTATCAAACAAAATAAATAATTTGTAAAAAAAATTCATGTAAATTTTTTATCCGTAAATAAAAAATATTCCACATAAAAATGTTTTTGAATTTATTCTCTCTCACTCTTATTTGCTTTTCACAATAATTTAAATTTGGAATTTAAAACACTGTAATTACTATTAATACAGTTGAAGATAAATTTTACAGACACTGAAAATGAATGTTTGATGTGAAATAAAGGACAATAACTTCAATAGAATAGAAATATAATTTTCAAACTTATGTAATTTCTCAAGCTACTGAATTTTGATTTCTACTGTCATCATCAAACTTGCTTTTAAGAACAGAACACTCAAGATTACTCCTGGGAAAGAAAATTAAGCTTTTCAAAAATTATGAGTCTGTATTTTACAACTTGTCTTCTATAATCATACAAATTTTTAAAATTCCTTTAATTAAAAAAAATTAGTTCTCTACAGAAAAAAATTCTTACAATAAACTATACTTTTGGTTAAATGCATTGAATATTAATGATATTGGATTCCTTGAGCACAGTAAATTTTTCGTGAAACTTTGAAATTTGATAGGAATTTACATTGTACTTCAAAATGTAACTAATAAGATATTTACACGTTTTTAAAAGAAGCTAAGGGAATTTTTCTGATTAAAAATATACAAATACAGCAAATTTTTATCAATTTCGGATGGTAACTGCATTTCTAGTATTTATGTTTGTATTATTCGCTCCGTGGTAAAAGAGCTTTTAGAAAAAAGTCTAGTAATATAATTTTGTACTACTTTCTATTGCATGTTAATAAGGACGAGGTTACGTTTTAAAAGATTTATTTTCCTCAGCTCAATATTATAATTCTTAATACGGACATCAGAGATCTAAGCTAGGAATTCTAATAATTATTTAATGAAATGTTTATATTTTTGGAATTTTTTTTAAAAATCATGCAAAAACTTCGAAGCAGAACAAAAACAGAAAATTATATTCACATCTAAAGTTTGGTTATAAATGTTACTTTGAGAAACAAATCAATTTGAAAATAATTGACGATTGATTTTTTTTAAATAACAAACTTTTGCAGAAAAAAAATTTTCATTTTTAATTAATTATTTTGAAATTATAATGAATTTGCATTTAGAGTAAATGATTTTTCCTGTTTGAAATTGTGTTGAAAATAGTTTATATTTATATTAAATTAAAAAAAATGCTTTCTGAATAAATGTGTTTCTTCATTATTCTTATCAAATTTATACTTTGAACCAGTTAATAGTCTGTGACTAACTCAAGATCAATCTCAGATTTATACGATTTAATTGTTGACTAGATAAGAAGTCTAGTCTTTAATTAAGTAGTTCCTGGATTTGACTGTTATCTCTGACATGTGTATTTATTTAATAAATTGGGATTTACTTCAAGTAATTGGTTTAAGTCGAATGAGACCTCTTGTCGAAATGTCTGAAAATTATATATAGAAATTATTTTTCCTGTTTTTGATAGCTTTAATTAATTTTAGAGACTTTACACATTCATAAAATTAATTTGCAGATTACAATAAAATAAATATTAATCTAAAAAAGAAAACTAACTTTAAGTTATTCTTGTATGTCTATGGTATAAGTAACTGTTGACCTTGAGGTATATTTTAAAGAGCGGTTGCGTTGCTTTAAGTGAAGTTTTTATTTAATATGAAAAATTTAATGTTTGTGTTTTAAACTAAAGAGCTACACCTTTTTATTTCACAAATGAACGAAACTGAGTTATTCTCAAATTTTTGTTTTATAATATTTACCAATACTATTTTAACAGAATTAATTGTATGTGGTTCATATTTATTACACTTTTCCACAGCATGAATATATTAATTAGTCGCTTCTTTTCCTACATATTTGTATACCGTTACATTTTTGAATCCCAATAATACATTTTTCTATGAATTTATACCATTCATTTGCATAATAATAATAATTGCAATATAATAAGCTGCATTAAGTAGTTAGAAGTCAATAATTGAATAATCATATGTTTAATATATATTATATAAAATTTGGAGTTGTTAAATGAACTTACCGGCCTCAATGTTTCTTTCAATAGTCCTCTGATTATCTTTACCATCATCATAAAATCTGAAACAGAAAATATTTTTTGCTGCTTTAAATAAAATCCCTGAAATTTTGTCAGTAATTTTTTGTAAATGAATAAAGCTATCTATATGTTTATTAAAAGTTATGTGACTGTGCAAAGTAGGTTGAAAATGATTTATTGATTATAAAATAAATTAAATAAAAAAAAATTGAAGAAAGAAATAAAACTCATTTGATGGTATACAGCTTTATTTATATTTGTGTCAAAATTCAGACTAGAAGAAAATTATTTTTGTTTTTGAACAACTCTTCCCAAAATAAGTCTTGTTTTTTAAAAGCTATTTATACAATCAGAGAAACAGATAAGTCTATGCCTCATTCGATGAAACTTGCTTTTCCTTACAATAATACTTTTAACTATTAAGCTCAGAACTAATTCTACTTTTTCCTTAAAATAGATACTTACTTAAAGAAAATCCTCTCCAAAGTTTCAGACCATTCATTTGCTAAGAAAATGCATCATTAATTCTTCTAGTGAAATTAAAAAAATTTCTCATTAATTTGAACTTGATTTTCAACGCAATTAATTTTCTTATTACTAAATATTGAAAAGAGGGATTTTTACACTACGGCTATTGTTGTTATTTTCAGTTTTCAACATCTCGCTACTAATTTAAATGCAAATTCTTCAGTTATTCGTAATATTTCTTGCAATATTCAAGGTGACATGTCTTCCCGACTCATAGTAATACTTCAACACAAGTTCTGAAAAATATTTTGTCTGCATCATGGAAGATTTTATTTAAAAAATTTCCAAATGAAGTTCAATGAGGTCAGATTAGTTGAGCATAGAATCCTTATTACACAAACATACAGTTGATGAATTGTGTCTGAAATATCTCTGCAGGTATTGTTTTATATTTGATATATTTAAAGTTGAATAACTACTAGTTCTTAACATAATTGTATCTTAAATCCTAAACAACTTTAAACATATTTAAACAAATGAGCTGTTTTGAATTAAAGGCATAGTCAGATTGCATACACTGGTTGAATTTTCTCACTAAATATTAGTTGAAATCTAGTTGCTTTTCATACTTGACGCCTAATACTTAATATCTAATAACTGCATGTCATATACATTTTTTTTCTGAATCCATTTAAGAGAATTCTTTCACATGTACATTTCATTAAGCAAAATTTATTGTCATTAACAAATACTATGCTTGATAGGACAATAAATTCATTTATCATGATTCTATACAACCACATTTATCATGATTCTATACAAGCTGTAAAATGTACTAATCTCATAAAGTTAAGATCACACAAATATATTAACATATTTTTAAGACACTGATTAAAAATGTATAAATTTGTGATAAAAGATAAATGAAGTAATAAATATTATTGAATTATGATATTTTTATATTACATTGAAAATAATTTTAGTGATAACTTGATAATGCTGCAAACTAATTTTACAGATGGCTCTTTCCTTTTCTAATAAAATACAGTTTTAAGAGAAAGAAAAGAAAAAATGGAAAATTAAAAAACAATAATTTTATCTATTAAGTAACTAAAATATTCAGTAATTATTAAATTTATTACATATATATTTTAAAATATATAATTTTTATTTTAAAGGACCAGTAAATATACTAATTCTTTAAAATAAAAAGTCATTTCAATTCATTTAAAATTCAAACTCATTCATAAGCAATAAATTACAATAGTTCTACACAGATTTATTCAAATAATTACAATAGTTTTATAATACAATAGTTAATAATTACAATAGTTAATAATTATAAATTACAATAGTTCTACACAGTTCTACACAGATATAGTTCTACACAGAGTTATTACAGTAGTTCTACACAGATTTTGATGTACCATATAGTTAATTAAATATTATACGTAAGTTGTAAGAATTCAATTTCTTACAGCTTTCATATTTATAATTAAAATTAATAACATTCACATTAATAAGTAAGTTATTGAAACAAAACTAAATTACTTTTTCAAAGAACCTATATTAAAAATTTAAATACTTTTCTTCTAGAAATGATTAATTTTACTTACCTTTCTTTCTGTCCAAAAGAAGGATAACAATTGAATAACATAGTATACAGGTGAAGGAATTGTACAATTTATATAAATTTGTATTTCTCTCTAAGTATGTTGATAAACTCTGATGATTATTTCAATAATATCAATAATTAAAAGAAATGTGAAATAAATTAAGGCTCACATAAATCAATTATGCGCATGATTAGAAACTTAAGAGATTTAGTGTTACTTTTAAATTGGTATGATGACTATTCTTAATTTGTGAATCTTACAGGAAGTTACAAAGCGATGAAAATCACTTAGACTTCCCTTATCATTGAAAAATTAAATCAGACGATTTTACGAGGGGAAATATTTTTATCTGAAGTTGAGAACTAAATGGTGTGTTAGAAGTTAAAAATAACTGAATAAACTGTGAAATCGAAAGGGACATTAACACTACTTATCTTCATTGTTTCTTTATTTACAAGCATTTGGGTATATTATGATATTTTTCTCTTAAAATACAAAAATAGACTCCCAACATACCAAAGCTGATATTCTTGTCATGGAGTTAATATACAATTAAAATAATTTCCTTTTAAAGTTATTATTTTGATCATTTACCAGTATATATTTCAGAGGAAAATTGCAGAAATTTGATATATATTCAGGTATAATAGCATAATTTCTACAATAAAAGTTTGTTTTACAAATATTGGAGATAAATGAATTTTTTCAAATATTGGGAGTTTTTATAAAGATGTCAGTAACATATAAGTCTAAACACTCACGAAACTAAGAAACGAGAAAACAAGTAGAATTCTTATTTATTCCTTTATTGTGACGATATATTTTTGGTAAAAGAATTAATCAACTGATATCCAGCAGGAATTTCAGAAAAATGATTTAACTAGGATTTGATGAAAAATTAACTATCATGGTGATTTTTATTTAAACCTAGGAAAACAATTAGGAAAATGAGGTTTAATTTATTATGGTATTTAATCATTTCGAAAAAAATAGTAAATTTGCAAAGAACAGTTAAATTAGGGAAATCAAAGTAACACTGTTCCTAATTTCTCAATAACATGAAAATATCTGTTGAAAATCTTATAAACCTAAGGGTGAATAATATGAAATGTAAAAGTTATTTTGCACATCGTAAAAAATAAGTATAAATTTTTATTACACAACAATTACAATTTGTAATTATTGCAGAAGTCCAACCTCTAAGGCTCTTGCAACCCACTTTTCCGAAAAAGCAGAACAAGATTGCAGTCTATCCACCTTTGAGAGCAGGCGTAGTTTCAACAACACATGTTTACAAACAAAATACGAAGCAACAATAACGACCACATCTCAAAAAGGGTTTTTGATAATTGGAAAGGACTGACTAGGGTGAAACTATAGTCAACACTTCAATATGGCAGTGGTATCAGAAAACAGTCTTGAACATGCCTCTTTGAACATCCTAAAAGAGCCTCTCATGCCAAGAAAACCTCCAATAAATACCAAATTCAATTTGGAACTTATTCTGCCATGTTCCAAAAAAGAAGATGCTCAAGTCTTCAGGGTAAAAGGTTTTGAAACGATTGAAAAACTTTCCCATGATAATCACGCAGTTGCTTTTACAGATGGTTCCTCTGACAAGTCCCTCAAAAATGGAGGAAATTGTGTTTTCTTTCTCTTTCCAGATGGAAAAAATCAAGATACATATTGGAATAATCGCTTCCAACTTTATCAGTGAAATCCTAGCAATCAAGGAAGCTCAAACCCACTACCTTAATGACTCACAAGCTTCACCGCCCACAAAAGGTCAAATAATCTTTACCGATTCTCGAGTGGCTATCGAAGCCAACAAAAATGGGCAGACTACCATCACATCAGATATTACTTCTCTCCTTGAGCAAATAAACTCTCAAGGAAAATCATAGATACTTCAATGGATTCCGGCACATGTAAACATTGAAGGAAACGAATGTGCTGACTTATTGGCCAAAGAAGGCAGAGAACTTGACCAAATACGTACTAATGCCACACTTGCAGATGCAAATGCAGTAGCTCTCCACAGGTTACTAACCCAGATTTTCTAGAAACCTTTGCTTACGGAATATGATTCCCCGACAAGCATTACAATAACTATTGCTAGGTTGAGAACTGAACATTTTCGTGATATGAAGATCCATCCGGACAACTCAAGAGCATATGCCACATGCAGTTACTGCCCCCGACACCAAATGACATCCAACTATATGTACGAATGTCCGGTAGCCACGACCAACATAATCAAAATTGGATTGACCCCAATTGGAGGCAGCCTGCAGGAAATTCTCTATACGCACCACATCTTGCAGAAGCAATTATCAAGACTTTCGGAAAGATCTAGCTATCAAGGAACACGAGAACAACAACAGTTATTACAGATAAGAAACATTTTTCAGGAAAGAAGACAAAGGAATTATTTCATAAAATAAATAATTTATGAAAAATTGATAAAAAATTCTTAAAAAGTACACATATTCTCTGATACCTATATCATAAATTATTCGAACAATTAATTGGAAAGTAAACGGATTTAATAATTCTTGTTGTAAATTGATTTTACTTTCATAACATATGGATTCTAGTTGAAAGACGGACTTACCTTTAAGCACTTTTTAACACTACATTCTTATTCAAGCCTTTAATTTGTAATACAACAAGTATAATTATATTAATTTTACTTAGTAATATAGAATAATAAATTTTTATAGCTTACTTGCTTCACTTTAAGCCCCTGGTGTAATATTTACTGGCCTCTTACATATTATCTGTCTATATATATATATATATACATATATATATGTTTTTAAAAATGTGGCTTTTTCCAGTGCTAATTATTTAAGGAGCTTAACACTTACTCAAATGTTGTATAATATTCTTTATATCTGTTATTTCGTTTG
The DNA here is from genome assembly GCA_030067965.1 of Latrodectus elegans. Lineage (NCBI taxonomy): Eukaryota > Metazoa > Arthropoda > Arachnida > Araneae > Theridiidae > Latrodectus > Latrodectus elegans. The sequence continues at coordinate 28,425,294 of CM057817.1, forward strand.
AAATGAGGACTGGCAGATGGATAATACATTTTCCGTATTATCTCTGTTTTATTCTTAAAAAATATTCTTCGCAGAATTTATATTTTCAGCTATGCAATTTACTTCAATTGTATATGTTTGAAAGAAAAGCTGAAAAAAAAAAGGAAAATATTGAAAGAAAACAATCTGATCTGAATACAAATAAATGTCTTTAGTTTTAATATAGAATTTATTTTTCAAATATTTCAATTTTTAATACTGAAAATAAATCTTACCAAAATTTTTTAACTTATATTTTGATAAGAAAACCAATTAATGATTAAAACAATTTTTTGAAGTAAGCAAAACAATTGTTAATGCAATCTTTCATTTTCTTAGTAGATATTTGATTAAATGAACAATAAATGCAATGAATGTTATTTTATATCTAATTGTTAACATGAATTTATCGACTATTAGTCTAAAATTAACCTCTTTGCAAAAAATAATCTGTTGATGTCAGTTAAAAAGATTCAATGTAATAACAACAAACTATCTTTCAACGTTTTTTAGAAAATAAGTTTATCATCTTATTAATATTCTGTTTTACTACCGGAATTTTCTACAATTAGACATGAGTCCATCACTTAAAGGTAGTTAATGACTTGAATCTAGTAACAGACTAATTTCAAAGATAGAAAATAATAGAAGCAATTAGATTTCGCCATGAAAGGACAAAATATTGCATTTTATTGCTTAAAACATAGAATAGCAAGCCAAAAGTAAAATTTCAGCTTTAATTCTAATAAATCCACTGTGTAAAATTCTTTTAATTTCAAAAAACATATTATTGAAATTCTTAGAAGGCATCTAAGTTCATCCATTTATTTGTTATATCTGCTGTTACGAAGCAAACTTACGTTAAGCATTTAAACACTTGAATGATAAAATTTTCATGACTATTGTCTCGTTTAACTGTTATAAAACTTAATTATTTAGTAAGAGTTAACAATTTTAATTCTTAATATTAGAAATTTAAATCACATAAAACAAATGGCTATTTTCATTTATTATTTTGATAAAAAAATTAAATTTTTCAAGTAATATGAAAACTGATTCATAATATTTTTAAATGATGGTACATTTTGTAATAGGCTATTTTATTTATCATATTTAGTAAATTAACAATAATAAGTTGTCTAATATTTTAAAATTTCACTTAAGGTTTGTATGATTTAGATTTCTATAAATATTTCCTACTACAAGAACTCTACAAAACAACAATCACACGATCACTAAAAATAAGTATAATGCAATTGTCTCAATGCAGATAAGTTTCTAGATTGTATTTCTCATAGATTATTTTATCTTGTCTAAATAGGCCTTAATGCTTAAGAAGGTCTCAAAGATAACCTTTGCTATCACGGATTGTATAAAGCAGCCTTAAATGCATTGCAGAATAATTTGTTGTCTTGAATATTATAAATTTTCATATCAAAAAAGTTATTTATCAATTTGCGTGATAGATTTTGACAATGTGCGTGATATAATTTGATAGATTTTGTTTTTGCGTGTCATTTAATCAAAATCAATTGATCAGAATAGCAAAATAACGAACTTTCATCTAAGTGCCATTATTGACTCAGATCAATTACCGAAGATGTAGACGTGGAAATTATTTGTTTATACACAGATGTATTCTTTGGATGTTTACAAATGCTTAGCTTGCACACCTTGAACAAACTTGAGATGAAGTTGCTAGAAATGATTTTTTGCCTAAGATACGTTTTTTTTTGGCGAGACATTGAATATAATGTTCTTTGGCTATTGATAGGCTTACAAGATTAAAAACTTTGCTTAAAGTAAGATTAAAATATTATTGTAATATAGTAACAAGAGATATGAAATCATATCGAAGTATCTAAGAATATTGGAATTTCTCACATTTCAACAATGCTGTTTTTGTACGTAAAAAGCTATAATTAGGTAATTGTTATCATTATGAAATTATCAATTAATTTATGCTCACTCGTTTGATGCCCTAACACTTATTCTAATCTTTAAAATAATAAAAAATTTCCTATATAGATGTAAATAGGAGTTTTTTGAGAATCTATATATAAATAAAATCATCAGTTTTATCATCGAAATGTTATGTGAGAGTGAATTGAGAACGGCCATACGGAATGAATGAAATTCTTTTCAGGTTGTTGGTCCTTTTATTATATTATTTTGAAATATAAATTTTAATTTTTATATTTTGATTACAGTGTTTGCAATTACTTTAAAGCGCATTCAACGCTGATTACAATTCGCTGTAAATTTCTTATGCTTCAATATAATTAATTTGAATGACGTTACTTCCTGTTCTGAAACTGTTCTTGCTATTACAACTAAGACGTGGTTCCTATCTTCATTTTAAAATTATCCTCTAGGCATAACCACTGGAAATACAGAGAAAGAGAGTATTTAAGGTATTAGATTATTCCATTTGTTTACATTCTCAAATCTCAATTCCTTAGAAAATAACAAAATTTAGTATTCTTTTAATTTTAAGAAAAATATTGTTTTCGCACATTGTAGCTTATCTGTTTACGCTATTCTCAATACGCTACTGACACAGATTACATTGGAATGCGGATGAAAGGATTCCCGATTACAATGTTTAACAATTTCGTAACTGTATGGTCTTTTCAAACAATCAATACCAGATTCGATTTATTTTTAGTCAATCTATAGCGTGAGACATTGTTTTTCAATAGAAAGCAGGATTTTCAAGAAGATGAGTAAATAATAAATGTTGTTAAAGTATAGTATTCATAAATAGCGTTATATATTTGTTCAACTCAATACGTTCAATGCATCTTCCATTGTCAGTTGCGCAGCAAAACATGGAAGTTTTAACCCTCTAATACGTATATAAATGTTTTCCCAATTGATATATCATTCATTTATGGAAAAATTATTCAAAAAGCTATTTTAATTAGTAAAAATAAATTTCTTTAGAAAAAGGATTTTGTAAAATTAGTTGTTCGTATTGTGTTGGAGTACCAGGAATTTCTAACATTATGGATAAAAGTATGTCTTAGAAAGTACATTTAAGTTATAGTCACCTGTGATGGAGTTTTTCTTTCTTATTGCACTAAAAAAATTAGCTTTTTCATTATCTATTTAATCTTTAAGTCCTGATTTAATTTAATTATAGTTTTAAATTATTCATGAGTACTTAACCATTTTTATGAACTTTTATAGCAATAATAAAATATATAAGACAATAAAATTACTTCAGATTGCTAGAGAAATAAACATTTTTTCACCAAATATTCATATGAAAGTACAGATTATAGAATGTCAGAGTGTAATTTCTCTATAATCTTTCTGAAATATAAAATCTAGAACTAATACACTAAAAATAGTTTGAAATAAGAAAGCGCTAATCGATTATTACTTTGCTTTTTAGAATATATTCAGAAAATTGTCTTAACTTAAAAGGGCGTTGTATTTATTTAACATTTTCAGAATGGAATTCAACTAAAGAATCAAAGTCTTAGGTAATGTTAATTTAAAATTAAAAACCATGAATCAATATTTTAAAAAAATCATCTAAGAATTTAGTATGTTAATAAGTATTTATTGCTTTATATATATATACGCTCTTACTAATTAAAACATTCCCAATGATGCAAAACAATATTTTATAATTGATATAACACATTATACAGGTTTTATATCTGAATTTCAAATTTGAAAGTTTTTCCTTTAATCTAAAGAGGAATATAATTAAGCAAATATAAAGTGAAAGAATGATAGTAACTTTAAAAAATTTAATTTCCTTTACTTAAATGGAATTTAATTTTAATGGAAAAATAATCATACATTTTATACACTTCCTCCTATGCGTTTGAATCCTTAATTTGTAATTTAAATATTTTGGAGTTAAAAAATTGATTACATTAACAAAATTGTACTCTGAAACTGGTTGAAAATGATTATAAAATATTGAAACCAACAAATGAATAGAAATAATTTTAATATCCTTTACAAGTCTTTATAAATCATTTGTCTACGAGAGATTCAAAGAGTTTGAGTTATAATTTAAGCTTAATCATTTGCAATTTGATTATTTTTTAAAAATTATGGTGATATTATTTTATTTGCATTTATTTACCTTAATGTATATAAAAATATAAAAACATGTTTTTTTATCAGAAAATCACGAAAAGTTTATGATGTTATTTATCGTATCATATTTTTTTAATATTTAAATAAATATAAATGATTTATCTTTTTATGCATTAATCATCCTCTATAATCACCATACAGAACAAAGAAATCATAAATAATTATGTTCTTAATGACATGTTTTGATGATAGAAGATAGTTTAATGTTGAAAACTTTTTTCAGAATATTGCAATATAGGCAGCTTGAAAGCAAAAAGAAATAAATCTGATATAAATCAACATGCTTTAATCTACAATTTATATACTTTTTTGCCAGAATCAAACTTGTGGAAAACGTGATTTTTTAAAATTAATAAACATTAGTTAAAGAGTATTTCTAGAAAAGACATTTTCATATTTTTATGATCGCAAAAACTAATCTTACGTATTATAACATATTTAAAAGAAGTATGTCTCTAATTTAAAATATTACTGAACTTTCTGAAAAATATTCTGTGGATTTTTAAAGAAGTATTCAGGAAAAAATTCCGTTAGAGAAACAAAGTACATCATTATTTCCAGAAATGACTTCATTATGACTTCTCCCTCTCATTAAAATGTTGTTATAAAAGGTTCGTAAAAAAAAAAAAACTACATCTTTCAGATGCATTTATTTTTTTTATACTTAGAAATAAGCTTTTAATATTTAAATAAAATGAATCTGTTTTGAAAAGAAAGTCTGAAAAATAATAATGCGCTTTTTATTTATTTTTTTTTTTTTTACAATTGAAAAAAAATTTCAAAAATGTATTTATAATAAGTAAATTGTTGTTTTTCCGTATAAGCGTTACACAGTTTTTTTGAGCTTGGTATGATCTATACAATCTGGTAAACACAGTGCTTATATTTTCAAGAAAATACTTTGTAACACTAAAAACACTAAATAAAAATTATGTGTCGCTCAATATTATAAAAAATCCTCATTTTTAGAAACAACTTAAAAGCCCTCAAATGCTAGGCTTACTAAAGAATCATGTTAACAGATTAGATGAAAATAGCCACAGTAATGTAGAATTGTAAGTAAATTTCAGTTAAAAAATTCATCAAGTGAAGAGAAGGATATTACTCTTGAAATTAGTATAAAGCTTTGTGTATTTTTTGACAAATTAATTCTCTTGCCTTAAATTTTAATTTCTTGAAGAAATTGTAACATTTTTAATGTATTAAGTACGCATAATAAATGTATCATAACAAAATACATGTTTGGAAATATTGAAATATATTTCCCCTAAAAAATTTAAAAAACAAAAATAACAACGTACCAAAAATATAAGGAAGAGCTTAAAAGGAGACAGTAATATCACTCTTATAGTAGGAAATCAAAAAATAAGAAATTCACATTAATACTAGTTACTAATAATAGGAAGTTCACCACTGGTATAAGAAGTCCAAATGAAAGATTGGAATACAGGTAAAATATTTTAATCTTAATCAAATTTAACAAAATTAGATTAATAAAAAATTAAAACTATTGTAGTTACTTACTAGGATCCGAAAAAATGCTCAAAATCTATGCAGATATTATCAAGGTATTGTGGAGATACCATAAAATGGAAAAGTACAGCTGAACTCCTTATCAGCATGTTTGTTTGCTTATAGTAAGTTTTGGCTGCTTATTTGTGCCAGTCAAAAAGCCGATAATCATAACAAATATCAATTTGATTTGAAATTCAGGTCAAGGGAAAATAATGATATATGAACGTATACCCTTGTCTACTTCATACCAGCACAGGGACATTGGAATTTTCTCTGTGTCCTCTAAGTAATGTTTTTGAGAAGACTTGCATGCTGAAAAGTTTCAGTTTTTAATACAACAGTTCTTCAATTTTCTCATGTAGAAACCGTCACCTCCTGTTCAGAGGAATGATGTCCTTCACCACTATTCTAACATGGTCTCGACAGTCCTGTGCTTATTAATTTTAGAGAAAAAGATGGAAGACTGTTGCCAAAATTTAACAAAAGCTTTTTAATATGGGTGAAGCAGCACTTAAAAATGAGCTATAATGATTGCGTAAGCTTGAAACGAATTTCTAAATTGAAAAAAATCTAAATATGCGAATTAATATTATCAAAATTTAAAATAGAATAAATATCGATAAGAAAGGAAAAAAATGCATTGCTGTAAACAGCATGCAACAAATACTAAGTGCTCATTAAAGTTGCATAATAAAAATAGAGAGTAGTTAAGAGGTAACTCAATTGAGAAAAAACATGAAGCAAGAAACAGTTTTTCATACCTATAAATATAGTTTTTTAAAAACTGCAATAAAATGATTTCTGCCGTTATAAGAAATATGAAAAATTGGTTTTAATTAAAAGTTTCATGTGGTTTCTGAGTTTAAAAAGGTCAGTAATAAAATAGAAATTCAGAATAGAATCTGTTGAAAGAATTTACAATAATTTTTTAAACATAATTAAAATAATTAACGCTTAGTTTAGGAAATTTTTACTAAAATGTAAATGAATCAAGTTATTAACTTAATGCGATGTAAAGAACAAAAAGGTTTGAAAGAAAAAAAAAATCTTATTTAAAATTTAGTCTTCTATTATCTAATCATTTGTTTGTTGATGATTATATTTGTCTGATGATGTAAAATGACATATACATGCACTAAAATTATAATTAATAAGTTTTGTAATTTTTAAATTATAATATTTCCTTGTGTCAAGTATTTTAAGGCTAAAGTGATTTTTCTATAATATTTATTTTGATATCTAAGTAGAGTTGAAATTAGAGTGATCTGAATTGGTTTTGCTAATATTTAATATGTATTGGTATAATTCAGAAAGCGAGAAGTTTCGCTTACAAATGATGCATGAATAAGAGTGTCAATAACTATAATAAATTCACGAAATTAAAATAAAAAATATGATGAGATTTAATGAGACTAGATTCTTTAATATATAAGTATATACTAATAACTGTCCCTTTGTTTCTTTGTATATTTGACTATTAAATTTAATATTTTGTTGGAGATTATACTTAGTAGATAAAGTATACAATTAATTATTACCTATTTTTAATATTATATGTTTTATTTGTATCTTATTTGTGGGTGAAATAAAATAGTAAAAAGGATTGGTAATTCATTACTTTTCATATTTCAAGTAATAAAGTGGTGTACAGATTTTCAAAGATGTCAAAACTTGTAATTAATATTATTTTATAAATAAGTTTTCTAGATATTAAGACATATTTATGAATAAGGTTTCTAGGCATTTTTAACTATTAAAAATTCTTGCTAGTTTATAAAACTCTTTATGAATTTTGATGCATTTGTGAGCAAATTTTCAAACAAAGTACTGAATTTTTCATCAAAGGATTAACTCCACTAGAAAATATACCTGAAATTCGTTAGATTTTATTAAAATTTTGGTAAAATCTTTAGTAGTTTGGTTAAATAGTTACATTTTTAATCTTTGATAAATAATTTTGCCATCGATAATTTTAGTACGAGAATTTAATTTAGCAAATATATAGGAGTTCCAAAATTAACTAGACATTAAATTGAAATAGCGATATTTTCATAAACTGTTTAATTTTCATTCGTGTTGTCAGTGGTATTTATTATAAAATTATATTAACATCTGTAATTTTGATACTAAAAATAAAAATTCATGATTAAGAAACTGGTACTTCAAAGGAGCTTCCAATAGGTTTATTAAATGTAACATCTTTTTTAAGAATAGCTTCATTTGTATGGTTTCGAGAGCAATCAATAAGGAGAAATTATTTTTTTGATAATAAACTTCTATCATAGAAAAATTTGTTTTAAGTTCAGAAGTGTAAATAAAATTTTAAAAAACCAGTGATAATATGGAAATGAAAGTTGTACATAGAATTCTTTGTCAACACATGATCATTGCAAATACAAAAAATTGAATGATTTTTATTTTGCATGTACAGTGCAAGCCACTAAAATCGTTACACTAAGAAGATTGCACGTTACACATGTGAAATTTTCTCGAAACTTGAACCTAATGGAAGAAGATGATATGCTAATGGTTAGTTTTTCACACACACAAAGTATTCATGTAAAATAGCCAACATTTCTTATAGCGTCATATATAATTTATTCTCCTACATAAATTACATTCAAATGTTGATGCCTGGTAAAAATGTTTTGGGATTATTATTTATCTTAATTCAAAAAATGTTTGACTAATACCTGGTCAGTACATTCTCTAGATGCTTTACCAATTGAAAACATTAAATCCCTTTTTCCTGACCAAATAGCTTGCTTCATAAATCAGTCAGTACGATTTAGAAACTGTGACATTCAGTTGAAATTGCATAGACAGTTGCACCTATACATACAATCGATCTAAATTTGACCCAATACCCAAGCACATGAGAGCTGTATTCCAGAGGTGGTTGATCTGGGGACTGTTTATCGAGATCTATTCCTTAAGTTTCTTGAAAATTTAATTTACAATATCCAGAATTATATACTTGTCCAAAAAATATTAGTTAGTTTTTCCTATTTTTTTTTTTTGGTGAATTAATTTCAAGAGCAATGGTGCATATTTATTAATTTATGTGCATACATATACGTATATAATACATGGGGATTATGATATAATATATAATATACATAATATATTAATCATGTACATTAATTACGGTTATAAATTTTCATATTCTATACATATTTTCATTAATGTGGTTAATTTATGATTCCCTGACTATCTATGGATTGTTCATTCTTGACCTGTATGTTCTTTACTCTCACATCATTTTGATTTCCGAAAAAAAAATAATAATTTGCTATTCTGATGCATCTAATTTCTGACAGAATTCTTGTTGGTGATACCTGACTGTTATCATAGGTAAATAATAATTACAATAACTATTCATCTATTCGCCTTTTTTATGCATAAGGCACCTTTTGTCACTGGAGAATGTGAGGAGAAATATATGCATCTGATTCTCTTACAGACTTTTATTCCTTAAAAAAGATCGGTAATAATTTTGATTTCTAGCTGAAACAAATTTATCAAGTCAATTATGTGTTATTTGTTTTAAAATTATCACTAAGAAATGTTATTTTATTTTATTTTTTGTACATTAGAAATCATAATTGATAATCATATCATTATTAACAATTGATATTATCATCAGAAGAACATGAACGTTTTTTTATTAATCAGATGTATATTTTTTTTACAATATTATATATAAGTTAATTTGTGATGATTTAATAACGGTGGATATGTTTTTTGTTTTAGAAAACTTTTCTGATATTTTATAGTATTTAAAAACCAGCTTAATTTTAGGTAATATGTTTATATAAAATACGCAAGTTTATTTTTTTAAGTAAAAATACCGTAAGTTAAATAAAATATAATTATTGAATTTCTAAAGGGTACGTAATCAAATTAATGAAATTTAAATTTCTTGAATAAAATTAAATATAAAGCACTATCTTTACACAGAGGTAATTAACTGAAGCTTAACATTATTTGATGCACCTTCATTTCATTTCATTTAAAATCTTTTCTATTGTTTCTTTTTATGTGTGTTTTATTTTACATAAAACACTTTAAAACTATAAAACAGTAAGGAAATATATTCATTTCCCTTATTGTTTAGAGTTTTATCAACTTATAAACTGGGATCCCCAAAAATAAAAGAATAACTGATTTTTTGCGCATTATTTACTAAATGATTAAATGTAGAAACACCAAGTTTGGATGACATATGCACAAAACAAGTACGTATTGATCGCAAATTAGAAATTTACTTAAGAGAAACGCACAAAAACATCTAGCTGCAAAAGTTCATTAAGAAAAAGATTAATCACAGTTTTATGTGATAAAAAGGTACAGAAAAATAACAAAAGTAAATTTTAATGAAGTATATGCTAACCCTTAGTTTGAATACATTAGTGACATCGAATTACTATGCTGCCAATTCAGTTGTTGGTTACCGAAACGTGAAGCGAAGACTAGACATGGAGTAAGCTATTTTCGAACGCTCCTACAGATCTTGGATGAGGACCTAAAGCGCTCTCTGTAACCTGTCACCAAGATAGTCCCGCAGATATTGTATGACATTCAAATCTAAAGATCGAGTTGGCCATTCCATTCGCTTCAAACCAAGACCCTCAACAGATACAGCCAGATGAGACCATCACAAGGAAATAATTTCCAGTTGGATTGGCATATAAGAAGGCATATTTATAAAATATCTCATCCCGATTTATCACATCAGTCACAGTTCTTCCCTGGAACATATGCAGGTCATTATGATCACTGAGTGAGATACCTGCCCAAATCATTACTCACCCTCCTAGTTAGTGATGTCTTTCCATAGTGTTGAATTGATGGTATCTGGTGTTTTAATCCCTCCAGATCGAGAGACATCCGGAATTACTCTCTCTCTCTCTCTTGTGAATTTTTTGAATTCGTCTATAAAAAAAGTGCAGAATCTCATAGCTGTTTAATAAAGGAAATAGATTTTCTTACACGAGGTAACACACACGTATAGTTAATTTCTATTGTTTATATAAACTGAAAATTTTATTGTTGGTGTCAATTTTTTATGGTGAACTTCCAAATACAAGCTGTTCCCTGACTTTTGGTGGCCAGTGCATTTGGTGCTAAAATGTAATATTAATTATAAGTATTTTTCATATTAATAAAATTTGAAATGAATTTTTAAAAGTCAGAAACACACAACTTAAATTTTCTGAAAAGAATTAAGATATTCGAAAATTCTATTGTGCTATATTACATTATGAGATTTAATAAAATATTTATTACACACAAATATCATGCCATTTTGTGACGTCATATCTAGGGTTTTTAGGTTTAGGTTTCGATACATGATGAAATGCATATAAATAGATCAGAAATGTATTCGTTTTGGTCATGTTAAAGTACCATTCAGTTTTTTCTAAATTAGAATAAAAAATTAAACAAGAATAAAACTTGTTAAATATTTTTGTTATGTGGATTCACATTTTCATGCAAAGTATGTGTATCGACTAAACATTTTTCTGAAAAAATATGAAGTTTTTTCATCCAACAGGCAACTGCTATCAGCCGTCATGGCCAGTAGCGTCCCGCCACTATTTGGCCCAGTCGGTTATGCCAATTAAGTGGTCGTCGTCATTGATTCTAAGCCATAAATATGGCCCGCTGATGGCCCAATGCTGGATGGCCAACAATGCCGTATTAGCCGTGTGTGGCCCGTGTAATTTCTGGTACATGAACATGTATGGTTAATCATCGTCCCTTTGCCGTTTGTCTGGTGGTAGCCACTTTTACCGGTTATAGTTTATTTATTTCTAGATAAAAATGGAGTTCACTTTTATCTGCAGTTAATTTATATTATTGTTAAAGTTAACATAGGAGTACTGGAAATCCATTAAATTAATACTGTGAATATATTTTAGTTATTTTAAAAAAACATCAGGTTCTCCTCCTGCTGTCAAATGACATTAAGGGCAGCTTTAGATTTTAATTATATAGAAATATTTCAAAACATGAATTACTAACTCCTATTTTAGCAAGCTGTCAATTTTATCCAAATTTCACAATTTATTTTTACTTAAAAAATATTTATATTCTATATTTATTTTTATAATCTTTTTTTTTACTATCGATATTTTTTTAAAATTCTTGTATAAACAAATGTCAAATTATTGCTAAAATTTGAACACTTGAATTTATAAAAATACTCCAAATAATTGTCCTATGATAATTTTATCGAGTTAATTTAAGCACACACGCATATATTCCTTATGTATTAAATTAAAGCTCTCTTTGCTAAATCCATTAACTCCGTAAAACAAAAAGTTGTAAAAAATGATAAAAAAGTATAAAGACAAACATTTTTTATTACTTACTTATGACTTTTGTTATCTGAATTCTGAATTCCTATAAGTGAAATTTGTTTTGAATATTTATTTATGTATAATTTATATATTTGGAAAAAAGTAACTATGCAACGTTTGCTAGGTGCCGGTGCATCTAGAAAGATGCCAGCTCGCCTGAAACAACCGACGATTGTTGTGTGGCGTCCTGCAATGCATGTCTACCAAATTTTTGTTGCATGTGCAAAACACCCTGGTTGTTCAAATATTGAACAGAACCATTTGTCGTTGATTGGTTTCTAGAGGCCTGTGCTCATGACGTCCGTTAATAAGACTGCCATAGACTCCTCAGCATAGACGTGAACGTCTGAAATGGTACTAGATTAGAGCGATGTGAACGATAGAGTGGCATAGGATCATCCTCTGAAAGGAGTCGTGTTTCTATTTCTTCAGTGATAGTCACTGCTTACGAGTGTGGCATGGACGTGGAGACAGGTCTAATTCTGCAACAATTGTTAAACGTTCCATTAAATGACAAAGCGGTATCATGGTTTGGGGCACCATTGCGCATGATTCCTTATCACATCTAGTTCGCATTCACGTCACTATGACAGCCCAACGTTACGTGAATGATGTGCTGCTACCGGTGATACTCCCCTATCTTCAGGGGGTACTCACTGTACTCATCTGTACTCTCACTGACCCTGTGCCTAAACGTGTTGCTTCGTGTATCGCCATTCACGTGGGTCCTACATCCTACTGACCCAACCCTATTCTCTCTCTGTATTGTGCATATTATTTCGAAATATAGATTACTTATTATTTGTTGGTGTCTCTATTTTCCGAATTTCATGAATTTCTGAGAATTTCATTCTTGGTGTTACATTTTTGGTGTCGGGCAGTGCATATCCGACAGAAGAGTACATACCATAAAATTTCAATTTCAATTGTATTAAATGATATTTGCAGAAAAATGAAGGGATGCTTTCTGCATCTAAGTAGTATGTTTTCCAAAATATTGTTATTTTAATTTCTAATAGCCTAACCTTCTTTAACATTTGCATGAATATTGAATTCCTAATTACAATATTTTCAACACTATGTAGTAAGAAGGAATGGAGGTTTTATAATTATGTTTATGAGATTCACTAACACACAAAATATCTTGTAACTATGAGATATTATATTTATGAGACTCAGAATTTTATTCATTCACTCAAGTAAGTAAAAAAGAGATTATGTGAAGATGCATGGATATCATAACTTAAGGGACTCAAATTATAATCAGCAATTGAGGTGTATTTTTGTTACAAAACACACTAACATACTATCAAGTGTATAATATTGTATTTGGATAGCTAATTTTCTTTGAATCTTCGATCCTGTTCACAGTTTATTAATTAAGAATTTTATTTACTTATTCAAAAATGAATGAGGCTTTTTTGATCGACGTAAAGTGGTTTACATCACGTAAGTTATTCAAACAGCAAACTTATAGTGGAAATTTAATAGTTCTTCTTTTAAATCTATTAATAATAATTATTCGAAAAAATCTTATTCAAAGGATACCAAAATAATCACAACAGAAACATGGTATACATTTGTGTTCATAAAATATTCAAAGCTCCAAACAATATTGAGATGAATAAACTGATATTTCAATTCCTACATTTGAAATAATTTAAAACATTTTCAATGAGCTGGTAGTTCTATATTTCAATATAGGTTATCATTTTCAATTTATCAGATAAACCACAATGTTGCATAATTTTTATACTTTTGCGTAAAAGCCAAAGTCTTCTTTTAATTAAGAATTTCATTAATTACTGTTTGTGATTGATTATCCGAAAAATGTCTCTTTCAGATAAATAAACATTTTTCAACAACTCGGAATTTCAGAGGATATCGAAAAAGCGACAAATACCTTGTCCTTGACTATATGTTAGAAAATAGGGGTCAAAGCGTGCAATATTGTTGTTTTTGTACACTATTCATCATCGTTTGAAAAAACACCTGGATGCAAAGGCAGATGGGTTGAAGAAAGGCTTGGCCTTACTTAAAATCAGCATAACTGATAGGTTCAACATAAACTTCTGTTAATTTCATAGCATGTTGGTAATTATGCAATCATAATTTCTTCAATTTTGAAAACATCTGCTTTTAATGGTCTCAACATTTTTCTGAATTTCTTTTGGATTACTCTAAAACACCATAAAAGTTATTGAAATGATATTTATTTTGGTTCTGAAATTCTCTATTTATGAAGTTTTAAATTGTTATATACATATGCATAAGATTAAATGATATTGCATGTCATCACTGGTTTCGCACTTAGCGAAGAAGTAAGAAATAGTTTGGGTTCCTCTGCTAATTTCAAATGAAATAATTTAGAAGAGAGAATAAGTATGTCTATAAACTTTTATTTCATAATTTTTTTATTAAAACATTGTTAAGAAATGTTCAATATAGTTTTTATCGTGGCAGTAGAGTACCTACAATGAAAGAACTATTTTATGTATGTGAAAATATGTAAGTTTGTATGCTTTTATCACAAATAAAATACTTTGAATGTAATTTTCTGCTGTATTTGCAATAGTTATGCTCCAATGAAATTAATAAATAATATTTGTGCAAATTTAAGAAAATGAGGAGAATGAAATATTTAATAAGAAATGTGATTTTATTCTTAGACTAGTAGGTTATGCTCATCAACTTTGGAAAGTCATACTTCCAATGGAAACTATATGGGTCTAATTTCAATTGAAAAGCTGTAATTAAGAAAATTGGGATATATATTATTTATTTAGATTTGTTCAAAACGCTTTTTAAAGCATGAAATGACGTCCCACATATACTTCAGATAAAAGTAAATAGATTGAGATAAAGAAAGCTTAAGAATTCCTTTCAGATGTGAAATCACAAAATATTGGAAGCAGGACAAATTTTATCTGTTTTCTAATGCATTTCTACAGCCTAGTGACATATTGGGAAAAGATTAAATGCCTTTATGATCTTATATGAAAACAATTGTTTTTAAAAAATAATAAATATTGGTCATTTTTCGAAAATATAGTTTAGTATTGCAGAAAGAAGGGAAAAATCCAATTTGGTATACATTGAGTTTTTACCGCTGTTAGTTACCCAAAGTTAAGAACTTGAAAAGAGGGTATGAAACCCTATTACTCCGTTGTTGAAGAGAATAAAAGTTCTGATACCATTTTTGATAATTTAACTTAGTTATCAATTAATTAATAATGTCAACCAACATTTCAGAGAGTTCAAATCAGTATTGATAACGATTTCAATAAATTACAAAAGCTGCAACTAAAACTTCAAATGGAAAAATATGCAATGTTTTAAATTATCAGAGACCAACAGTCTAATATAAATTGATTCCATTCTGTACAGCTATTCTCAATTTTACTCCAGACAAAAATTCTCTGGACAGACAGAAAGAGAATTTTCATTTATAAAGATTCAATTTTTTTTCCATGTCTTTCATAATTTAATATTTGTAATGATAAATTCGAATTTAAGGTAAAATGATGATTAATAATTTGACGAACAATTTTGTCATAGTTTGAAACACAAAAGCGTTTTAAAAGGCAATTACGATTACAGTATCACTGGAAACTTAAGTAAAGATACAAAATCAGCAGGTAAAAATTTTATGCTTTATTTTAAAACATTGGAATTTTTTTGGGCGTTCAATAAATGAATAGTTTATGAAGGAATTTTCTTAACTTTCTAAATTTGTTAGCTATCATATTCATTATTCTTGCATTTTATGAAAAAATTACGTTTATTAATTGATGGAAGTAAAGTAGATATAAGCAAATTAAAAGTTTTTACACCAATATTATCATAAATATATTATAATACGATCGAAGAAAACATTTATGGTAGAAATATTTTCCGAAGATGACATATTTTTCAATAAATTTTATGCATACAATGTTTATGATATTGTTTCTTATATTAAGAAACAATGTCATAATAATATTCTATACTTAATCAATCTGTAAAATGAAATTATTATCTATTTGATATCCAATAGACATTCTGTTTCGATAAGCTTAACGACAGTTGAATATGAAAACTTAAATTAGTAGTGAAAGTTTTAATTTTCAAGAAAATTACAGAAATCATATTTAAAATATTATTTCTGTTTCGATGTATATCAGGAAAAAGTAAAAATTTATGAGCAACTTTATGTATATAAATGTAGAAAATAAATCACACAGTAATCAAGGAGGAACATGCAAATAAAATTTTTAAAAAATACTATTAGAATTATTTAAAAGTTTGCTTTGATTTTAAACTAGCAAAATATTTTGTTCGTTTTGATTAATTAATAAAGCTCCATAGTAAAAAAAAATCTTTTTTAATAATTGTACTCTTTTTTGTCTTTGCTAGCTTTCCAAGTACCTCAAACTTTGCATTTTTTTTCATTTCAAATTATCTTAACAAAGTAAATATTTAAATGTTTTGAAACACTTTTCATATTTTATTCATGCATGCATGCTTTATTTGTAAAGAAAACTTCCCTAAATCATTTTTATACATTATTATATTTTAGTCGTGTACGTTGTACATATGTATCAAAGGTATCAAAGATAATACACATTGTAAAAATCATTTATGTATTCACTGTGAATATTGGAATATGATATAACTTATTTTTATAAGAAAAATATGGAAAATGTTTTATATATTTAATGCTTAAACTTTTAAAAATCATATAAAAATGTGTTTTATACAAAATCTATAATAAAATATTTGGTGAATAACTATTCTTATATATGAGTCAAACATGTATTCTTTTCAAAACATATTTTATTTATGCATGTACAATTTATGGATGATCAATCAAATTCAGCATATTTTAATCAGTAATCAATTAACTATATCTTAGAAATTAAATAAGTTTTTCTCCAGTTATAGTAAATTGAAATCCTCTATAATGAATGCATTTTAACAATCTAATTCAATAATCCATATTTTCTATAAGCGACATCTGAATGCATCTGCAGACATTTTTAATGGTTTATTATATTATTTCATGTTTTCACGTATTGTCAAGCATTAATTTCTAATAAAATCTAAAATTGTTGAGTAAACATAATCTTTTTTTAAAAAATAGATATTTCTTCCATTACCAATTATCTCATATGAAGTCATTTTAGCAAGAGAATTACAATATAAGAATTTTATCGTAATATTGAATACTCACTTTTTCACAGTCAAGTCCATCGGAG
Source organism: Latrodectus elegans (assembly GCA_030067965.1). NCBI lineage: Eukaryota > Metazoa > Arthropoda > Arachnida > Araneae > Theridiidae > Latrodectus > Latrodectus elegans. Next base: position 28,442,551 of record CM057817.1, read on the forward strand.
TCTCACTTTCAGCTTCAATTTTATCTGAAAACAAAAATTAAAATTTAAATAATGAGTTGATATATAAACATAGATTAGGAATAATACATTCTTAAAATGTAATATTCTAGGCATCATTAAATTTTCATGTTGGTGTTAATAATATTTAATAATCTAACTATTTAAAAAAAAGGCAATGACTAATTTCTACATACATTCAATGTTTTACTTAAATTAAAACTGCAATTTATGTACACTAATTTAGTTGTCGTTTATAAATAAATTTTCTTAAATAAATAAAATTGCACAAAGTTAAAGTACTATTTGATTTTGGTTTTAATGTTTTTTTATAAATTAATTTATCCAACAAAAATTTAAATAAATAAATTTAACATCCATTCATATATAATGATTGTAGTCATTGCATTTAGTGTTTTGTGGTCAATTTTGGTTTACATTATAAATAAAAATTATTGGTGTTATACAGAATTTGGGTTAGTGTTAGTCTGAAAAAGAATAATATATATATCTATATATTCTTTTTTCATGCATGTATGCATATAATGTATTCTCAACTATATTAACAAAAGATGAGTATACTTGAATAAAAAAAATATTTTCAAAGATAGATTTATCATCTAGGTTTTCAATACAATTCATTTTATAAAGTTGAGAAGAATAATGGTTTTTTTTGGATCCTAGATGAAATCTCATTTCTTAAAGGTAACAAATTTTTATATTTATTTGAAGGGTTGTTCAATTTATTAAGTGCTGCGTTTATTTTCCAGAAAAAAAGAAGAGGATAATCTTAAGAAAAATGATTCTGGAAGAGGAGATCTAAAAAGTTACTTGATTGATTGTAGTGTGAAACGATGTCGAAAAAAATGACATTTATTTACTATTTTGTGTATAATTATGACTGCAAGATGTCTTTCTTAATTTTTGTCTTTGTATTAATTCTTGTTCAATTGTGTACATTTATTTCCCATAGAGAAACTTTACGATATTATCTCAGGAAACAATTTTTTCAATTATAGTATTATCAAAGAACAGTTTTCATTAAGATTTTTGAATTGATATTGAAAAATATATTTACGACAGAGGGTCTATTGGATAATAAGATCAGGAAACAATCAAAACTTATTAAAATACATGAAGTAAATTTAAGTTGTATAAAATTTGTTAAAACGTTTTGAAATAAAATAAGTTAGATCGTTTTTAAATAATTACATGCTCCCTTTCTAAATATTATACAATTTGTGAAGATTTATCGTTCTTCTTATTGGTTATCTCAACTATTTTTAAATACTATAAAATGAATATAAAATCAACACATTTTTAATAATTTTTCCTTTAAAAAAAAAAAAAATCATATTTTCAGTCAATAAAAAAACAAAATATTTTATTGAATAAGATTTTATTATATACTGACTCTCTATTTAAAACAGCCTAATTTCAAAGAATAATTGCAATTTAATTTTGAGTTAATGTTTGGAAATTACGCGTATTTCCCTACGGTTTCACCAAACAATACAAACCTTCTTTAACCTCCTTATTTCTATTTCCTTATCGTAAAAGATATAATTCCATAATTTCCTATATATCTTCATGTGTGTGTGTTTGCATTTAAAATGGACACCACTAAAAAAATTTAACGTATAAAAATCAAGCCATATATTACACATTATAGGGTTAAAAACGTGCATTTATTTAATATTTAATTGTGTTATTAAGAAAATTATGGAAACCCATGTAATATGGTAGCATATTTAGTTTCATGTAATACCTTAAAAGTAATTGCAAATTATCTTTTTAGTGTAAATATTATTAAAAGAAAGTGAGCAGTTGGTAAAAAATGTGGTAAAACAAATGGTAAATTAAAGAAAAATTACCAACTATTGGATTGATAATTGTCACAAATTTAAATAGCGTGCGTTGTTTATACTTCAGAACATTGTACTTGAACAGATATGCCTCAAAAGATATATCATGGACTCCTTACAGAAAGTCAATTGAATTCAGAAATTCAAATATTTTAAATTAAATTAATTACATTCAATATATCAATCAATTTATAGCAAAATTGCCGATACGTATTTAATAGAATATTCCAAAAGAATGGTTAATATATATTTAAAATTAAATTCCATAAAATCATTCAAGTGTAAATTTTAAATGGAAATATTTTTCGAAAAGTAACATGTTTTCTTTGTAGAAAGCCATTCAATCTTTGATATTGAATGTTCCAATAACTTTAATGGTTTTATGAAATAAATCCACTATTATTGTATTGTGTGAAATATCTGTTATTAATTGAAATCTTTACTCGAGAAATTTTCTTCAAAAATTTTACGATTTTTATTGGTTAAAATTTATTTTTGGTGTTTCGTTGAAGAGAAAAACAATATCATATTGGTATTTTATAAATGTATTAACAAAATATATAGTTATATGCTTGAAAACCAACTACATAATTTTCTAAGATAAAAATAAATTTTTATGCAAAGTAATAGCTTAGTTTTAGTAAGAAAATTAGTTACCTTATATATTGCAAGTTTTTGAAAGAATTTGAGATTATTCAAGTCCTTTTAATAAAATGAATTATAAAAATCTTAATAGCATTATTTTTTAAAATAATAAATTGTTCTTTCGGCCTGACTTTATCAAGTACAACCAATTGTCACTGAAGAAAAATCTCTTCATAAGTTGCTGCTTCCCTTTTATTGAGTAAAAAATTATAAATAAAAATACTTGCATACATTATTGAATCATTTTTAAAATTAATTAGTGAAAATTCTTCAAGAATTTACTTGAAGAAAAATTTTCAAAATTCAGTAAAGGTTTTTATGGGTTTGATAAAAATATGATGTTTGGAGCACTTGATTGATGTAAATCCCATTAGATGTTTTAAAACAATTAACAAGGAAATTAAGAATTTAAAAAAAATGAGTGCATGATATTTATTTTACAAAGCATTATTTGTCTTAAATGTTGATGCATCATTTGTCTTTAATGCATCTTAAATGTTGATGTAATCTAGAATGATTGAAGGTTAAAACAAATGGTGCTAAAACCAATGTCTTGAAAGACGGAAAAGACTATTATTTAATAATAATATAATCTCAGAAAAAACTTTCCCGACAGAGCTTGGAAGTGATATTAAAAGAAAAAAAAACACATTTGTACAAAACAATAAACCTAATTTCAGTTTAAACTGTGAGGAATATTGTGCTTTTGCCTGCATCATGGGCAATCAATGTTTATCTTTGATTTTTAAACACCAAACTTATCTATCAGGGAAATTTAATTTGGTTTCTTATCTTCTCTAGATAAAGATTCTACTGATATTATAGTTTATATATATGGTCATTGTCTTGTATAGCACATCTTTTAATCCTCAAGAAGCAGAACCAATAATAGGATCATATGGCAAACTTATTTAACCTAATTTTTACACCAATTGTTTTACAGACATTACTTATGATGCAATACTTGTCATACAGAAGAGTCATACAATTTTAGTTGATCGAATATACTATTTTTGTATTGCTTTGTATGGATCTTTAACTTCTGTTAAAGTTTGAGTAAAAATTTGTATTGACAATATATAAGTAGTGAAAATTTCACCAGTAAATTATTACTTTGATCAGGGAATTTAATAACATTTACAATTTACATTGAAATGATTCCTTTAACTATTTTAATATTAAGAAATATGCATTTAGATCCTTTTTCATTAACGAAAAAATTCTATTATTTTGGATTAGTTCATATTATTTTATAATTGAAATTAATAATAAAAATTTTAATATAATTGTCAGAATTAACTTAAATAAATTAACTATTGTTTTTAGTATTATAATTTATTTAAATTTTTATTATTTGTAAAAATTAAATATATTCAAAAATATAAATTAACATAAGAATCTTTTTCATGGGAATTATTCGGGAAAATTTTATGTAAATTACTATAAAAATAATAATAATCAGTTAGCATAAAACAAGTCATTTTTGTTACATGAATTGAAAGTTAACATGAGTTAATTCATATTTTGTTATATTAATTAATTTTATTAAACTATACATAAAAGAAAAATGGAATTTATGTTCAAATAAAAACAAAAGCTTTTTCATTCCAATAATTTTGAAATCATTTTAAAGAACAAAAACCTCAGTTTACATATTTGTCAACATCAAATTAAAGAAAGTTTATCTTAGATAAAAAGCATAAATTTAAGAACCACTTTTGTTTTGAAATGGTTAGCTACTAGGATACTGTTCTCAAGCTATTATCACTTGATGAAAAACAATTTCTTAAGAAAAGTTTGCATTAGTTTTGAACATTTGATGAAATGTTTATAATCTAAACAACATGATTAATAACAACAGAAGATGGGCTTCTTTCAGCGCTCATAAGACAACTATATCTCTAGCTGATAATACCACTAATCAGTTATAAACATCTTCAGACATAAAATATTTCACTAATTGGCTACTTTATTACGTATGGGGAATTCAGTAAATTCAATGAGGAATTCGAAAATTGTTCTTGAATAAAATAAATAATATATATAAAAATATTCCCACTATGAATTATTTACGAAAGCTATTGCAAAGTAATGATGAAATAAACTTCTAATCAATTCAATTTTCCTTCATTCAAATTGTATTAAGCGCAAATAAAATGCTCTTTTACAAAAGAGATGCTGTAACTGTCACTATTAGAATTTAATGTCATTCTTGCCTATCCTAGACAACGCTGAAGAATTATTCAGTCTTTAAACCGTTTATCGTCTGCATTTTAGTTTTCAACAACTGTGATATGAATGAATTTGGTCTCGACTTACGGTCTTTGCTCTGTTTTATTCCTGTTAACAGTTTCTGTTTTTTGTTTTCTCAAAACTGCTGCATTATCGTACGAAAAACAGATGGCTCGTAAGTTTAATTCCTATTGTCAGCTTGTTGTGCGACTTCGGGCACCCCCAGCGTCGGGAGGCGCAGAGAGTGATGAAATGTAGACTGCTGCAGATAAGGATCGTCATTTGAGCCGTCCTAAATTCCCTTTCGCTTTTAAGAGAGAGCGGCTTTATTATTGAATATTTTGAAGTTGTACTATCTAAGCTAAAAAAAGTGAAAGAAAAAAAAATGCCGTTTAAAATTTTCCTCAATTCAGTCTTCTCTAACGTCTAATATAATACAGAAAAAGTTAAATGCTGAAGTCAAATATGTGATTATGTATTTAATTTCCTTTAACCTATTTGCAATTGAAAATAAATGAGGATTTATCACCGAGCATGTATTTTATATAATTTTGTAATAATGGACTGATTATTTATCAATTACATATGAGGTATTAATAAATTTATATAAAATCTTACTAGAAAAATATATTTGAATCCCCTAAATTTTTTCCTTAAAGCCAACTTTTTTAAATCTATAAAATCATTTTTACGCAAAAAATTTCGCATACATACATATATTATTGCACAACAGTTTAAAGATTTTTTTTATTTGTACAGTAAAAAAAAAAAATATGTCGCCTTTGTTTTGATAGTACAGTTTAAGTAAAAAATATTTAAAATTATACCAGAAGTTACATTTTTTACGATAAGAAGTTATTCAAAACAAAAAAGAGAAACGTGGCCTGTTTTACTCGATTAATTCTGATTGACAAAGACCACTAAATAAAATGTTTTCTTTGATCATCAAACAAACTTTCTCTAAATCATTTATCTGAATTCCAAACGAATTTTAATATTCAATTCATATTTTATTTTATTACATAGTATTAAAGTGTTTAATTTTATCTTGGCATGAACTTTACGAATAGGTAAAATATATATATATACTTATAAAATCTTATACCGTTATCGTATTAAGATAAGTGAGAGATTTCAGTACTAATTTACCTTAATCAATCTTTGCAGTAAATCTATAAATTTAACTGTGAGTTGATTCGGGAATTTAAGTTCATATAAGCTTAATATTCTAGACACTTCCTATATATATCTAGATACTTCTCATATATATGTAATATAAATATCAAAATAAAAATATAGCCATTAACCTAAATTATTTTACTTTTATCGTAAATAATTTATGTAAATTTCAATGCAAAATTTTTATTTTGTTTGTAAAACTCTTTGAGTAAAAATGTACTAGTTATGTGGTGCTACAATTCATGTAACTTGTGATATAAGTCTAAATTAAAATTTCTGCATTCATAAAAATACCTAGTAATAAATAATAATTGGATAAAAATTATGACAAGGAAATTTAAATCTCTATATTACTATAAACAAAAATATATAAGAAATTTTTGCGATGAAGAAACAAATAAAAACATTTCTTATGTAAGTAGTAAGTAAATAGCAGTTAAATATTACGGAATCTTAAACTATAAAATTTTATGTTTACAATTTCACCTACACAAAAATAATTTCTTTCATATTATTTTAAAATATAACCACAGTAAAACGTGTGTGCAAGTATAAACCTCAAATTATTATCTTATTTATTATTCATTCTTCAAAATGTGATCATTTTAAGTGTTTGCTTAAGGCAAAATTTTCGACTACTAAAAATTAATTTAATAAAACAAACTAATAATTGTAACAATATTTTGACTTCAATATGCAATTAGTTATGAATACTAATACTTTCAAGGAAAAAAATTCAGATGAATGGGAATTATTTTTGAATAGATTTATGAATTTTCAAATGAATTCACTGAATTCAAATGAATTCACTTGATTCAAATGAATTCACTGTATGTTTATATCTAAAATCAATTTTTATACGTTCTTAACTTAAATTTCGCTTTTTAGTTAAAAAAAAAAAGGGAAATGCAAAATATATCAGTAAAGCTGATTTTATTGACTATTTTTTTATCAAGAGTATTTTAGTTAAAATATTAATAATTTTTCTTAGAAAAATCTTCGTTTATGTAACTTCCTGTTTCCATTTAAAATAATTAAACAGAATACCCCTTAAAACATTTTCCTTGGTCATTTTTTATTATAATGCTAAAGGTAAACGAAAAATGGTAATGAGTAATCCATGAAATTAGCTTATCGATATGGAGTGTCAAGTGGAAAATAATGTGCTATAGGTGATAACGTCTATCGCTATCAGTCTTCTCTTTTGAAAGTAAATATGTAAAGAAAAAAAAACAGTAATAAATCGTCAACAAAATGAAGCAGTGAGTTGTTTAAAATACGAAGAACACAGCTCATCGAATCAGCTCGTTAGGGGTTGGTGATTGACAACAGGAAATACCAACTCAGGAGAAGACCTCCTTATGTTTCAGTTCAAACTTTCCATATTTCACCAACCCTGATGTTTAAAATAAAGGAGGGTGCTTTCTTCGCCTTTTCGTGGACGCTTTTTTTTTTCCACCTCTGAGTGTTTCCCCTCTCACGTTCAGATGGGTGATCTTAAATAGAAAATTTAAGGGTTTTTCAAGGGAGAATAGAAGAGATCGAAGAACCGACAGCAAAGCTCTTATTTTTGGTGATATTCGCCGTTTAAGGGGAAATTTATTTTTGTTTTTCTTAAGTGATTTTCTTTTTTCGCTTTCTCTTTTTCGTACATAAGGAGCAAACGCATGTATTTAAAATTCATTTCATATAGTAAAGTGTTTCAGTATTGTTTAATTATCAGACAAATTTTATTTCATACTTTTAAAAAATAAATAATATAATATCCTTTTTGAGGAAGACAATTGAAATTGCAGTTTGATTCAACATCATGTCGAGCATATTATTTTTCCTATTAAAGTTATTTTTTAGATATTTCATTTTCAAAGCATTTGTGATACTTAGCCCGATGATGATGAATTTAAGGATCTTGATTTTAAATTAATACATATAAGTATTGCGAATATTCTTATTACACATTATCCCTTGATTCAAATCTTGTATTTCTGAAATAGTTGCGTAAAATAATTCAGTAGACAAAGCTTTACTGTGTAATTTAAATACTTATGAATATAAAATGAATAAATTGCTAGTGAAATTAAATCTATACATGAATACTTTGCTTTTAAATAACAAATCACGGATTATTTCAGGGAGCTAAAACTAATACACGAATACATTCATAGAATTTTCCTTACACACTGGTCTACACGGAACTTTATAAATACATATTCATACATATATTCACATAAATAATGTTTGAATAAAAAGTTGCTCGTGATGAAGTTTAATTACTGTGTGTAGTCATGAAAATAACATAGATTCAGTACAATTAAAGTAAAAGAATCCAAGTATATAGAAACATACTATTTAAATTATTAATCAGGAAACCTAAATTTATAGAAGTATACTCTACTACTACTAATAGTATTATTGTTCATTTATTTTCTATTCATCTTAAAGATTATGAAAAAAATATTTAATAAATTTCTGTATTATTTTAATTCACAAACGTCAAAAATAAAGGAAATATTAATTGTTTTGAAGTTAAGTATTATTCTTTAAACTTCCCCCCTCCCCTGTAGATTGTAAAGTTGTTGTTACTACTTCTAAGTTTGAAATTTTTGCAGTTGATAGTTTGGGATTAATTAAACTGTAACTACCAAATTAGTTAAATTATAACAATAACTGCAGAAACAGATTTTCTTTATAAATTTAGCTTTTTCTTCTAATGATGATTGAAATTTAATTCTGTCTCAAAGTTCTTTTATATGGCACTACTGCATACAGTTTTTTTGTGAAAGACATAAATCAGGTTTATTTAAACGTTAAATTTACATGAAGTTTAATTTTAGTGACCAATTATTTTTAAAATTTCTACTAACTCAGTATGATTATAAAAATGTTGAATTGAAACAAAGAACTTCAAAGTTCTCATTACATTGAAATCATATTTCTATGAATAAAATATTATGAATAAATATATATTCAAAAGTTTATTAATAATATAATGTCTTGGTCATATGTTTAAAATTTGATTTAATAATTCTTAAAAACGGTGGTTTTTGTGCCAAATTTCTTCTATAAAATACCTTAATTTAAATGTCCCTTTTATTTGAAAAACTAAGCTTTCTTATAATATAAGTAAAAATATAAGTGGTCATAGATTTTTAATTCAAATCTTGAATATATTTTATATGCATATTTTTTTTATCTACTTGTATTCTTTTTAAATAGAAATATTCCAAATGTATTTTTTGAAACTAAAAAAAGGTATATTTCTATTGATAAATATATATACGAGCTTTTTAGGAGATACTTTTCTTACAAATGTACTTTAAAATATTTTTGATATTCTTATTTTATTATTTTTATTTTTTATTTCTCGACACACAGTTTCATCAATATTTGAAATATGAGTACAGAATTTGTCTTTGTCGATGAATAAGTACAGAAAATACAGAAAAGTCCAAAAACATGTCTGTTCTTAGTATAGATATATTTCTTGCCTACAATTTGATTTTTGAAAAAAATAAACGAATCCAGTTGCTATAGACTTTTTAAATTCCCATGTGTTTAATATATTTAACTTGCATAAATTGTTATGAATTTCTGCTCTTAAACTGAAGTAATGAAAAGATAAATTTTAAAGTGATATTTTTTTTCACAGTTCAAATAAAGTAATGAATTTTATAACATATTTCTATCCATACAATTGGCTAAATATTACAAGAAACTATTACATTTCAAAAGCTGAAGGTGATAGCTCTAAAGTTATATATCTTTCTTGTTATCTTAGTTCCTATAATTGATATTTATAATAGAATTTGTAGAAAAATTTGCTAAATGATTCTCTGAACAATTTCACGTCTACGTTATAGAAAAACCAATTTACATCTTGATTTCATTGGTATCTTAGTACACTTTGATTTTAAGGTATTAACAAGCCGTCCTCAGTGTATCTTTTTACCACAGAGTATGAAATGTTATTAATATAAGAAAGGATTAAGAAAATTTACCACCACTGTGATTGTTCAGAATAAAAATGTGTTATATCAATCTATTAATAAATGTAGCTATAATGTGCAATATGGTATGCATTTCTCTCTCTCTCTTGTATCTCGAATTATATTTCTTCCTTATTCTCTTAAGGGTTAAACATTGTTTTAGTGTCAGTATAATATTTATAAATCATTTGTAAATTTTTTATTGCTGTTAGATTTGATGATGACAATATTTGTTAAAGTATACACATAATTTTTGCGTGGTTTCTCTTTTCCGTATATAAATAAATAGAGTAAAATTTCTCAAAAGAAATTAATTCCTGATTTCTGCACCCATTTTATTAATATAAGTGGTATTAAGTGCAACAATTGATGTCCAAAGAGTTACTTAATCATACAAATGTAAACAAGAGTGAATTTATACATATTTAAACAGAAATGTGTAAATTAATTATTATCTATTACATCTCTCTTACCATTTTTGCCAGACGTAATAGGCTCTGTTAAAATTAAGGGTAATTCTTAGATTAATTTTGTATGAAATCACTTATTGTTATATTATCTCAAGTTATGGGATAAAATTGTAAAGAATTAATGATTTGTTTCTGTTAATATTAACTGGAAAATGATGCAATGCATTAAACTTAAAAAATTTTTTGTCATTGTACTTGAAACTGTACATTGATAATAAAATACTCGACTATTATAAGAACTGATAGCAATAGAAATGAATTTGATAAAAATTTAAGTTTTTGTTTCTTTAGTCATTTTTGAATATTATGTATTTCAAACACATTTTGAAAATTAAAAAAAAATGGAAATGTCAAAAATGTTTGAGTAGAAATTAGAATAGTTTTCTAATAGTTGAACATACATATGTTTTTATGATGCTCAAAAAAATTTTATCGTGATTATAAAATATTATGCTATAAATTACAAACACTGAAAAACAGAAAATAGGAAAAATAGGACATTTTTATATAATATAAAGTTAAAATAAGGAAAAATATTTTATATTTAACCTTCAATATTGTTACTTAAATAATATATCGTTATTAAAACACTGTTTTACCTCAGCAGAAAACAGCTTAAATTTATGACAAACAGTGGAAGAAAATATTTTAAAAATATTTAGCAAAAGGAAATGACAATGTCACTTACTTTTTACATAATGTATTTGAATATTAAAATAAACTTCAATATTAAAATTTTTTTACTATTTCTCATATCTTTGAAGTAATTCATTTTAATATTTACGGAATTTATTAAAATGAATTACTTAAAAAATATAAGAAATTTTTGCATCATGCCCTATCACAAAATATTTATTATAAACACAACAATAATAAAAATTAAAATTTTATTCCTAATTAAATTAGTTTTAGACCAAAAAATTTTAGATTAAAGAAAATTTTATCCTTTAAAGCTTAAAAGATTAAGGCTAATATAGCATTTCAATTATTGAGAACTAATTCGACAAAAATATTTGAGAAAATTAAAATGCCACAAATCTTTCGGAAATTTGTAAATAACTGCATTGTTTTAAAAAACTAATTTTTTTAATATATACATTTTTTGGTTTAAGTAATTTTTTATAATAAAAAATCGCAAACAGGAAAATAAAATTTAATGTTATATGTAAAGACAAAAATATTTCTTATTCTATAAATAATAAATATATCTCAAATTTTTATCTAATAAGTTAACTATATCCCACTGAATTATTTATCAGTAAAATGATATAGTATTTTATCGTATCATGTTAGAAGTTATCTCTACACAAAATTTATGTGTTTTTATGCACGTTTTACTTGCAAAAAATAATATACTCATTAGTTGTAATATCTTTAAGAGAGACATGACTTTTATAAATGTTATGAAATGGATTTTCTTTTTTTTCCCCATTTAATAGATTACTAAATAAAAATAGCTTCGAAATCTTTGTCAAAACATATTTCAGTACTATTTATAAAGGTAAGATAATATACGGAATATATGCAAAAAATAGATTCTTGAAAAGGACTCCACCGAAAATTTTAAGATTATTTTGGAATGTTTCTCAAAGAACAGTAGAGTTTCCAGAAAAACTTTAGTTTCTTAAAATACCTGACTATTTTATGCTAGAATTTAGAAAAAAAATTGTTGAAAATATAATTTGTAAACTATACGGCGTGTAAGAAAAATTAGGTACTTCAGAATATAGATTATAAGGAATTTTAATATTTCAAACTATTAAGAAATCGAAATTTTTATTGCTTTTTAATTTCAAAATGGATTGTTGACAGTAAACGATTATGTTTTTTAGTAATATTTTTTTATTTCTTAAATTTTGATTTGTTAGTATTTTATTTGCAGTTATTCAGAGTAAAAAATTTAGAAAGTTTTTCTATTAACTAAAATAAATTTTTTTGATAGTTTCATTCATACAATCTTATTATTAAAATAAAAATTGGAAGGAAAATTGTTTCTTGCTTTTCGCTTATAAATATATCTCTAACACTATTTAAAAATGTTGTTGTTGCTGAAGAGTGTGCCAGCTAGGCTGTCAAATTGGGCTGTGCTGCTCCACTTTTGCAACTGAACCGTATTTGGTGTGGATTTCGACTTCTTCAGTACACACACACATATAGCATAGGGACCCGTTTGTAGGGTAGGCAACCATTCACACCTCCATCACACACAAGGAAAAGACAAAGACATGATAGAGAGAGAAAAAGTACATCCACGTCTGAACCGGGATTCGAACCCAGAACCTCCCTATTCATGATCAGGCACGCTGACCACTAGACAAGTTGGCCGACACTAAAAAGCATTGTATTTATTATAATTCTTGATTAAGAAACCAACTACAAATAAGAAAATGTTAATTAAAATTATTAATTTAATAAAATTTATCACTTTAATAAATTATGTATCCTTAAATTGTGTTTCTACATAAGCTTAAAAATTATTTATAACAACAAAATGGATACTTTGGTTTTAGTTTGATTTGGTATCGCGTCCATTTGAAATCATCTGAAATCATTCCACGTGCCAAAATTACTGCCTTAAATGGACACTTTGTTTCTCATAATTGAACCAAATCTAGTTTTGGCTGATGAATGCCTGGGAAAACTCAAAAAATTATAATACAATCTTCAGATATTTGTAATTCTCCAATAATTAAAATCAGGTATGATTGAGATATTTGATGCTACTATATTGAGATAGACTGAATAGTCTACACTAATCCTAACTGGTTTTTGAAAATTTGAATTTATAAAGATTAAAAAATGATGCTTGCTTATGTACTTTCCTATATATATTTAAGTATATTTCGCAGGTATATTCTATAAATTATAATCTGTTAACAAGTATGTTACATTATTGTAAAAAAATAAGCAATAGTATATAAATGACTAGTAATTTTGTGTAGAGTATATAGTTTAGTATTATAAATATATTTTATAAGTGGATATCAATAATATAGTAATATATATATATATAATTTTGAACCAAAAGATTGAATAGTTAACATCAATCATGTTTGGTTGATGAGAGCTGAAATCATATGGTGATTCGAAATGATGTTTCCTGATGTTCCTTTCACAATTCTTTAAGCATATATTACATATCTAGGTAACAAATTAACTGCTGTTGAGGTATACATAAATGAAATCAGTAATAATTTACAGATCATGAATAACAATTTAAAGTAAATAATTTAGTTAAAAATGTAATAAAATTTCCTAATGTTCAGCTATATATTGGAACATTTAAACCTTTCGACAAAATAAATTGGTAATTGTCATCCTGTATAGTGGAGCACACAATTAATGAAATATCATGCCTCCGTACGTAGGTGAGTCTCATAATTTAGACTCAGATCTCTACAGTTGATCTATTGCTGATAGAGGCATCATTTCTCACGGAGGAGATTGATACCATAAGATATTTCAATTGTTCTAATCTATATTAGTTAAAACTAAGAATCTTCTGGTGTTTCGGATATAGAACTCGCTTACATATTGTAACGAGAAAAAGGTCTATGTCTACCAAGCAACCTCAGCCTGAAGTTTGTAACAAAGTATAAATAATGTAATCACAAGCTTAGCTATAATTTCTAGTATAAAGTATTTACTCCCTAAACTAAAAATATCAGCTCAAACATTTAAAGACAGTAACCAACTTGATGCCTCTATTTTATCACTGAAATTTTATTTAATCCTATAAGCAATAATTTCACTAATAACGTATTTTATTGCTGTTTTAAGTGCTCCGAATTTGTGAATAATCAATTTTGAATAACACAAAATACAACCTTTGAAAACGTTTTATTTGTATTTGATTTAATTATTTTTTATGAGTTTATGAGTACCCACCGTTTTGAGAACTCATGAATAATTGGTAGAACTGGTATTAATCAATGTTTATTTGGAAGTCTATCTTCTCAAAATAATTTTGCTTGTGCATGAAATATATATATATTAGTAAATAATTCCAATTATTTAATGGAAAATTTACATTAGTTTCCTTAAAAATTCTTAAAATTAATAACTTAAAATTGGGCAATTGTGATAATAATAAGAGGGTTATTAGTATTTTTTAAAGGAAAATCATTAATTTAGTTATAATTATACTCATATATTTTTATAAAGAAAAAAACAGTTTTTATACATTTGCATATCAAAAATGAAATTTTAAAATTGTATGCTAACATTAAAACAAATATAATTATTTAAGGAATGCATGTCATTGTCTTTATCACTGTCCTTTCTATTAATTAGTCAAAAACAGTGACGAATATTTAAAGACAAAAAAAGATTATAAAGAGCAAAGTGAAAACAGCTTAAATTGATTTTTTAAAAGCAAAATGAAAAGAATAAAGATAAAAAACGTACTATAAATAAAGAACTTTCAATAAATGTAAAATAAAGGTAATACGTTAATAAAAACACTTCAAAGACTTTTAAATTCAATTATTTGCGATTCATTACAGTGATTTAAAGCTAATAACGAAGTCCATTTCAATAAAAAGGGAAACAATCTGAAAAATGTAAAAAATAGAGACTTTTCATAAAATTAAAATCAAAATGCATTTCAATTAATTTTAATCAATGTGCCTCATAAGATATGGTATTATGATTTTTTTCCATTTTAAACTCTCAAAGGGAAATATAATTAAAGTTTTAAATATATTCTAAAGAACTTGGTCAGAAACAGGCGAGTAGCTTTAAGTCTTTAGTAATTTAATTGGAGGACTCTTTTCAAAGTCGATTCTTTTAGCTGCTTTAATTAAATTTCTAGGAACCCCTCTCTGAAATCTCTAAATACACAACGGAAATGTGTTAAGACTGTAAGCTATTCTGAGCTGAAGATAAAATATAAAACCAACAGGAGAGTAAATGCAATTTTTCCTTTTTTCAAAAGTCATATACATTAAATGAAAGTATTACGCTTAAATTTGGATAAATTATGAGATTTTTTAAATATAAAATTTATAACACAAAAATAATCTTTAAACTATTAAGTTAAGAATAAAAAGAATTTGTATAAAATTTTGATCTAAATGAAATATTTGTTATTAGATTTGGTAAATTATTATTAAAATTATTTTCATGAAATTCTTACGCTCTTATAAAATTCTACATTCAAACTTTATTTTTAAATTATTGACTTATTGAAAATGTATTACTTTGACACTGTAATAAATGCTTGATATATGCTCAAGTGAATTGGAAAAAAAAATTGCATTCATGTATTTATAACTCATTATTTGCAATCATCTCATTTCGAATTTACCAGTATCGTAATTTTAATATTAATTATTAGTACTGAGCTTGAAGAATAATTATAAAACAAAAATGCACAAAATCATATTTGAATTTTGAAAATAAAAATATACATATTTTTAATAAAGAAACTGTCTTTAAAGTAATTATGAACTAATATTAAATGCAGATAATTTTTAGACATCTTTATGAAACACTACCCACATTATTTAATAGATACAAGCAAGCATAAATATAAAACATATTGTAAGGATTCATTTAGTTCAGTATTAGGTTATTTAATTTTTAAATGGTTATATATATTTTTAACTCAAACAACACAATTTAGCGAAATAAAACACTTTATCTGCTTAATAGCATCATTTTTTGGTGATTAAATGCATATCGAAATCAAATTTAACTAATTTTTTTCCTATTCTCTATGCTTAGTATTAAAATTTTTCTTACATAAAAATATAATTTTCATAAATAAATCTTAAAGAAGTAAATATTTTTATCATACCGTTTTCAATACCCTGAGGATGTTCATATTTCAAAGGAGCATTTAAATTATAAAGAAATATTTATTCAAAATATATTTTGTGAGTGACGCAATATGAAACCGACATTTATACTACATTATTTTTTATCTTTTTTTTAGGTTACAAAAACTAAAACTAAACTACTACTTACAAAAATTTTTTTTAAAACATAATAAAAATTAAGAAATTAGCTTTCATCTTAATAGAAACTTTCTAAATATTTGGTCAAAATTAAATTTTAAAATACAAAATGGTAAACCCAAGACATCATAAGATATTTATTTCACTTTTTATTACGAATAATGTTAACTTTATTCATTTATAAGTCTAGGATTGAAAATGGAATTGACTATGGATTTAAAGAATAAAATTTACTTTTCATATTTTTGAAATTGAATAATTGAAAGATGTTTGAAATAGTAGAAGAGTTTTATTTTAGCTTTCACACACAATACGAAATATTTCTGTAGTTTAATGTAGTTGAAATCAAAGAAATGTGATATAGGACAACTGTTTTAAATTTGAAATCTGAAAGTAAATTATTGGTAACTGTGATAAAAATCTTAAGCTAAAAATTGTAACTAAATAGTAAAAAAAATGAAAGCTAAAAATTGAGCTACAATAAGCATTTATTAAATGAAACAACTAGCTTCAGAGCATAAACAAGTTACATTGTGTTTCAGATTTTTTGAACTGGACAACATTTTTTATGGAAATATACACAAGAAACATAATTAAATAATTTCCTGAATTCCTATTTTAATAAGAAATTCTAAAATTTATTTTGGAGAGTATTTTAAGGTTGCAAAAATTTTTCTAAATTCTTATATTTGCATTTTGTCTAAGTATTTTTTCTATTTGAGTTGCAGCAAGTATTACATTAAATATAAATAGATATAATTTTTAATACAATTTCATTATATCCATCTGTCTCGATGTGCAAAGAGTTTAACGGTGACCGCTTGATGTTTTCCGTATGCTTTTGATGAATGACGTAATAGATCAATTATCCAGATAAGACGGCATTTTAACTGAGTAAAAGAGAAAACTTCTGAGTTAATAAAGTAAGATTTTTATGTGTACAATAAAATATGGACGTCTCGGTTACAATTCTGATAAGCACAATTCAACAAGCTTAAAACAGATATGTTTTTGACTGTTCCCATGTTTCTTCCGCGATATTTCCTGCGATCAAAAACATGTTTTTATTTTGCATTTGAAGATTATTTAAGCAAATACCTTTCAGAAGTAACTGATAAAAAAATTTATTAGTTTATTTTTCTAGTTGGGCATATAAATATTTTAAAATTATTTTCTTTCCGTTAAAAAACATCTATTAATTATATAATCTATCTATTAATTATGTAAACATCTATCTGTTATTCTTTCTATTAAAATAGGTTATCATTTATTTGCCATTATAAATTTAATATACTAAATTTAGAACAATTTTAAAATGCTCAATATGTTAGGATTCCCATCGTTCAGAGTTATTTAGCATTATTTAGTATAGTTTTTGAAAATTTATAAGTTGAATTTTTGTTTCAGCGTGTTAAAATAAGTTGCTGTAGTGTAATGCATTTAGAATAATTCCATGCGAAAAGTTTTATTTAGCAAATAACAATTGGGGTAAAACCCGATTTCTAACAAGCTAACAAAGAAGAACTAGTGGTTGTACGAACTACAACAAAAGTGAAGTGCTTATTCTACGGCCTTTGGGGTTGTTGGTGCACTTGGCGTACGGAAAAATTAGCCAACTTTCAAAACGCTGGCGCCAACATCCCCAGGGGCATGAAATATCCCTTCAAAACAATTTACAAATGAAAAATTAGAGAACTATACTTAATTATACAACACAGATACACATACTAATATAAATAAAACAAAATAATAACGTTTAAACAATAGGTAAAATAGAAATTTTTGATACAGATCTTTTGACAAAACTTCTTTTTGTTATAATTTCAATTTGACAACACGGATTTTATTATCAGCACCTGGATATGTTTGTACAATTTTTGCAATTATCCAATGTGCAGTTGAAAGATTGTCTTCCTTTACTAACACAATAGTGTTTGGTTCTATATTCATTTTATCAAATTGCCATTTGGTGCGTGCAAATTGTTCAAATAATCTGTTTTTCATGATTTCCATATACTTTGCACAATTTTAGTGATTCTTCTATATTTATCAAGTCTATTATTTTCTATGGAAGACAAATCTGGTTCAACAATGCCCATATAGCTCGCCCTATTAAGAAATGCAGAGGTGTAAGAACATCAAAATTATCAGCTTCTGATGAAAGGGGAATGAGAGGTCTGGAATTTTACATTCCTTCTATTTGAACAGTTACTGTGAGGAATTCTTGAGAATCAATATCAAGTTGCCAATGATGCGTTTTAAATGAAATTTAAACGACTTAACTCCTGCTTCCCGAATTCCGCCGAATTTGGGGGATTTGGGAGGAATGAATTTCCGTTCGACTCCTTCTGTAAAGAGAAAATTTGCTACTTCATCACTTGGTTGCATTAGAATGTTTAGCGCTTCGGTTCAACAGTTTGTGGGTTTGAATCCCATCTTGGGCATGGATGTTTGTAGTGGTTCGGAATCCACTTTAAACCGTAGGTCCCGGTCTAATTAGCCCTCGTGTGCAAAAAATGACCGTTGAGCGACAAACAAACCAAACCAAACTTGGTTGCATTAGAAAATTGTGTAATTTTTTTAATTCTTTGGATGCCCTTAAAAATTTTAAAATTTAATCAAAAAGGGATTACAATAATCTATTCCAGAGTGGTAAACTGGAGATGTTTCTACTACTCGTTCCTTGAGCAAGTTGCCCATAATTTGATTAGCTAAAATTGGTTTGTTCTTAAAACAAATTACACATTTGTGACTATTTGTCTGCATTGACTTCTACCGCTAATCGGCTAAAACTGCTCCCTAACAAGGTAAAGAAAGGAACTAGGGCCAACATGCAAAATTGTTTTATGAAAATAATCTAATATTAAAGTAGTAAGTTTATGACTCTTAGGTAAAATTATAGGATGCTTAACATTTTCGCTTAGTTTAGAATTATCTAATCTACGTCCGACACGTAAAATTTGATTTTCATCCAGAAAAGGATTGAGGAATTTTAACTTACTTTGATTCGGTATGTTTTTACCCTTTTTCAAAGATATTTCTTCTGCATCAATTTATTTAGCTTGAGCATCTCTAACTAAAACGTCACGAGCATGATTAAGTTCAGCACAGCTAATAAATTGATAAAATGTTACATTTATCTGCAGCTTTTGAATGAATCTGAAAATAAAACTTAGAATTCGAATTAGTTTCAAACAATTACATGACTGTTTATAGAAATTGTCAAAAACGTCATTGGGGGCGATAGATTGAACATAGGTGTTCACTAATGGTTTAAGTTCTCTTGCATATGCAGGATCTGTAGATGCACAATCATAGTTTGCTGTTAATCTTAAATCACAATAAAAAAAACTCAGGACCTAGCGTCCAAACTTTGCACTCGATAAGTTCATCCATGGAAAGTCCTCTTGACAATGGATCAGCTGGGTTGTCATGATGCCCTTTGATGAACATGATGCCCTTCAAATTCGCTTGTTAGGTCCGTTATTTGTCTGTTGGCTACAAAGCATTTTAAATGATGTGGTGGTGTTCTTATCCATGAAAGAACAATAGTTGAATCTAAATAAAGATGCACTGCATTAACATCAAGTTACATTTCCTCAAGAGCTTTGTTTACAAGTTTTGATAGAAGCACGGCTTCTAAAAGCTCTAAACGTGGAAGTGTCACTCGTTTAACTGGTGCTGTTCTGGATTTACTGCATAACAAAAGCACACTGATATTATTGAAGCAATCTCTGCTGCGGATAAAAATACAAGCTCCATAAGCTTGTTCTGAAGAATCTGAAAAACCATGAATTTTCACAAGTGTAGTTTCCTTAGGGATGACACAGCGGGGAATTCGCAAGAAGTCGATGTTTTGTATATTACGAATAAAATTTTGAAATTCTAATCCTTCTTTCCCGGAAACTTCTGTATCCCAAGAAAAACCTAGTAACCATAATTTTTGAAATAGAACTACGGATTTCACAATATAAGTTTCAGTCAGACCCAAAGGGTTATATAATTAGGCAATGAATGATAGAATTTTCCTTTTTGTTAAGATGGTCGAGTAATCAGCACTGTTCGATATAAAATGAAAGATATCCTACTTAGGATTCCAAGAAATCCCTAACGTTTTCACAGAAGCACTTTCATCTTTCCAAAGACATATTCTTGATCATCTGTTGGTACTTGTGAAAGTAGTGCAGGATTGTTAGAGCTCCATTTATACAAATACATTCCACGTATCTTCAACATGCCTATTAGTTGATGCTGAATTTTTAAAGCTGTTTCTAAATTTGGTGCACCACTGAGCACGCATTCGACATAAAAATCCTTTTTAACTACCGGTGATGCTAATGGAAATCTTTTCATCTTCAGCCAATTGAAGAAGAGTTCAGTTGGCTAGTAACGGAGCACAAGTTGTTCAGTACGTAACAGTAGTCAAACGATAAGTTTTCAATGGAGAATCGTCGTTATGTTTCCAAACAATTCGAAGTAAATCTTGCCGCGAATGGTGGATTTTTATTTGCCGGTACATCTTTTGCACATCGGCTGTGAAAGCAATTAAATGTTTGCGAAATCGTAAGAGAGTTGACCAAAGTTCATCTCGAACAGTTCCACCCTTTAATAATATATCATTCAATGAAATACAATTAAAAACTTTTGCTGAAGCATTAAATACAACTCTAATTTTGCTCGTACTTTTGTCTGGTCTTAGTACAGCTTGTTGAGGAATATAATAATGAGGATGTGGAAGAACTTTCTTTCGTCAACTTCTTCCATATGCCCAAGCTCTTCATATTCTTTGAGAAAATCACGATAAAATTCCTTAACAATTGGATTTTTATCAAGTTGAACTATAGTATTATTGCGATTTCTAACGGCCACACAAATCTCTAGATAAACCAAGTTCGTCTTTGTTATTTACTAAGGGCATTTCAACTATATAACTACCGTTAATGTCTCTAGAATGCGTGGCATTAAAATGTTCCATGCAATATTTCAATTCATCACTCATAGGAGACTTTTCTTCCAAAGCTTCAACCTCCCAAAACAACCTTAGAGTTTTGTCTAGGTCACTCTCTTCGACGAGTAAGTGACAAAAAGTTTTGCTTATAGAATTACATGACACACTACCAGTAACTAAATATCCGAAATATGTATTTTGAAGCAAAATATCTTCATTTATTCTAATTTGAATAAGTTTCAAAATTTCAAAGAAAGTTTTAGCTCCGAGCAAAATATCTACTTTCGATGGTTCAAAAAATCGAGAGTCCGCAAGTGCGATACCCGAAGGCAAATGTAAATTCCGAATATTTAATTGTTGCGAAGGTGTCAAATTAGTAATTTTAGGAGCTACTAAGAATTTGATATCTGTTACGAATTCATTATCTTTACTAGAGATAACTGTATTTACTAATTGTCCCACTGATACTAACGACCCATTTAATCCTCCAACTGGAACATTAATCTTGTTTCGTTTTAATTCCAAATATGTTGCACAATCATTAGTAATAAACGAAGCTTGAGAGGCGCTATCCAATATAGCTCTACACTTCTGAAACTCTCCATGATAATCTCTCACATAAATAAAAGCAGTACTAAGAAGAACATGAGCCTTTTTCGTTTGTGAAATAAAATTCTGAATCATTCCCTCGTGCTTCAATACGTCAGATGAAGAGTCTTCACTTTCGAGTGGCGCCTGGTGGGGAGATGAAATGGGGAAATCAGTTTCGAAACTTTCGGAATTATTTATGTTCGGTGTTGGGCGATGTTGTTTTGAGAAAGGCTGCATTTCCGATCTATGCAAAAGAGAGTGATAATTTTGGTGACATTCGACACATCTAGATTTAGGCGAGCACTCATCTAATTTGTGGGAAGAATTCAGACAGTTTAAACACTAATTTTTAGATTCACAAAAATCAAATCGTTCAAGTACATTCATTTTTAGAAATGGAATTTATACAATGAATGATCTGAATCACAAAGAATGCAATATTGTGAGGCAGATTTAATTAAAAATGTTTTAGGTTTGTAAGATGGAAATGAGTTTTTTCCGTTAATATTAACAGGGTTTGAAAACTTGGGTTTTGAATCGAAACAAGCAGCTTTTAAGTTCTCTAATATTTGATATCGTTTTTCTAAGAAATTAATGAAAGCATTCCAAGTCGGCACTTCATGGGTACCAACAGTTAATTGAATTTGTCTATGAGTTTCTTTATCTAATTTAGCACAAATTAAATTTATTAACAAAATGTCAATAAATTTATGGCGTTCAAATTCTAGTGTTGTCAAAAAATGGATGTTTTTCTGCAAATTATCAATAAGCATACGAAGTTCGAAAGGTTTTCTTTAATTAATGGTTTACAATTAATTATATTTTGAGAATGACTTTCAACAATTAGTTTAGTGTTTTCAAAACGAAGCGTGAAAGCTTTAAACAACGATTGATAATTATCATTTGGCGACTGCAGATGTTTTGCAGCACCTTTAAGGGAAGCATTCAAATAGTAAAAGTTCTGAGAGTCTGATAATGTTGGATTATTTCTATTAAATTTTTAAACTGTTCATTAAAGGAACTCTAATTATTAAATTGACCATCAAATTGTGGTAAAGGAATTTCCGGCAATTGAATTTTTTTTCAACACAATAACTTTTGCTTTTAAGTTCAATCGATTTGTAAAGAAAAAGTTTTGCACTGACCTAAAATTCTTGAATCTCTTTGTCAATTTTGTCCAGAATTTTTTCGGCTTCTTTAAAAACCTTCACCATTTTCTATTTCGAAGTATTCCTGTTTTATTACTTCAAATTTGGTTTTAATATCTATCAATGAATCTAGAACTGCTCGAAGTTCATTTTCTTCCAAATCTTTTAATGTTTTCGACGAAAGCTTAGATAATTTGGTTTGAATATTGCCGCGTTTTCGATTTAATATCTTAATGGATGACATAATTCCTGTTTGGTTTTTCGGCGATGCAGGCCAAAAATGTAGTATAATATATTTAGAATAATTCCAGGCGATTAAAATAAAGTTTTATTTAACAATTAACAATTGGGGTAGAAAGCGTTCTAACAAGCTAACAAAGAAGAACTAGTGGCTGTACGAACTACAACAAAAGTGAAGTGTTTATTCCACGGCCTTTGGGGTTGTTGGGGCATTTGGCGTACAGAAAAATTAGCCAACTTTCAAAGCACTGGCGACAACAGTTGTTGAACACAGAAATACGTGTTTAGTGTGTTTAGTCTAAAGTGCATTTGATGTTATATATTTACCAACATTTAAAATTTATTTGCATTTAATATCTTTACTTTATATAAAAAATTTAATTTTTTACAGTTTAAATGTTCCCAATTATTTTCATTAAAATGTAAAACAAAGAAATATAAAATTCATTTTATGCTAAATACATATTTAAAAATACTCAAATTTGAACAAGAAATTTTGCTTAGTTAAAAAGTAAGTTCTACTAATAAATCTAATGATAAAAAATTAAAGCAACTTAAATTAAATGCAAAAGTAAATGGAATAGCAGAGCAATTCTACGTCAAGATTGGTAAATTAATTTCTAAAAAAGTTTGATACATATGTATACAGTTATTACATGTGACATATACTATTCTTGATGTACAGAAAAGAACAACATGTAAAATTTGTGTTTTCTTATATAGCTTAATTAAATAATATTTAGTTCATGTGGGGCCAAACCTTGAACAAATATAATTGAAATTAAATAAATGTTAATGAAAGATTTACTTCATAAGTATTTAACATTATTTATTGCCTTACGCTTGTATAAATGCAAATTCGCAGCATAGTTAACATTTTATCAAATTGTTCAATATCACTTCAAATATTATGTAAGCAAAAATACTATAACTTTATATTTTAGCAAATGAATTAATATCTCATCATGATTTAAAATATAATTTTTGATAATATTCAAATATGGGGTTATAATAAAAACATGGCTGTGGTAGCCTAGTGGTTAGGGTATTGGCCTTCCATCCGGAAGGGTGGGGTCCAATTCAAAATGTCTCCTAAGATCCACCGAGTACATGCGATATACGTGTTCGTTAAATCTGAATAATCGAAAGTCCTGGGTCAGTCCTTGAGCAGTTACCATGGGTGCAATAGTCTGGAGAAATTTACTACCCCATGAGATCAATGCCAAAATTGCGGGAATAGATCCTCTGGTGCTGCCATCTATCGAAGTATTTGAATAGCAAAAATCGTACTTTCACCTTCATGGTGCTCTGATTAAACGAAAGACGCTTCCAATTGACTTAAATTCGCAAAGCCAAAGCATAGTGAGCTTGGCTTGTCCAAGTGTCATTAGTAACAACAACATAAAAATAAAGAGATACACACAAAAATACTGAATGTTTCCAGATTTCTAAATTGTTAAACCTTTATGAAAAATAATGAATGAATAGAAAACACAATCGGTGTAATCTCATAGCGATACAGAAAGGAGATTCAATATACTTTTGAGGGTACTTTTACATTGGAGCTATTTTGAATAAACGGTAAATATATTTAATAAAAAAAATTCTATGATATTTTTAATATCAATAACAAAATGTGAATTTACCATCATATATCCTATATTCGAGCATAGTATGAATCCTATATCAAATTTCCACTCATAGCAGTTGTAGATCCTTTAAGATATTATCGAAGAAAATGAGGACTTTCTCAACTAGCCAATGAGATCACATTATACATTTCTAACATTTAAGTAGAAGACAATTATTTAACAATTATAAAATTTTAAATAATTTAATTTTAATGTTTTATCTATATTAAATACATAAAAAATCTTACAAATTGTATACTTTATTAAAAGAAATGTTAGTGAATACTTATGAATAATACTTTATAATCAATAGCTCAGAAATCATTTTACGAAACGTTTATGAATGAAAATCGCTAGAGTTTTTAAGCTATAATTTTATAAAAATATAATAGTTTTTTTTTATGCTTTAAAAAACGTATACTTAGAAATTTAACTAGATTTATTTTTGTATTTAAATAAAATTTTATAAATTCAGAAATCAATTACTATTAAATGTTAAAGCCGATTTGAATAATAATTTTTGGTATCATTTGAACGAAATTGAATTAAAATCCTTTAATTATTTGAGTTTTTTAAAGTAAATAAAAATAAAAAGAAATTAAAAAAACAAATTTTAATAATAATGCGTAGAACTGAATAATATGCAAAGAAGAGATTTAACAAAAATAAGTCATGCATCCCAATATTTTGTTATACTTTGTAAAATACCTCGTTTCAAGCTTGAATCTCAAATCTTGTCTGGAGAAGTTTATTTATACAAGTTAAAGAATAATCAGAATTAATTCAACTGCCTACCCTATTGCTTAAAAATGTTATACCTATTTGAAAAATCATCACTGTATAAAAACTATCTACTTGATAAAATATTAAAATGATTTCATAGTACAGACGTGATTGCAAATATTTTAAGCTTAACAATAATTAATGTCTTCCAACTAAGCAATACATTTTGAGATCATTTATTCGTTAAACAAGCTTTTCTTAGGTATAAAATAAGAGAATAATATTACAATCACTGAATAATAATATTAACACAAAAAATCAGCAGGATTAATAGTGAAAAATCAATACTTCAAAAACGAGTTTAATCCATAATATTTGACGGAAAGCATTTGACGCAATTTTTTTCTTATTTGACAGATTTTTGTCATGCAGTAAGACAATATTGTGTACGTCCGAATCAATCGGTCTTAAGCCTTTTACATAGCCATTTTAAATAAACAGAAAATTTCACTTTTTAACTAATGTAGATTAACTGTACTTTAACTATAGGGAGTAAAAAATAATTTATTGCCAAGAAATCTGATGAGTAAACTGAAGACTATTCCTATTTTTACCTGATTGCTTAAGTTTATTTTTTGCTTAAGCCAAGTTATTCAAAAATGTTTGTAGTTTCTTTATTTTTACTTTAAAACTAGCTGTGGTTAAAGAAAGAAAATTAGATAAACATTTTCCTCTTTAACGATAGTTTTGAAAAAATGAAAGGTAGTATTACTAAAACAAAATAAAATATTCTGAAAAAGAATGGGAAAAAAGTTCTTTTTTTTATTGCTTCATTTAAATGAATTTTGATTTTGTTATTAGCTGTTATATTTAAAAAGGAAAATGAATTTTGATAAAAAAAGGATAAAAAAAAGCAGTGTTAATCAAACCACCATTATTAGGTATATTTACCTCATTTATCCTCAATCTTTCTTGCCCAATTTTAGGAAAAGCAACATTTAAAATGTTCTAATAAAAAGAAAGATCATAAAAATGTTAAGGAATCCAAAATAAATAAATTGTAAGCTTATGTAAAAAAGGAACTTCGTGTGATATTTTTTGAAATTCTGTAGTTAAGCTATTCTAATCATTCTAATTTAATTTTTCTAACTTCCACGATCACAGCCTTTCAATCATTTGTGTAATAATGTAATAAAATCAGTTTATTTTTTGTTTTCTATAAGAGTGAATTTAAATTCATCAAACTGCACCATGAACATAAAGAAATGTATTCTTTATGTTCATGGTGCAAAATGCAAAAAAGGAAATGTAAAATGCAGTGTATTTTATGGAAAAAGGAAAAACAGTTTAAGCAGTTCATTAGAAACTGGTGAATGGTTCAATTGTACTTCAACAAGAAAATGAAAAATTATGAATAAAAAAATAAGTAAACTGGCTTCATGGTAAAAAGAAACATTTTAAGGGTCCTTAATTAAAGATAAAAAGAAAAATTTTGAAACATTTCTAAATTTAGATAAAATAATCAAAGCGATTAATATTATTTGAGTAGCACCATATTAAAAATGTGCTTTTTTATTCCATTTTTTTGTTTAAAGAAACGATTTTTAAGAAATATATAGATATAAACACTATATATAAAACAAAATAAAAATATAATTCTACTATGCAAGCAAATGAAAATACTTTTATTATAGAAAAATATTATATTTCTTTTGATGAATATTTTTATATAAAGTGAAAAGAAAAATTATGTAAAGAATCTAAATAAATGCTTGGATATCATTATAAAAAGACTCAACTTAAATTATATCTGAATATAAAAAGGGGTGATTATTTAGGGATGATGATAAAGATAAAATTTTTTTTACTTAAAACCACAAACAAAACATAAACTAAAACAACCTCATTCCACATGAAAAATATAGATAATACAGGAATTAATTTTCATAACTTTTAATTCGTTTGAATTGATTCTTTTTAATTACAGAATCTTAATGTATAATCTGAGCATAAATAACACTTTCAGAAATCTTTCGAGATTATTTTGCTTTCAATTAAACTAAAAGATATTGAAATTTGGAAAAGAAGACAATTATAACATATAATAAATCATGTATATAATAAAGCCATTAATTATAACATATAATAAATCTATCAGTTTTAACATATAAAAATATATATTAAATCTATTATATATATAATAAATATATTTTTAAAAATATCTTTGAGTGTGTGAAGGTTAAAAATAGCCTGCTGAATAATTATATTCTGTGAGGATCTTAGACCAATTCTACGAGATTCTTTTAAAAAATTGGAAATTCTATTAAGATTAAAGGTACAAATAGAAATAAAAGCGTAGAACACAGTATTTTTATTTTTTGCAATTACCAACAAATTGCATGGTACTTTAAAGTTCAAAATTTTTTATCACTAGTAGTCAAAGATATTTTTATTTATTCAAAAGATTATATAAAACTTCTATCAATACTTTAAAGAAGTTGAGATTAAACAAAAAGATATTGATGCTTTGAAAGCATTAAATATAAAGTTCTTTCAAATTCAAGTAACTGAAAAAAATGTAGGCTGAAGTGTTTTATCCCACCTAAAGTTTTTTTCCATCATTCCTTTCCTCAGAAATCAAATAAAAATTTCAAAACTGGTGTTACTCCTAAAGAAATTTTACAGAAAACATAAGGATGCAAGAATTTGCTTATGTGTTGATTTTAAGGTAATATTTTGTGGATCGTAAAGATGAAATGATGTTTCTCTCAAAGCCAAAAATATATAAGTAGGCTTTTCTACTTCATAAGTTAAAAATTTTTAAAAATTTTGTTGAATTTTGTAACATTAAACTTAGTTTAAATATTTAGCCTCTGTAAATATTAATATTTATTTTTTACCTTTTTTTTGACATTAGTCTGATTACATTCTGTAATTTTAACTCTGTGGGAAAGTGAACAAATAATGCTGCAGGTAATGTTCAGGTGAATTATGTGTAATTTTGTATAAGTAGATTAGTTCATTATTTACATTAGTGCTTACTATTAAAGTGCCTATACAATTTTGAAGAAATATGAAATTATATGATTATAATATTTTATCAGTAGTGTTCAAAACTATGACAGTTATATTTATTAACTACAGCATTTTTGGAATTGTTCTCGACAGAACTAAAACATTTAAAATCTAAAAAAAAAAAAAACATTAAAATATAATAGTAGTTTTTTGATTTAGCTTAATACAACATAGTTTGTGTTAGTCACTCAACGGTCCTTTTCTGCACACGAGGGCTAATTAGACCGTTACCTATGGTTTAAAGTGGATGCCGAACCACTACAAGCATCCATGCGCAAGGTGGGATTTGAACCCACGAACTGTTGAACCGAAAGCAAGAGCTCTAACCATTCGGCTGCCAGCACGGTCTAAAACGACATAAATAATGAATGTTTAATTGATTGATAGATATTTTAAATTTCTTCATAATATATATATATATATATATAAAATATATATATATATATATAAAATATATATATATATATAAATATATATATATATATATATATATATATATATATATATATATATATATATATATATATATATATATATATATATATATATATATATATATATATATATATATATATATATATATATATATTTCTTGCTTAAAAAAAGGCGCACACTTCAAATTACTTAAGCATTATTTTATTAAATCTTGTGATAAGAAAATTCAAATTAATTTCAGTATTTTGTCTTTATTACTAAGCTATTTTTATTAAGTATACTTAGTGTGATATTCTGGTACATTTCTAGAAATACTATTAAACTAAATTTAAATTAAAATGGAAAACTACAGTAAATGATTAGCAAAGAATGTACGAAAATATGCAGTGCTCTTCTGAAAATAGGAATTTATTGAACAATGCAAAAGTAATACACATTTTTTCTGACACTTAACTATTTTTGTATATTTAGATGGATTGACAAAACCGAGAATTGATTTGGTTACATTTTGTATAATGAGGCACCCAGAGGAGATTCCTGGTAATTTAGAAATCAGGACCAAGCAGAGGATTTCCAGGTCTGGTCTGCCAGTCCCAGATGTATTCTTACTTTTAGAGAATATTGCGACCATGTGAATATATTACGTGTATAATAGTGAATATATTACGTGTCCCAACCATCTTTGGCGAAGTTCTACCATGATGCTCTATCTTCTAGTTGACAAAAACTAAAATAACTATTTTAAAATAATTTTATATCTTTTTCTTATTTAGTGTATAAGATATTTTCACAGAACACAACGCTTCAACTAAAAAAAAATAATTGACATAATAGGGACTCTTTTATAATTAGTCACAAATAATATATAATATGTAGTATATTTATCAATGAGCTTTTCATATATCAAAAACTATTAGCTTCTTAAATTGCAAGCAAATGTAAATGAAACTTCAATAACTGCAAAGAGAAAATAGAATGAAAGCTATTTAATATAAAATACTTTCAATTCATTCAAAAATTTAATTCAATATAATTTTCCAGATGATCTTACAGAATTATGAATTTAATCTAAGATTTGCATTACCTGCTGAAGACAGCGTTTCAGAATAAAATAATTGGTAAGATAAAGGAATTGATAAAAATTGAAAATGATTATCAAGTTCAGAATAAAATTCTGCTTTATTGTTTTAGCTAAAGAGTTATTAAAATGATTTTTAAAAATTTAATGCATATTAAGTGTTAATATTCCATTTTATAGGATTCTCGAAAATTCGGAGGAATGACACTAATTCAATAAACTATTTTTAATTAAATTTTGATAACATTGTGGAATAGGTATTTGTTTTCCGATCTAATGTAATAATTAATAGCAGTGATATTGTTTATTAATTCTAATAATTTAATAACAGTGAAATGTAATAGTTATTTTTATCCACAATCTATATTTATTATGAAAATTAGATTACTCTTCAACATATATTTTTTTTAGTACCAGAATGAACTAAGCTTTAAACAAACAATTTAACAAACAGTACAACATTTAGTGATACTATTTTTCAAAGAATTATAACGAACAAAACTTTTTTAAAGATATTTCTTAAGACATACTTAAGTGTAGCATTTGGAAAAAGCAAATAAATGTTTAATTTTTTCAAGTCTTGAAAAAAATTGCAAATGAAAAAAATGCAGACAGAGATAAAGTTAACTAAACAAACTATTCTGGTTTCTAAGGTTAATACACTTTTAATGTTTCATTTCTCCTAAATTCACTCCCCACTGACACTGAGTTCTTATTTGCAGCTGCTCTCATTAATTTTACTCTGTATCTGTCCATGTTTATTGTTGTGGCTCAAACTTTCACCTGGAAACATTTTTCTTTTGTCATGTTGTTTGCCCAAATGCGCTAAGCTTTTAGTATAATAGTTTATTTGAGTCTGCACTTTTGTGAAAAAGTATAATAAAATCGAAAAGTTCAGTTAAGGATTTAACACTTTATTTTAATAATTTAGATGTATTTTTGCAATTTTGATTTTAAAATAGTGAATATATTTAAAAATTTTTTGTCTGAAATTTTATAAAAGTATTTAGAAAAGAAAATGGCTTTTCAATAATCATTGGTTTATTTTATATATATTGTTTCAAAAATATAAAAAAAATATTTTATAATATAATATATATAATAATATATATATAATAATACTCTTAAAGTATATGCTAAAAACACATAACATAGTAAATATAAAAGTATAAATATGCTTTAATAATATGACTATAATTCATTAAATAAAAATCAATAAAAATAATTATAAATTACAGTAGTTAATGTATAATTTATTTGAAATAAAGGAAATATTTAGTAAAATTCACCTTCTATAAAACTTGTATTGTTGAATGTATTATTAAGAATTAAAATTAATAAGAAATTATTTAAATATTGCTTCGTAGAAATTCAATTACAGAAAATGTATTAATCCTCTAAATAAAATCAGAAAGAAAAATTATGGTGGATAACACAACTTTGCAATTGTAAATTACTTAAAATTTAAAATTTTATTTAGTTACACCATACTTATTTCTGTGATCTTTTATTACTTTTATATTACATACTTTGAGATACATTAGAAAAAAACTAATAATACTTAAAGTATATGCTAAAAATTGATGTTATAATTAATTTCATACAACCAATATATATTTCTAACGGTTTTGCTATATTTTGATTACAAAATAAATTAATATTTTTTCACACATTATATGTTTTTATTAATCTATAATTAAAATCATTATAAGTTAATACTGCAGTGTCTATATAGTACCATATTATATATAGTGTAGTATGATACATTTATTACTTCGTAATACTACTTGAATTCAAATTTTAATGACAGAAATAACTGATATTAGTACTGTTTATTCCTTAGATAAAGTGTAAAATCCTCAATAATTTTGTTTACAAACAGAATGACTGAAAATGGAGTGCAGTACATTTCTAATGGAATTCCATATAAGAAACGCAAAAAAGTAATATAATCAGCTATAAAAAGAAGTAATAAGAAATGAATATGACAATGATTTTAACAGCAAAATAAACGTCTTTGCAATTAAACAAAATTTTATTTTGGAGTATAATTGAATTGAGGATAAGATTTCACAGCTAAAGAGGAACGTTACAGATTAGTTCTTAATACAGTTTAATATAGTCATCTATTTTATTCTAAAATCAGTCTTTTGAAGTCGTGATTTTTTTTAAGTGATAAATGAATATGCTGCACAACCAAAAAATAGTCTTCTACGCGGAAAGATATATACTAAGAAAAATATCATAAAAGTTTGAAACAGACAGGTTGTAAATTATACATTTTACAATTTTGATAAATATTTCACAAATGTTTTACAGTTTTAAAACATGTTTTAGGGATATTGAATAATAAATTGTAATAGTTTATTGTGTATCCTAAATAAGTGTAAGTTTATATAAAAAGTGTTTTATGTTTTCTTATTATTAATGTATTTACTATTAGTTTAATATTTTGTGATAATGAATTAAAATGCAGGAAAAGTCTTGAAAGAATTAATACAAAACCTTAATTCTCTTCAATATCTTTTATTGTTTTAACAATCAAATGCATTCTATTGTTGATATAAATGCATTTAATAACATCAATGTGTTAAGTTTTTAAAGAAAAATCGATAAGCACGGTTTTAAATGAGGAATAAAAAATTGTGCTTCGTATTTAGTATGAATCATTTTAATCATTTACACTATTTTGTTTGAAACAATGTATTTGTGTATAATTTAGAGGCTTCTCAATTTTGCTTCCGTTATTTATTATTTCTGTTCCTCCTTTTATTTTATACAAGAGAAACGAGACAAAGGGATTTGCTCGGTTTATGAATTCTTTGATGGCCTTTATCCATAATTGCGAACACCTCCTGTGTTTGTTAAGTCTTACTTCCCTCCTCTCGATTTAACCATCATGATATAAACAAGCACATAATCTTTTTCTATTGATTCAGCTGATAAATATGTACCCACATTGTTGAGATAGACTACTGTGGCGAATGTCTGTAATGTCACTTTTTCATCTTTTTATTAGAACTTCGTTTTTTATGTATTTTGTTATACATTTTAACATTAAACTTTTTTCCCCATTTTACTTTCATTTCACAAATGCAACTGGCAACCGGTTTATGGTTTGATAAAAAAATAGAGTTGTGATTATAAACTTTATTTTTATTCTTTCACCGAGTACTATTTATGGATAAGATTAAAATATGATAGATTTATGATCTAGATATTATGACATAAGCCCATTCATGTTAGCAATAAAGAACGGCTGATATAATTCCATTAAGAGGTTATTATTCTGTTGCAAAAGACTAGCTATTAAAAAGTATTTGAGGGGACTTAAAAGTGACAAATTTTGCACTGAATAATTGTAAGGTATTGATGAAGTTTATAAAGGTATTACAAAATTAAACAATTATTAAAGGGGGGGGTATTTGATGAAATTTACTATATAATTATAAAAATACTATTAAAATAATTCTCGCAAAAACTATTTTTACTATTTTAGATCATAATTAATTTACACTAAGTGAATGCATGCAATTTTTTTGTCAAGAGCGCTTATTTATAATTAAAAAAAATGATTTTTGCAATTTTCTGTTTATAATTTAGGTTTAATTGCAATGAACCGATGAATTAGAAATAAATAGCAGATATTGACTATTAAAAATTTGTATGATTTTAACTTCTTTCTTCATAAATATTTAAGAATAATTAAAAAAAATTTCTCTTTGATTTTTTTTGAAGCCGATGATCGGAGTGGTTAGTGCTTTTGCTCCTGAGCTGAGAGTCCCGGGTTCGAATCCCATTTAGGGCATAGATGTTACTTTCTTTCTCTGTCATTTCTCTATGATGATGTTTAAATGTGGCCCACCCTATAAACGGGTTTGTGGCGGTATGGCGTTGACAACGCTATTCACCTCAGTGACTTGATCCACAGATACCCGCTGGGTAACGACAAACGAGTAGCAGTTTCTGGCGTTGTTGTGGCATAGGGGTCGTCACCCAAGTACCCTCAATTGAAAAATAAAATTCTTAAAGCAATTTTTTTTTGATTTTTAAAAGTTTGTCACTTTTTTAATTGCTTGAACGAAATTGCATAGTCATATACGTTGAATATTTTTTCTTTGAGGTAAAAATAAATTATTATTATTTTCTAATGTGCGGTTGTCTTTCAGAATTTAATCACATTCAGTGCTACTAGGGGCGAATGCAATTTCTTATAGTGCGGGAACTCAGAGTATATGCAATCTTTTCCCCAAATGCGAAAAGATAGAGGAACACACACACAGAAGAAACATCAACGCCCGAACCAGGATTCAAACCCGGAACACACAGCTTCAAATTAAGGGACGCTAAGCACTTCATAATCAGGCGGCTATTATTCAGTTATTAATTATGTTCATTACTCTTATTCTCGAGAGAATATTTTTCAAGTTCTATTATATATTTCAGGAAGTAAGTTACTAATAGTATCTCTCTATGTATATACTCACAGAAAGGTACTATAAGTAATTTACAATCACTTATTCACGGATAAAATATTCAAGTTTACCTCTATTTTTACACATTAATAATGACATATCAATTATGACCAGTAACTATAGATTATGACATATTAGCTGCAATATAAAACATAATAATATATAAATATAACTGCATATAAGTTATTAGTCCATAAAATAGCATTGGTAAATTATTATTGATAAGTATCTTTTCAAAATATGTGAACTCCGTATCAATTCGTTGTAATCAAAGTGTTCCATAATGTATTTACAATAAATCAGAAATGTATAGCAAATTGAAGAATTTGATTTAATTCTTAACTATAAAACTCAGAGTCTCCCAAAGAGTCCTTTTAAATAATATTGAAATATCTTCCATAACAAAGTTTTATACGCAAACATTTTTCCAAGAATGCAATTGTAATGTTTCTTAAAAGATAATAAGCAATTTTAATGAACTATAAATTGGTCGAAAGTTAAAGATAAAAATAAAAATTTGCTGTATTTCTTTTACATTTATAATTTAATGTAGTAGAGATGTTCATCTGAATTATGGTAATTTTTAGTAAGGCATTTTTGAATACTTTGATTACATTACCTAATACTTTTATAAGTATTTATTATTTTGTTATTATATTCTACCTTTTCTGAGGTTTCTTCTTAATAGACATTTATGTAAGCGTAGTACATGCAGCATATTTACGTCAAATACAATTTAAATCAATGTTTATTATTTTTTTGAATCAAATAAAGCTCATTGAACTATGCATGTTTAGTTTCCCTATTTTCTAGAAATTTGAACACTTAAAGTTTATTGTAATTAATATCATATTTTT
The DNA here is from genome assembly GCA_030067965.1 of Latrodectus elegans. Lineage (NCBI taxonomy): Eukaryota > Metazoa > Arthropoda > Arachnida > Araneae > Theridiidae > Latrodectus > Latrodectus elegans. The sequence goes on from CM057817.1 coordinate 28,478,086, forward strand.
TGAAATATTTTCAAAGTAATGGAAAATAAAATTTTCATAAGTTCACTAACAAATGTTCTAAAAATAATATTTACTATGTAAGATAGATTTTTATGAATAAAAAAGTAAAATTGTAAGTTGATTCTTTTAAGAAAATGTTACGATAAACTAATTGAATATAATTACCACCATATTTTTAAATATGATCTAAAGTAAAATGGGGGAAATTATATCCATAGCTACGATTTTCTTATACGATTAACCATTATTTTTTTACAATATAGCGGATATTTTTCTTGTCATCTTAATAAAATTATTAAAAGTATTTAAAAATAATAATAAAGTTATTAAAATTAATTAAAAGTTAAATGACGGAAGTATTGGTAATAAGTTTTGGAGGAGACGATTAAAATAAAATCATGATTTAATTTTTCATTTAATTGCTATGTTATGTGTAATCCACTTAATTAACAAAAATTAATTTTTTCTAAGTTTTCGTTAATTACTTAGAATTTAAATGATTTATAGAAAAATTATTAAACTAATAATTTATTTTATTACGATGCACTAAACTGTAAATAGATTAAAAATATTTTAACATACTACGAAATTTAATAAGTTTTTCACAAATGTCTTGCTGCTGCCTGAAAATATTCATAAGAAAAAAAAATGATAGCTAAAAGAGCTTTTGAAAAGTTACAGGTTGCTACAAAAATGCACTAAGAAACAGTGTCAGAATATAGAGTATTAAAACTTTTGGCTAGGAATTTTCTTCTAGTTCGAGTGGAATGCAAGATTTCTGAATAAAAGATTCATCGTATTCAATTCGTTGCTGAGCGGATGAATTTCAACAATCCTGGAAGATACAGGATTGCGAAGCAGATGTTTTCATGCTGTATGAAAGCAAATGTATCACTTTAGACAAGCATTTGCTCCGTGAAACATGACTGCTTTAATACACCTCTTAAGCTTAACATAGAAACTCACTTTAACTCCATTCTGAATAAATATTTCTTAAGAGTGGCGAATTTGAGTACTGCAAGAAACAGAAGTATTTAGATTCAGGGAAAGTTTCAAGGAAACAATCAGACAGATTTATAGGCAGTAAGACAAAAAACAATCTAAGTTTCTTCTTATTTACTTTAAAATAAATATTTATAATATTTTGTTAAATGCAATCAAGCATTTTAATATGCTATTCTCATTTGAATTACACGAATTCTTTAACCTTTACAAATAAAAATGATTTTTGTGAATTTGTATTATATGCGAGTATTAAATATCATATTTTATCTTTTTAGAAATTAAAAGGTGAGAGTATTATTTAAATTGGCTTTTTTAATGGGAGAATTCGTATCATTAATAGTGAAATTTAATACTCCAAGAAATATAGGCAGATGTAAAATAAGATATAATTGTATAATCTTTTTTTTTTATAAAGTACTTTTATATTTCGTGCAACTTAACAGAAGGCAAAATTAAAAGGTTTTTAATTGCGACGTATTGTATTATATAAGTAAAAGTTGTGTATTAAAAGCCATATGTTAATTGACATATATATATATATATATATATATATATATATATATATATATATATATATATATATATATATATATATGTATATATGTATGTATGTATGTATGTATATAAGAAGATATATCATCTGTAAAAACATGTAATTGCGCGTAAATCACTTGCTACTCATAATTTAATAAAAAAGAAGTTACACGAGACATCAAAAGTTTATAAATTTAAAGTAAATGGGTCAAATTAACTTATATAAGCATCCTAAAACTAGCATTTCATCTAATAAATATACTATTAAACTGCAGAAATAAAACTTGAATTCATATTTAAAATGTACATTAATAAAAACCCAATTATCTTAACCACGCACTTTTTGTTTTGTATTAATTAAAACAAATTCAATTAAATTCTTTTTTTTTTTCGTAATTTACTTTTTTCAATCAAAATTGAAACAGCAATGTATTTTTAAGAAAATAAATTTTTAATAAATATTAAATCATTGTTAATATGTAAAATGTATTTTTATTAATATTCTCACTTAAAAATTAAAAAATGAAAGATAAAAAATAATAATTTTCATCATAAATAATACATAAAAGAGAATGAGTTCAAACTAAGTGAAAAATTTTAATACTCATGAACATATTAAACTCTTATACATCAATTTAAATACTATACACCTACATATAAGGAAGTTTATTATTTACAAAGAATTAAATTAAATATATATTCCTTAAAATAAAGAAATGTATGACGTATTTAAAAATTTGTTGTTAATAAATGCTTATTCGTTTCTCCTAAACTCATGATGTCATTATTTTTTTATATTCATAAATAGTTGCATTAAATTTTCATTTTAACAACTCAAATCCTTAAATTCTATCTTCATAGCTAAGTGAAAAATCCTTTGAATAAATATTGCTTTAGATTCAAATCTGGGGATCTTTATTTGTGAGAAGAAAATTATTTTCAGTTAGTAATAATTTAGTTTATTGAATAAAAAACGTAAAAGGCTACTTCGATATTATTGAAGCAATACCATTCGTAATAAATACAGCAGTAAACAAGTTGTTATATTTGAATTTTATAACTCAGATTGTGGTAAGGAAAAAATACCTAGAAATAACCTTGCTCAGGATTAAAGAAATAGAAATGATTTACATTATTTGCTGCAATAAATGGTACGGTAAACATACTTTACTTCACTAGCCCTACAAGGGGTACATGAGTTGCCGCACATAATTAGGCGAAATAATCAACTTTGATGCCTCCAACTTCTAGCACCATGGGATATCACTTACACAACATTTGCATGAGAGAAAAATTTAAATAAAATATAAGGAAGTCATTATTTGTGAGCTACGTAGTAAAAAAAAGTGTGATGTTTAAAATATAGAACTACTGAAGAAAGTTATTTTAAGGCTCACACACGTTTAAAAATGTTTCCAATTATTGTTTTATTCGAAAACTAAAAGCATCAAATGTTGAAATGAAATTAAGAAGCAGTTAAATAAATTATATATATCAGAATTAAAATTTATAAATTTTCTAAATTTCATCGTTGCTTTTTTTAAATGATGAATATTTTTTCTTCTGAAGACTGAATTTTAAATTCATTTCTTCTGTTTTCATTATTGCTTACTTATAGCTTTAGTTTAGAAAAACTATATGTAATAAAAATTTTAATTAATATATATTATATATATATATATATATATATATATATATATATATATATATATATATATATATATATATATATATAATTTACTATGCATTTAGTTTCTTACAATTTAAAATTTCGGTACTTTTAAGTGTGGTAGTTCAATTGTTTTTATTGACAAGGTCTATAGAAATATCAAAGAAATTTTAATAGTTTGTCGTTACAAATAATATTTAATGAAATAATGCTTATAAAGTTCACATTTATTTAATAAATATAAATTGTATTTAAGACATGAATTATTTCAGCTCATATATTTACATGTAATATTAAAATTTTTAAACAAAGCTTAATGATGTTGATCGTTGAGTTGATAAATAAGACATAACGAGACAAATCAAAATATTTAGTTATAATTTGATTCTCTATACTGCAATAAAATCTTAATTTTGGTTTAAAAATTATAAGACTGATAATAGCTAAACTATTCATATAAATAAATAATATATTTATAGGTATAAATTCGTACAGAAGTGATAAATTTTATAATTTTACCTTTTCCATACAAAACGCTTAGAAATAGTTTATTATAATAAATCATTATTTAGCTTAGTATTTAGATATTTCATAAGCACAAAAGTATTAAAAAAAACAAATTTTAAGGTAAAAAATTATTGGAAATATGTTTATTTCTTAGTTTGAATTTTGTTATACCAAAGTTACAGAATTTTATTCCGAAAGCTTCTAAAGCATAGCTGTCGCCGAGAAAATGTGGAGAAATGATTTTCAATATAGTATGATGGACAAGTTCATTGTCACTAAACTTGACCTAATGTTTCTGTGAAGTTAATGGAATTCTGTGCAGAAAATGGGTTCAACCTCAACGACGCTGCTTTGGTACCTCGAATCTCTGGAACTAAGAAAATCTTACATTACATAAAAAATGTAAAAAATTAAATGAATATATCACATACCTTTGCTATTGGGTTTCATAAAATGGATTTCTTAGCGAAAAAATAGGTTTCAAGGGGGAAAAAGTTTTAAAAAATTTTAACTTGATTGTTAAATTCAATGCAGAAAATAATAAATTACTTTACTTTCTTCCGAATATGAAGTGATTCGATTATCTGATTATTTTAATCCTAGCATAAAGTAACTTTCAGCTCTTCAGACCTCCTTCTTGATTGAATTAATTTAGAAAATTCTGAATTTCCGAAAATGGAAATCAAAAGTTAGAAACTATTCTTTGATTGAAATTGCATAACCAAAATAAGCAATTCTTTCATCTCCTGCTAAAATTATGATCACTGAAGGAAATGCTCTCTGAAAAACTTAGAAAATTAGTAATAAGTGTAATCGAGATCATGAAAAGGGGAATTTTTCTGATTATCAAACTACTTAAAGTAAATGATCCACTTTTAATAGAAACCACTTTAAATATTGAGCGCTATAACATTTAATGTGATACTGCCGATTATCTATTTGCAAATATGTAGTTATTTGCGTTGAAGGTAGTTATTCGCTTGAGTTACTCGCTGACTGTAAATGATATAACATATCAATTTATACTTTTCACATTAGTGATATTAGCATATTAAGTTTTCAGTGGCTAAAAGTACCCATTAGTAGCCCAAATTATGTATTTTTAGAAAAGATTTTGGCGGTTTTCTTATGAATAAATTAACTTAATCTTTTATGAGTTTATGATCATCCGTGTGGATGATCATAATTCTATCACTATTGTTAAGAAAAAATCCTTTTTATAGGATTTTTTCTTAACAAAGTGATAGAATTATTAAAAAAAGAAAGCTAAAAGAACGTGATCTTTCGTTTGATTTTGTAATGAAGATTTAACAAATCTTTGGCTTAAAAAATAAAATACAACATAAATTGAATGCTTACATATGATGTCTTTGAAATAATTCGAAACAGTCATTATTATAGATATGATTTATTTTTATCCTTAAATGCTTAGATAAAATAAAATTTAAAGTCTAATTTTTTTCAGGGTTCTCCTTCATGGCTAATTTCTAATACTTTGTTCAATTAATGTGGATTTATTTTCTACTTGAATATGACACCTCCTTGTAGGAGTTTGCTAGCATATTTGCTGGTCTGACATTGAGTCTTAAGAAAAATGCGTAGCTACTATTTGGAGCTGTATGATTTTAATTCAGACTAAAATCTACGATACTTTGTGACAAATATCTAATACTTTGTTTAACTAATGGGGATTTATTTTCTATTTGGATATGACATCTCTTTGTAGGAGTTTACTAGCATATTTGCTGGTCTGACATTGAGTCGTAAGAAAAATGCGTAGCTACTATTTGGAGCTGTATGATTTTAATTCAGACTAAAATCTACGATACTTTGTGACAAATATCTAATACTTTGTTTAATTAATGTTGCTTTATTTTCTTCGTGGATATGACACCTCTTAGCAGACAATAAAGATTACTATCATATTTTCATAAATATAGAGCATAGGTAATAAGATAATATATTAATTGTTTCAATATGCATGTCGATCAAAGTATCAAAAAAGTAGAAAGCTTCCAGTATGAATTTTAAATACGTAATTTTCCTTTATTTATTTATTAATTTATTTTCAAGACAAAGATAATATAATTTTTAAATTTAAAGGTAATATAAATTACTAAAACCAATGAAACAATTATCTCATGCTAATGCGATTAATAACTGCAAAAAGGATATAGTAGCGAATTAATATACTAGTGTTCTATTGGTGAAAATTTTACGACACAAACATCAAATGTTTACAGCATTTATATATATTTTACCATTTTACAAGAAATAAAATGAAATTTCTAGAAACTTTCTCAACTTTCTAACTAAGAAGCTGCTTAACCTGATATACTTAAAATGATAAAAATAATCTTTTTAAATTCTACAACAGATACGCAGGAAACCTAAAACAAAATAAATGCTTTAACGAGCAATTATATTGCGCCCCCAGCTTCTCATATTTCTGCTCATATTAGAAGAAACCTTCATCTATAATGACCCTAGAAGTCGCCATTGTAGTCCACTCACATGTAGGTATTATTTTTATAATATAATCATTATTATACTGTGTTGTACTTGTACAAGGAAAGGTACTATAAGAGTTGCTGCAGTTGAAAGTAAAATTAGTTATTAGAAATAACCTACCATGGAAATCAAAAACATAAAACAAAATGGGAATTATAAAAGGATAATAGGTTTTAAGGTAAAATAAAATATGTCCATTACTGGACACATTTTTAAACTACAAAACTGAGTAATTCCTATTACTTTGAAACATTATTTTTAAGTCAAACCATTTCGTACAGAATGATACAAGGGAAATTAGCTTAATATTTAAGGTATAAAAGACTCAGGATTTCATATTAAATTAGCTATAACACAAAAGAGAGACAATAATTACATACACAATAACATATATAAAAAAATTAAGAGGTTACATACTTAAATAATTTGACATCTTAGTTCTTGAACCTCACTGAAAAGTTCTTCTCCAGAACAGTAGAGGGCGCTCAATAAATTTCCGGAGAGAGGCACCACAATGTTAGGTATACAAATTATAGACTTCTTAAATGGAGGCAGACAATATCTTGTCTTTTTATAAAAAATATTTTTATAACTAAAGTAATATACATAAATATTAATTTGTAAAGAAATAACTTTTCCTTTCTATTGGATTTATCTCAACAATTTATAATAATTTGTATTGATATAGATAAATAATCTAACCATTTTTGTGATTTCTAATAAATATTATTCTCTTAAAACTGTCTATTAAACTATCTATTTTAATATATATATATAACTGTCTATGTTTTAAAATAAGCAAGCCAATTTTGTGAATTTTTTAAAATTTTTATATACTTTTTATAATTTTTCTAAAGATGAACTTCTTTAACTTTAGAGACAAAATTAATAAATTTTTGATAAAATTGTAATAAAAGATTATTTTAATAAAAAAATTCAATGACAACTTTTCAAAATAGATTAATAAGATTTAATAAATTTTTTAGACCTTAAATTTTTATAGAATATAGAAATAATTTATTAAAAAGTAGCCCAATGTAATTGTATTAAATTATGGTGTAACACTTAATTATCCTTCAGTTTTAAGCTTAGCTGAATAAATGAAATATTCAAATAAATAAAAAGTTATTTTATAAATAACCAAATTATTTTAATTTCTTTAATTTGCAATCGTTTAGAAACACTTTTAATTTTTAAATCATTTATAAAAAAAAAATTCTCACATGCGGATATTATGTTCTTAAACTTTTATCTTATTTCATAATACACCCATGTCCATAAATTAAAATAATTGAGAATCACACAGAAATTGAACTCTAAAAAATATTTCACACGTTGAATTATCACACACATCTTGAAGAATAATATTCAAATTACAAGAAACCACCACATGGTTCCGATAGTACGTCACAATGACGAGTGTGTAAGAGAGGGATATATAAGAAATAGTTGCAATGAAGTAAAATTGTTCACAAGCGCTTTAAAAGCCTTTCAGTGCAACAACCGCATTGTTATGGCAGAAAGGAAGCATTTGGATGATGTCTTAAGATCGGCCGTATGGAGTGTGGATGTTCCCAGTTGGAAGTGTCTGAGGAACTTGGAATCGTTCAGAATCTCCACGCTTTGGCAACGGTTCGAAGATTATGCTAATGTGATTAGACGTCGCATCACAGGTCTCAACGCCTAATGAGGACTGGCATTTGGCAGTTACTTCCAAAAGAAACAGATAGAGCACAGCACCAAACCTGTATCGTCAGCTCTCTTTAGCTAACCTGTACGACAGTTTCAATGTAAACCGTGAACAGACACTTAGGTCACATTGGTCTATATGCTCCAAGGCCTGTCAGATGAGTTCCACTTACCGCAACTCACTGTCGCCCGTGGTTATCTTAGAGTAGAGATCATGCATTGTGGATACCGCAACAGTGGTCTTGTGTGATGTTTTCCGAAGAGTCCTTGTTTAGCTTTCAGTCTGATTCTCGCTGGACTTTCATATAGAGAGGGCAAGGTACCCGTTACCACCTAGAGAACACCAGTGAACGACACCGTTACGGTGGTGCAAGATTGCTCGTTTGGGGAAGAGTTATTCTAGGTTCCAGAACTAACTTGAATGCTCAGAATGTAACCATGACAGGCCACATCTATCTGGATGTCATTCTGGAACAACATGTACGTTTCTTTCGGAGTGCCATGGGTGCAGAATTTTGTTTTATGAATGACAACGCCCGTTTTCACCGTGCAAACATTGGAGACGAATGCCTTTAGTCAGAGGATATCACCCATATGGACTAGCCAGCATACTCACTTGAATCCAATAAAGCATGTGTGGGACATGCTTGGCCGACGAATTGCAGTCCTTCAAGCCACTCTCACATATCTACCGGAACTTTGGAGAGCATTTCTTGATGAGTGGTGTAATATTCCCCAAGATCAGATCGATAATTTGACACTCATCACGCCTAGGCGTTGTACGGTCTGTATTGCATAGTCTGGGGAGCATATTATGCATTAACCATCATACAAACCATGTTAAATTGGTTTTCTTAAATAGGTTCTTTTTTGAAATTTGCTCCAGGTAGTAAAAATCGCAATTTTTAATAATGTTGTCAAACATATAGCATCTTTTATGCGTGATATACCTTTTGTTTAATAAATAGACTTTACAAATAAGTCCCATTTATTTTGCTTCTACTTCTTTCTTTGCTTGAACTTGCATTATCCTTAATTTATGAACACGACTATAATCCTGGATTGAAAATATAGATTTACATAAAATATTTTCATTTAGATGATTTTGAAAATTCATTTTTGAATGTGTATATATGCAGTGCTGTGCTAATAGCATTTGATGCATCGAAGTTATGTGACCTGAATCAGTATCGTTGTTGATAAAATTATTAAAATAAAGTTTGCTGATAAATTAATTGTATTTATTCAATAAATAGGTTTAACTGTACAGAGCTTCAGAGAGAGAGAATGAAAGAGAGAGAGAGAGAGAGAGAAGGAGAGGGAGAGTGGGAGGTTATGCATATATATGTATGTATGTATATCGATGTGTGTGTAAGAATAAATTAGTGAAAACTTCTTTAAATAAAAACTTGCAAATTCATTTCAAGAAATTATCAAATTGAAATACTTTTGATATAAATTTTTTATTTAAAAATACACTTCAATACCACAATAAGAATGCTAAAGAATTAATTCCACCGGATATATAAGGAAATATTTTAAGTAAATGTTTTCAGCACGTGTAACGGCGAAAAAAGAAATGCGTATTTCAACTACAAATAAAGAAATTCCATCAAAAGTGCGTAGTTTTATTTTTATTTCAGTTTGTAAATGAATAAAAACTAATGGAGGTCAAAAAATAATCTGCCTTCCCACAGTGCCTTGTCGGAAATAGCCCAGAAAAAGATGCCGATAGACCTTGAGGAAAATCTCATTAGCACATTCTCACTGAGCAGATAGAATGCTCAGAATGTACGAAATTAATTTTATGCAAGAAAGCTTGATGAAATTCTTGATAATTGTGATTTATGTTTTGGGTTATATTTGGAAGCAAATGTCATTTGAGTAAAAATGAAACTACAAATATGAGTTAATTTGAGCTTCATGCAAATTACGATCGTAATCAAACAGTGGATATTTTAAATGCAATGGGAAAGTTAATATTCAGTGACTTTCAAATGAGTTTAAATTTTTTTTGAAAATTAATTCATTTAAAGGAGTTTGTCTTATGAAAAAAAAAAAAGGAATTTTTAAAAATTACTCACATCAAATGAAACTAGTTAAAAACGTGAAAAAATACAAAATGAAATTTTGTCCCACCACAAAACTTTTAAAATGTTTTTTGAACAAAACTATGGTATTTGTGTTTTTTGCATCCAAATTAGTTACGGATCATTCCTTAAAGTCTTCTGAGTTTCTGTCTTTGAAGTAGTTGTGTATGGTCCGCTATAAGCGAAAAGTCTTTCTAAAACGCAATAATAGTCGATAGATATTAAGTCTTACAAATGTTTTCGTAAACTACTCAGTATCAAATCCATTTTTATGAAGCAGTTTGGCTAATCACCATATACACTATGTACATTTTAATCAAAACGCTATAAACTGATATTTCTTGCATATAATTTTGTAATCAAGTTAGTTAGAAATACGCCTCATCGTATTTGCGAACCTGCTCAACATATATAGTTTAATATATATATATATATATATATATATATATATATATATATATATATATATATATATATATATATATATATATATATATATATATATATATATATATATATATATATATATATATATATAAACTAAAGTTAATTACATATTTTATTTTAAGTGACTATAATTATTTTGTAGCGGAGGAGAGAATTTTAAGATTTTGAAAACGGAGAAGATTTGTATCATTAAAATATGTTAAAACAATTAATTAATTTAAAAAAAATATATGTTTAACATAATAACATAGAAATTTAACTTTCAATACGTAAACTAATATTGATTTTTTTATTATTTCATTATTCTTAAAATCATTTGAATAATTTTATAAGAAACTGGTATATAATTAAACACATTTAAATTTCAGGTAGAGTTCAATGATTTTAATATTATATTATTCAAACTATCATAAAATGAATTAAACTTTCCATTTGTATGCAGTTTTCATAAATATTATAAATTAGAATACCTTGCTTTTTATTGTATTTCGAATTCTATTTCTAATTAGAATAAACTATACAAGCTAATATGTTTTGTGCAAAATATACTTTTAAAAATTGGTTTCATTTTACATTCGAAAAATGCATTTCATTTACTTTCAAAATATTCAAACTAGTTTATTCTATTCTTTAATAAGTTTATTAATAATTGGTAAACTATGTGGACCAAATTTAATATACTTTTTAGGTTTAGAAATTTTTTCTCTTTCACATAATACAAGTTAATTTATAGAAGTAATTCACACAAACGTAAATATTTTAAAAGAAGTATTGAGAATAATAAAGTTTCCTGTTAAAATTTAAAAATACGATCATGTCTTTCAGAAGAAAAAAAAGAAATTTCCTTTGCGAAAATTTTATTTTACCTTTAAAGCAAAGCATATTAAGAATACCAATAAAACACATATTATACCACTAAGTCTTTTAATCTTCAAAGGAAATACAATAGGTTTATGTCGTCGATAACATTAGATAATGGGAAAAATAAATGGTGATATAAAGAGAATGGAGACCTCTTCTTTGCAGTCAAACAGTAAACGTTGAATCACTCCAAGCAGGTATAATGATGGTTTTCTTCATCATAATTCACTTTATCTATGCGAAAAGGCACCTCCCTATCATTTACCTTTTCTTTTAAAGAATAATTTCTTAAGTCAACAGACTTAAGAAATCATTCTTTTGGCGTTTCACTATTGCTAGGGGCAAATTGCTCCTAATTGTTCTTTTTCAAATACGCATTATGGGGACCGTATAGGGGTGAATTCCTTCCATAGACACAAAGTCTTGCTAGTATTTTTTATTTATTTAGGTTGCTCTTCAAATGGAATTTTCTTTTCACGTTTTTTATCATTTTGATCCCACGGTTAAACTAGAATATTTCATTATGCAATCGCCGCAGTGAAATAGTTCCTTTTTCTTTAGCGACATTTTTTCCTTTTGCGGATGAGGATAAATTTTTCCTGATCTTTAAATAGATGGAAATAATACTGCAAACTTTTTAACTTTATGCATTTTCAACTTTTCCTAGAGTTAACATTCCACTTTATATAAACGGGTGGATACCTTCAAATGATAAAGTAATACATTCATCGCAATTGTGTTTTCAACAATGAAATAGAATATTAACATGAAAAGCAATCCATGACAGAGTTTAAGAGAGAGTTAAATGGTATTAGATTAAATAAATTTATATTAATCTTTTGAATGTCACACACATTAATTAATATTAATATAATTTATGTTATACAGATTCAATATATATTTCAACTAAAATATAACCAAAATACATCACACATAACAATAATATGACTCCAAAAGTACATGCTTTTCCAAAAAGGAAAATAAACACTGGAAAAAGAAATCCGATCATTTCTAAATATCACATGTAATCTTCTACATATGAAACATACCAACAATTAAATTTTAAAAAAAATCAAAAAACATTAATTCAAATCATAGCATATATTTTACTATAAATTTCTTGTGGTATTAAGCCAATAATATTTGAAGAAGGATTATATTTTCTAATTGTACATGAGACAAAATTAAGAGACTCATTGAAGACACTACAAATAATGTCACAACGGTCTTGTCGAGTATCCTATAGATATTGGTTGACATAGAATGTGACAGCACAATTGGAAAGCATACTGTTAGATGAATAAACTGAACTATAGAAGGTCAACATAACTTTACGGACATGTTTGTGAATAACTGTTATTAGCAATAATTTTCGAAGGAAAGTCATCAGTGAAATGAAATTTCTGGAATACCAAGATCCTCAAATGCAAGTTTAGATATTCAATATACTTAGATATTCAATATACACTATCCAATGTGTTATAGTCTATACCACTTGGTGATTCTTCCACTAACTTAAGTTTCTTAGCTGGTGAAGTTATTACACACATCAGTCCTAAAGACATCTGTTTTTGTTTAAATGAGGCTGGAGGAGTCATCTGCTATGTTATCGAAGTCTATGTTTATAGCTGATCAAGATTTGGGGATCTGTAGCATTCAGCGATGAATCATAGTTTTCTTTTGTAATAGATGCTCATCATATTCTACTATGAAGGCCCCAAGCATGACTTTGATTTAAAGGTGCATATAATCGGTTTCAATCAACCTTTGCTTTAACAAAGCAAATGCTCAATATCGTTACAGTTTATAGTGTAGAATGCTATATATTTCCAGCGATAGTCAGTCATCCTGTATACAACTTTAACAGCGGAGTGTTGATTCCATTTTGCAGCCTTTTCCCGTTTCATACTTCCTCCGGAAATAGTTTTAAACCAAATTTTACACGATTAGCACATCTATGAAGTATCACTGTGCAATTATTTTTTTTCGTTGTATGTGTAACCAGCAAAACTATACTTTTTTCCAATTAAAAGTGCTTAGAATATGGTAGGCTACTAAATACAGCTATCCCAAAATGATCTAGAGCCATACCGGATAGAGATAAATACATGACAGAATGTATATTTAGATGTTTTAAATAATCTTTTTCACATTTTGTTTAGATGAATGGAAATATGCACTTCTGTGAGAGAAGCCACTTCATAAACTAAAGTTTGGAACATTCTGTATGCAATCATCAATACCTATTGATCCTATAACCTAGAAGCTTTAATATTTTAATTTCATCTTAACATTATTTATACATATAATTAATTTAATTTCAAGAAAAACTAAAAAGAAAATATTTAAAGATTTGTTCTTATAAATATACTTTAATATATCATATATATATATATATATATATATATATATATATATATATATATATATATATATATATATATATATATATATATATATATATATATATATACTCATGCATACATACATTTACAAACAATATATTTATTTAAAAGTTATGGATTGTTGACTACATATTTGCTTAATTCTGAGAATATGAAATATTTTTACCTCAAATAAAATTGAAATATTTAGTGATGTGTCCCCTAAAAATTAGATTTATTTTATATATATGAACAATACATCACACAATTTTTTTTTGTTTTCAGTACATTTCTCTTTATTTTTTATATAATTCGATATACATAAAATATTCATTTTCATTAAAGCTAATAAGCAATAATTTGCAAGATCGATGAAACAGATGTATAGAAAAAAAACAACGTATCTTATCAAGAAAAAAAATGAACTACATTAACATCTTTAAATTATTCAATATGCTTTATTTCTTATTTATAGGATGAACAAGAGTTATTTAGATAGGTAAAATTTCATTAATAGAGAATTTTATCACTACTAAAGATATTGAAAATTTTCTTTGGAATAACAAAATTATTCTAAGACCTCAAAATTCCTTGAAGAAATTGTATTTTAGTTGGATGAAAAATTTATATATTTCTTTTTACTGAATTTAGTACATTAAAATTTCTTATTTATTTAATTATTTATATTATTAGGTTAAAGTATGAAAGATAAAGATTTTTAAGATTTATTAATATATTTTTTTCAAATTAGTTGTCATCAAACTTTTGTTTTTTAATATAACTTATTCTTTTGTGATTGCTTAAGCAATTCAGAACACTGTAAGTATTAGCTTATGAAATATTCTAAGCAATGATTCCAAGAAAGGATCAATGGTTATTTGAAGAATCTTATAAATTACTGCGAATTTGCGTGAATGTATTAATCATTGGATTTAAACTCTAGGCAGAAAATAATCGTCAATTGCAAGTCATAATAATTTTCACACATAAGGCCACTTTGTGAAGTTGAAGAAATTATGAGAGTGTTGAAAATAAGTTAGGCATAATATAATAAGTTAATCATATATTTTTTCCAGTTCATCTATAAACTTTTCTTCAGTATTTAATGAAACAGAAATAGCTTTTAATGAAAAAAATACTTGTAATTTAAAAATCACACCGTCTTATCTCTTAAATAAATTTAAATTCTGCGGGTAGTTTTCGAATAACAGTTACAGTTGTTCTTCTCAATGCACCAGTTTTTATTGGTCCCAACATTAAAAAAAAAGTAACAGGAAGAAGAACGTAGTGTTTGATTCACATGTGACAAAAAATTGCCAGTGTATTTCTGAAAGAACAGAGCATGAACTTGTAAGCAATAATTTCTCTCCCAAAAATCTCTCTTAATTATTTGTTAAAGAGTATGAAATTGTGCCAATTGTATGCAAGTAGCTTTCTTAATTCTTAATTTTTAAAATAAATTGATATGTATTTCCCAAAATATTTTTTGGGGCTTAGCCTTTAAAAGCGAGCAAGTACTAAACATCCCTAAAATGGAAAATCATTAATTAATTTTAATAATTAGTATTTAATTTCACTCAATGATGTAAAAATATTTTTATATTTTCCTATTATTAAAGGAAGTTAAAATTATTTCTTTTATTAATAACAGAATTTGGATAATTGAATCTATAAATAAACTTAATTTTTAATAATCTTCATGAGAGTTCAGTTTTAACAAATTTATATTAATAATGAATATTATGATATTTTTCAATGCCTTTTTTAAAATATCTCCTCAATGTGATTTAAATTAAAATTCTTGAAATTTAGCTGAAATTTATTTTCATTTTCCTAAGCACTGCAACTGAAATAAATAAACTCTTTCCAATCCTTTTTATGAACTCAAGAAATGACGTTCCTATATTTAATTTCTGAATTTGAAAATTTCACAAAAGAGGGATTGGATTTCAAAATGAAATGTGATTTTCTGTTTTAAATTTTACTTAGAAACTCAAAAAGGGAAATTAAAAATATAAGTGTGCTTATATAAAAATAAAATATATTAGATTAGATGTAAGCACTTCTATGAATATCTTTCCTTTCTCTTTTTATTTATTTGTAGAATTAATTTTATGAAACGAAATCGGAAATAATTTTATTCAGCTTATAAAATTTTCCTTTTGAATTCTTAAAGAAAGTATTGCTTGGACGTTGGTTTATATGAACGTTGTATATGTACATAGATTTTTCCTTAAATTACTCAATCAATTCTCTTTTACGTTTCTTACTTTAAATAACTCGTTTTTTTATATTTATTTCCAATGAATAAAATTACTCAGTTTCATGAATTTAATGACATTGTTTTTTTGTTAAAAGATAAACTGGAAAGTGTTTGTGGTTTTCACGTTGACATAGAATGAAGTGCGAAAAAGTGTGCAATTTAGTGTATGATGTGGTTGAGACACCAGTCAGTTGAGAGTATGAATATTAGACGTTATAAAATTAGGTCCACCACGCACATTCATCAATCGTAATTAGTACCGGAGAGAAGAGAAATGGACTTATCTAAGAAGCTCATTTCGTTTTGCTTGCTTTACGATTTCAAAGTGAGCATCTGTGGGCTGGTCGGTTAGGGGATCATGCTCATTATTGGAAGGTAGTAAGTTCGAATCCCAGGCGATCAAATATGCATTGTGTTTGCTAAAGGTGGCTGTGTCACGTTAAAATTGGGAGTGGTTGCAATGTCTTCTAAGTGAAATGATACCTCTGAGGATGGCAGACCAAGTTTTGGCGATATTCTTCTTGGTCCTGGATTCAAAATTACGAAGACTCCACCTAGCTACTTCTAACCAATTGGTAGAGCCCAATTCAGAGATAGGCAGAGGAAAATATGTTGGTACAACAACAACAAAAGGAGCATATCAGTTGTTGCATCATGTTGCGAATATGTCAGGCGCTTGGGGATACTGTTGTGAATGATTGGTTTCTCAAATTCAGGTCGGAAGATTTTTCTTTCTGTGATAAAGCTGGTGTTTGATGGAAGAGTTGTCAAGTGGTTAACCATGAGCTGTTACTAGGGCCAAATAGTCACTGCGGACTAAGTGTATCTGTAATTGGAACGTGTGCACCCGGAATTGCATCAAAAAGAGCCATCACTAATTAATTGCAAGTATGTACTGTTCTTGGGCGAAAACGCGAGGTATATAGTACTACTTGATTGGGAAACTTAAGCCATCTTCCTTACTCAAATGCTCTTGCACCATCAGATGATTACCACACCTTCCATTCTCTGGACATTCATATTTAGGGAAATTCCTTCACCAATGAAGCAACAGACTTGCACCAAGCACTCACTAACTTCTTTGAGTCCAAAACCACCGAGTTATACAGCAAATTGATTGTTGTACAGGAGACACGTTGCAGATGATGTTGGTGGTGATAATTTCGAGGATTAAAAATAAGCTACACTTTCTGTAAGTTATGTCCTTTTCGATCCCTAAAAACGGACATGAACTTTCCTGCTTACCTTGAACCTTAATAAAAAATACATTAATAGAAAAACTATGCTTTTTGTTAAACTTTAATATTGGTCACTTGTTTTCAGCTGTACACATATTTCTCAATAAGATTTCAAATATTCTTGCCTACAAAAATAATTATTAATTTGACATACGGAAATACTTTTGTACACAAGTTTTTGCAATGTGGCTTATAAAATTTTTGTAAAAAAAACTTATTAAGATTAATTTTACATTTGTCTTTTAATTACTAATTCATGGGAGGTTTTCGTTTCTCAAAAGATGAAAAGAACATTAGTTTCAAGACACAAGTTGTTTGTTCAAAACATTGTTTATTCAAAATTAAAGCAAAACATATCTTAACTATTAATAAGATTTGTTATTAATAATTAATAACTTATTTGTATCATTATAGGCAAATTCTCTGAAATTCATTTTACCGAATAAACAAATTTGACAGACAAATAAGATTTGTAAACATATTTAAAGAAAATTATTATATTTTAGTTTAAAGAGATTTTTTAAAAGTAATTTCTTGTTTTCTCACAATACGAGAATAAATCTGAAAGTAATTAAAATGTTAATAATTTTTTTATTAGCCTCTGATTTTCTTTTATGAATAAGGAAATTCATAAAAAATTTTATACTATAAAATTTGAATATAATATAGCTTAAACACTAATAAAAATGCTGTATGAATTCTTTATTTTTGATTAAGCAAACATCAATTTTGCTTAAAACCGTGAGCCCCCCTCCCAAAAATCTTTATTAATGTACATAAATTAAAAACTCTACGAACACTTATTAAAACCAAACAATTTTTTAATCATTAGAAGAATTAAAAAAATTTTATTTTTACTGTAAGCTGTTTTACTCAGTGAATGGCAGACAAATTTAATATTTAACCTTACGGTCCATTTATTTTAATTTATTCGTTGCTACAACATAATTAAGCAATATTTTGTTATCAGATATTGTACATGACAATGTTATAAATAATACTATTTTAATTTATGAAAAAATATAAAAATTTATATAATAAATAGGAGTATTAAATAAGTGAAATTAATTTTCTTCAAAAATTACTATTCAGTCATTAATAAACTATATGATTAATTAATTTTATGTAATGAAAGAGAACACAAGAAAGTTAAAAAAAATTGAAAATTTAAAAAGACTTATATTAAAATATAGATTAATTTTTTTCTTGCACATCATTTTTAACATCATAAAAAAATTTGATTTAAATAAATGTGAAGTTAATGGATTAAAAAAAATGTGTCTGTTTATTTTATAAATCAATGCAGTTTTATACTATTTTTGTAATTGATTATTGATATAAGCATTATTTACAGTAGATGTTAAAAATGGTTAAAATATGAATATAAAACAATATTTGGTACCTACATACAATATTATGTAAATAAAATGTTATGACAAAACTGGAATGAAAGTATATACATTAAAAATATTTTTAATATTAATATGTGGTGTCCATAATACACTGTGTTAGAAAAATTCGTGAACACTTTGTAGTTTTCCAAATACTGGTTTTACTTATACATTACTTTTTATTGTTATTTGAATATTTATGAGATCAAAATATACAACTTTATCAAAAATATGATCCATTATATGATTTTTCATGTGCAAAAGATGTGCTCAGTAATCGATTATTCTTAAATTTAGCATTAAAACAAAAAAGTAGAAATAAAACTTGACTCATTTATTATTAATACTGACCAAATAAGTGCACAAAAATACTTTACAAGTTTATAATGAATGTACACAATCTGAGTCGCAGAGTTTTAGTTAAGTTACAAAACAAGTTCTCCAGAATTTAATATGATAAAAAAATTAAGTCGTGTGTTATTTATTATATCTAATTACACAAATTAAACTTTTATAATTTAAGAATTTATTTGCGAATAAATTACTATAAGTAATATATGAATTTTATGCAAAGCCATGGTTGAAATAAATTACGTACCTAGAAGTAAGCTTTGAGACGGAAGAACAATTTAGTAATATGATTGTGATACTGATGATTATAAAATAGAAAAATTGTTTACTGTGGAAAAAAGCATATTACTGACAACAAATTATAGAACATTTCCGGCTCAAATCTATGATGTATATAGTCTGGCAAGGAAGTATGAAAGCTTTGTATACTATCCCACGGCAAATGTGCCCATACTTATTACAGTTGCAACACTCCAGCTCACTAATAGTGTGTTGAAGTAGTCGGTTCAATCTGGTAACATTTGGAGATATTTCCGATTATTATGGTACTCAAGTAACAGCTTTAATTTGCCTCAGATAATATTAAAAAGCTTTAACGGCGCATGAATCTTGATGAAAATAAGTAAGAAGCAAGTGTCAGCAAGAATTATAGAACATGCCATTGAACGTTATATTTTTCTAAATCATAATCAGTAACGTTCTTAGTAGTCTTATGTGATGGACCCCTACGTCACCAATCTCCTGTAGCAGGGACCATATATATTGAAAAAGAATTAGCTAAATTTGACGACTGGTTTATGTCAAAATGGAACACAACCTTCAAGGATTCTCAATCAGAATCTGAATTTATCAAGAACATGATACGACTCAATTCTTTGTTCTTTCAAGCTCATTGCTCCGAGATAGCAAAGTGCAAAGGTAAGATAAGTCTAGGACGTCGTTGTTGGTGAGATGATTCTTCGGAGCATAAGATGGGTTTGATCCCAGTCATTATTGGACAATGGGATATGGATGCAAAAACGTCTATTGGGTGAGGGATTAAAAGTTTTCTGGTTTCCTGCCGTGCTACTCGTGAATAAGACTTACTATCAAAAAATAATAAATCTTCATTGTAGGCAATTTAAGTAATAGGTGCTAAAGTGTCTTACAAAGGTTTAAAGTTTATATCTCGCTACAACAAATACAGCAAATGAAGGTGGTAGTATAGAACAATCAGCTGTAATATTTGTAATTGGCACCATGAAAAAAAATCTCTTACAGTAAACCTTATGAAAATTGTCTGGCATGAAACACTACACCATACAAAGGGAAGCACTTTGACTGGATGGTAGATATTCTCACCGTTGAACTTTATTGGATAGAACAGCTAAAAGATATCGGGTTCGATCCCGATACTTTTTACTCTGCGAAGAGACTGAGAACAATGAAAAAAAGGATGTTGGGTTTCTGCTTTATAGATGTACGTCTGTAGCAGTGGATGCTTGGAAATTGTCCTGTTTTTCTTAGTTTGCTACGCCTGAATACGGTGCGCTATCCATGAAAAGTCCTTATAGAAGGCACGATTTACATGGAGGATATTAATATGTCATAAAACAGCTTTAGGTAGTTAGATTATTTGCTATGCGGTATTAAAAATCAAACAAATGTGTTGGCCGCTCTAAGTCACTCAAAGCCAATATGTTGCGGTTTTACCTACTGGTCATATATCCTATATTTCTGAAAATCTTACAAATAATTTTTTGTTTGTCCTTCAAGCATGGAAAGTTATTACTATGAAGATATAATATAAATTGTATGTATTTTTAAGAGCAAGACATTTAATTTAAATGTAAAAAGTACATTAAAATTTATTATTTTAATATTTTTATTTGAAATATAAAAGCAGTTAAAATTTTGTATGGACTGCTTACATCATCACATAACTTTTAGATGTTGAAATTCATATTTTAAAAAACGAAAATAATTTGATAAAAATAGTAAAAGTAAACGATTATAAAATTAATATATAATGGTCAAGTGAATTTAAAGGAGCTGAGCATTAGATAAGCTAAATTTTATAATTGAAATTCTTAAAGTTTTTATAATTGTTAGATATCATATATATATTATGCATTACATTCTTTAATGATAAATATTATTCAAAATTTCAGTATTTAAGTTAATTTATTAAGAAACACACAGGGATAAAAATGTCACACAAGGCAAAATTAATAAAACCCATTTTTCGGGCAAAATGGTGTTTTGTTGTCTGTATTCATTAAAAGATAATGATATAGGTGTAAATGTATGTAATTTATTTTTGTGTTTATCATTCATTTTGAATAAACTAAATTTTAATTAGATTTCTTGTTAATTGTAATACATTTTGTAAATTAACCTTAGTAATACACATACACACATACTAAGAGGAAGGAATGCACAAAGATTGAAAGAATTTAATATAAAAATGAAAAAAACTAAACTTATTTTAATAATTATCTTCTGTAAAATAACATAAATTTTCTGAATAAAGGATTTCGAAATTTTGATAAAACATTTGCCTGCTTATTGCATTACTTAGAATGAAAATTACTGCATACTGAGATATAATAAAAAATGATATTTGTTGGACAATTATATGATATCAGAAATAACAAGGCATGACATTTTCAAGAAATTTGGAAGCATGCATGCTGTGAAATATCTAGAACAATCTGCAACATCAAAAACATCGCTTATATGCCTCTACGCTGCAACAAACAGTGCAGAAATACAGTTTTATACAGTATATAATGCTTGATATTTTATAGTCTAAGTTTTAAACAATTTGTAATTTTGTCACGTTCAATTTGAGTCTTTAAATATATTTTTATGTTAGTGAAAATTTTGAAATTTTGTTACTTAGACTAATTGATATATAAAGGAATTTTCTTAAGTAATTCAGACAAGTAAGTATTCTAAATATTACTAAATATTTATGCTTGGGGTATTAGATAAAAAATACTTTTATTTGCCTTTGAAAAGTTTTTCTGTGATTAAAACCAATGTCTGATAATATAATTCACCCTACTTGAAGCTCCAAAAATATTATTCGACTTGTTTTAAGGTTAACAGTCAAAACACGGAGATGGCTCGCAACACTTTTCCTGATGACTGAAATATGTATCAAAATATCTTATGAAGGCAGCTTCTTTAAAATATATTTCTGAAATAAGAGATTATATATATATATATATATATATATATATATATATATATATATATATATATATATATATATTAATTGGTACTTTATTTTTTTAAACTTAATTTCACTATGGTCCATAACCAAAATAAATTATACAAAGAAATATTTGAAAACACATTTTCAGAGTGTGTGCTTATTTTAGTTTAATTTCACATAAAAAGGGAACCTTAAGCTGAAAGTTTTGAAGTTTGAGTAGAAAGTATTAACTTTTGCAAAGAAAATGCAATTTTTTTTTTTTTTTTTTTTTTTTTTTTTTGACAGAATGCATTTAATATTTTTGAAGTTGCTAAGATTTTTTAAGTTAGAGAGATACTAAATCATGAAAATAGCAGTTTTTCCTATTTTTTTTCTGAGTTGTTCGTACAAAAGGATTTTAATTTATGTATTATAAGTTATATATTCTATTTAATGTTATAGAATTTATAAGAAGAAGACTTGTTTATAAATTAATGAATAGCATATAGTAAAGAACATATGGCAGAGAAATATACATCCATGTTGTAAATTTAAATTAAATTTTATTCATAAAGATATTTTAAATTTATAAATTTTTAAAATAAAAATACATACACGTTGGGGAGGTGAATATTTTTGTACACAAGTGCGTGTTCATACATATTTAATTGTATGATGAATGCCTGAACATTTTATTAGAAACAATGAGAAAAATATTTACTTCCTAAAATATAGATATTTTATCCGAAGCAGAGATGTAAAAGTTAAACTTTTCAACAATATAATTCTTAGATAAGAATAAAAACATTTATTATTTTTCATTTCGCCAATGTATTATTATAATTTAAAAACATTTTTCTGTTTTTGTAATATAATTGAGAGATTTGATTAAAATTGATATAACATTTTTAGCATACATTGGTTTAGTACACCAATATTGAGATAAATTTTATTCTACTTAATGCAAAAATGCGTGAAAAAAAATCTATTAGATTTTGATTACTTGATTTTCAATAAGTTTGATATAAATGAAGATAAGCTTAATTTCATAATCACATATATTTTTCATAATTAACTTAAGTATATTCCTTACATGTAATACACTGATTTTTTTTGAAATAAAAGTCTTGGAATAAAATTCTTGAAGGAATTATAGTTATTACATGTGTACTTTTTAATCAGATTTGAAAAGTTTGTAATTATTTTACGGAAGACCGGTAAATTCCACATCGATGATAGCTTGATATGAAAAATTTGCCTGGAAATATTTTTAAAATTCTTTTCATATGTAAGTTAAAAATTCATTATGTTATTTACTTGTATTTCTCTCTTAAGATAACATAATTTTTATACTTCTGAGTCAAGAAAAAATAACTTTTAGTTAAATGCCAATACTCTTATTCAGAAATCAAAAAAATTTGATCTCATATTATAAATAAAGGAAATTTATTCGCATCAAATGATGATTCTGCATCATGATATTTTTAAATAATAATTTGTTTACCATATAAAATTTAGATGATATAATTTCTCATTAAGTTTACCATTATGCATTTAATCGCAATTATATAACGTTAAAAATTCTTATTTTAATTGTAATTTTATTAGTGCCGAAAAAAATCAATGAGAAATTGAATTAAATTTTTTCGCGCTTAACATTATTTGCAACAGCTGGTATTTTGTTTTATGCAAATACCCAAATATACTGAGTAAACATATTTCTCGTACAAGTTCTCTCAATTTAAACAGCATGAAAGAAGTAAGTTAGAGGCATACAGTTCATTGCTCATTCTTCAATTAACATATTTTCACAATGACATATCTTATGGTTTTATATCAACTAAAGAATAAATAGAAATTATAGAACATAGCAAATCCTCATGTGCATATGAAATAACCATGTTTAAATTAATAAGACCCATTTTGTATGAAAACTAAAACTGCCTTTCTACTTTTGTACAAATCCAATAAAAGTCTGTTTTTCGTCGGTGTCTTCTGAGAGCTGTACCAGGCATCATCATAATGAACTATAGTGTCTTATTAATCTATCGTCTTAATTAATTCTAGTGTGAATTTAATGCAATTAATCATAAAAGAAATGAAATGCTTTTTATTAAAAATTTGTTCATTTAGATAACTTAATTTTCTTTTTCAAATTCATTTTTTATAAATTATTTATTAATATATATAGAAATATTTATACTAGTATGTTAAATCCTAACTATATACTCTTAAGTAATAAAATTTAATGCAATTTTTTTCCTTATAATTTGCATCTATTTAAGTTGTTGTAGAATTAATCATAAAAGAAATGAAATGCTTTTTATTAAAAATTTGCTCATTTAGATAACTTAATTTTCTTTTTCAAATTCATTTTTTATAAATTATTTATTAATATATATAGAAATATTTATACTAGTATGTTAAATCCTAACTATATACTCTTAAGTAATAAAATTTAATGCAATTTTTTTCCTTATAATTTGCATCTATTTAAGTTGTTGTAGAATTAAATATCAAGAATTACAAATGTTTATTATGTTGAAAAAAAATTGAATCAAATGAGCACAATTCAGTTTAAATTACTGTTTTTAGAATGAAAATAATAATTTTGTTTAAAAAGTTGCTAAATTATAATAGAATATAAGCAAGTTTAGGTTTCAAGTAGTAGAAAGAATTGCAATTAAATTTCACAATACTATGTATGAAAAAAAATTTGTTTACTAAAATGTCACATAGGAAAATTAATTTTGATTTTTATTACTTCGTGATATTCTAAGAAACTCTAAATGAAAAATAAAACTTTTGTTTGACGAAACAGAAAAATTTTGAATAATGATTCATCTTTTTATTATTTGATATATTCTTATGACAATTTTCGAAAAGTTTATTTTTTGATTTAGTAAGCTTATGCAGAAGGTGATTTTTCATTTTTCCATTGGGAACAGCTGTAAGTATTGACCTTTTCTGTTATCAATATCCCTGAAAAATATACTGAATAATTTTTTACACGAAAACGCCGAAAGTCATAAAAATCATGTTTTATACATTATAAATAAAAATGAGGCATAAATTAAGGAGTTAAAGCATTAAAAACGTTTCGTCTATTTTTTCCTTCTTATCATAACTTTGTTAGCATAATTCAATAGAATAGTTAATTTTTAATAACTTAAGCAAGATTTCTTACGGGCAAGTAACATTTTTATATTTTCGTGAACAAAATTTGATAATTTCGAGCTCTAAAATACTTTTTAGTGATAATTCTTAGATTAAAGAGATAATTTTTATGTGCTAAAAGCTTACACAGAATAAAAAATGTTCACAAATTAATTAATTTTACTTAAATAACATTAACAAACAGTGCATAAAAGAAAAAGTCATGATTTAATTAATAATGGTATTTTTTAGTTTAGTCTGTTTGTTATTACTAGAGAGTGCGATTTATTTTTTTGAAAAAAAAAAAAAAAAGATATTATGATGACCGAAAATTAGATTTGTATTGAAAATAGACTTATTCATTGTGTTCATCGAATTCCTAATTTTTTATAAATTTATGCATTCACACATATAAATATTAATCATATTGATGTCGAAAATTTATTCAAATGTGTTAACATGAATGAAAATTCATAAATCGGTGATTGCATAGCTCTACCACAAAAGAATCCAATAACGAGTCTGTAAAATTCAAATCTTTTTGATATTATGAGTTATTAGAACTAAATTAAAGGCTCATCATCGTGATCTAAGATTCTAAGTTGCATAAAAAGCATCTAGATGTTATTAAATGTTTAAAAATACTAGGAGAATTATAGTTCATAAGCAGTCCTTGTTTTCTATCAAGAATCGTAGTCAGACCATCTAGATGGAGAAGGAAAACGCAATCAATAGTACTTTATGGACAACAGACATTGAAAATCAAAAGCTAATAATTTTAATAACACAAAATTGGTTCTAACTCTTCATATGTTGTATTCTAGGCACTCAGTGAAGATATTCAATATTTGAGAAATCAAAACTAACCACTATATTATTTTGTAATCTCAAAATTTAAATAATTAATTTGAATGTTATAAATAAAATATGATTTATTACTGAATTTTTTAAAAAAAGTTATGAGGAAAGTTATTTAAGCACATAAGTTGCTTAAATCCTTTTTGATCTATATTTGTTAAATGCATCCACATTTTGTTTATAAAATAGCAGAACTAAATTTCTGCAAGTAAATGATTTTAAGAACAAAATACTTAATTTATATAGTCTTCCTAAATTGCTCATTTAGATTCTTGAACTTTTCATACAGAACCCCTCTTTTCAAATACTGCTTAAGCTCTTCATTAGATTTTTTCGAATTTTGCTAGGGATTTCAAAATAAGAAACTTAAAGTAAGGTTTGATATCAAAGAAAGTAAATTAAACTACACACAGATTTCGTAATTGGTAAGAGCCATAATAATTTGAAGTTATGACCGCAGTACTTAAAAATATTATAGTTCATATTTCATTGCAAATTACCTTATGTAAGCGTAATTTTGATAAGCACAATTACTATGGATCGATAAACATGGCATCTATTTCTAAGATTACCTTTGGACATTTTGGGGAAATGAGTTTTTTTCAAGCGCTGGATTTTAAATCAAGATATCTGGCTAATTATTAATTAATACTTAAAATATCTTACTGCACTACTTCATTTTTATTATTTACTTAATAAACGTTTGTTTAATTTATTGTTTTTTTATTAATAATATTACCAGGAAAAATGTTTATGTTATTTATATTTTTTGTCAAAAATTATTTCTGGTAACCGTTTCCATGAATAATTCAAAGATAATAATTAAAGAGAGTGATGCAAATTAACTAATGCAAACATAATTGAATTTTAATGTTATATTGTAGATCCCATTAAACTATATAATCAGATACTATAACCAATGATTCTTAGGGTGACTTTTGCATCCAAAAATGGTGTACAAACATATTCTGAAAAGAAGTTACATACATATTTCAAACAATATTACATCATACAAGTTATTACATAAAGCTTAAATATTTAAAAAAAGTGAAACCTTTTATACAGCTAAGCAGAAGTGTTGGTTGTATTTTTAAAAATTCGAAACGATTAAAAAAATTTACCTTAAATGGATTTTTTCTTGAATAAATAATAAACAATAAAAGAGAACTTCGAAATTATAAACGAGTGAAAGTTTTCGAGAATATGCAAATTTTATTTATTTCTGCGCTATAGTTTTACTTTCTCATTTAATGTAATAATCCTTTAAAATTTAAATACAGTGAATAAAGTATTAAAGCATGATAATAGATATGAATATTACTGATAACATGTGAATTTCATGAATAATAAATTAACTATCATGAAATCTTGATTGGATATTTTGTTCATACAGTTTTACTATAACTGCTAACCAACTAATAGACAAAAATAAAAATATTTAAGTCCAACAGCTCTTTTTATCTTATTATTGTCTAATTTATAAATAAAAACCAAACAGATATATTTTCTTTTATTACTTTCCGCAGATTTACTCTTGTTTATTTTAATAATTTCAGAAAAAATAGAGAATTACAAAAAAGCGAAGCCTTTACCATTACATTTTAAATTTACAACTTTAGAATAAAATAAATAAATATGATTTATTTTAGAAGATATAAAATCGATTTAATTAAAATAAAATGTGTGTGGTTAAGGTTTTGCTAAATATTATATATATTATTCTTTATTTCTTATAATAGAATGAGATATTTAACAAAAACTTGCAAAATATTTTAGCTGCTGTAATCTACAAATCGAAACCAATTTTTAGATTACACATTGAATGAATGTTAACAAATAAATTTCAATATTTATTTGAACTAATTCCTGATTTTTCTATTTTCAACTCCGGATAAAAGGGTAAAAGAAAAGAAAAGGATTTTACATGAACAGTTAGGGATATTTTCATGCATAACAAATACTTTATTAGCAATCTCTAGCAAATAATCAATAATTTACATTTGAGAATTCCACGTTTAAACGGATTTCATAATAAGGGGATTCTTAAACCAATCATTTTACTTAAATCAAAATTTATAATATGAATGATTTTCACAAGATAAGTATTTATAGGATAAAATATAATCTAAGCGTATATAACTTATGTAGTTTTTTTTAAATAATTATAGGATAAATTTCAAATGAATCATACAAAAATTGTTAAAAAATGTAGCATTATTTTTCACTTGATTCATAGTATAAGTATGAGATAAAAATTAAGTTTTGTTTCTCATGGTGGTATTCCCTTTTATTCACGTATGAAAAATTATTTAAAAATATTTGAAATTGTCTTCTTGAACTGTAACATTCAACAGAGGTGACAATTTAAATTTATTTAATAATAACAAAAGCTTATTAAATTGCTATAACAATGTGTATCTTCAGGAGAACACTTTTAAAAAAATAACATAATTATATGAAGCTGAATATTCTCTGAAAACAATGGCATAACTTTAAGGAAAAATGAAAGTTTACTTTTTGCTTACAGAAATGTTGATTTTCTTCTTTTAGTATAAAGATATATGTGTAATTTTAAATAAGGATTGCAGGGTGTATAATAGCCCCAAAATAAATAAAAAACTATAAAAGTGCTTTTAGGATATTAATTTTCCATTTTAATTAGAAGAATAATTTAATTCTAGAGTGATGTCAGAGTCCAATATTCGAGTATTTAAACATTTATACATTTATAGCACACATTTCCTTTATGCATTTCGATAAGAAAATTATTTTTGGAGTTGGTGAAATGATATTTAGATTTTTGCTTATATATATATATATATATAATCGTAAACCACAGCTATATTTATGACTTAATTTGTATTTCTGTCAATAAAATACAGGAAACGATTTGGATGAAAATGCTTTATATATCGTTGCTATATAGATATTGATCAGTTATTGGAGGTAAACTTAATGTAGTATAGTCTCATTTACTGCAGTTTCTATGTGAACAGACACATGCTGAACAAATATAGTTTTAAATACAACACTAAATAACAATCTATTAAAAGGGTATTAAATTTTATTTTGAAAAATTCAGATAAGTTTTTATTTAAGTACATTAACATGCATAACACATTACAGCTAACAGATGTTATGAAAAAACAATATATATGTCTATAAAATACACACCACACAATTATATATATATATATATATATATATATATATATATATATATATATATTATATATATATATATATATATATATATATATATATATATATATATATATATATATATATGTATATATATAGTTGAGTTGTAAACCGCTAGAAAGAAGATAAATACCTATCAAATAAAGTACTTCAAATCAATTTCAAAATTTTTACTTTTATCTAACTGAAATAAATAAATGTATTTCAATTCCATCTAATCGTAAAATGGATACTAATTAAGAAATATTAATTAATACTTAACATAAAGAAGCCACAAAAATACTGAAAAATTGAATTAAATTAGATATAGAATGATCAATTTACTTTAATGCACAGTAATCTTAATTAGCATTTATTAGTTTTATGATACTCTATATTAGAATAAGTTATTATTAGGGCTAATTTTTCTCAATATTCTGCTATATATTTTCTTATAGAATAAAATTTTGATTTTTGGGTAAAAACACACCAACTGCACGAAACAATTTTTATTCCAGATTGAACAAAACATTGTTCATTAAAAAAGCTCTTTCAGGTCAGCAGCCGAACATGTCAATTAATCAAAAACATGCAATCTAATCCTGAAGCATTTTGAAATATAAATAAAAATAAAAAATATAAAATCAGTACGATGAGTTGAAAATATGAAATGAAGAAAAATAGGAGGATATCTTAGCATCAATCGTCTTTATTCATCAAATATTTATGAGTTCTGGTGGAAGAGAAACAAAACTGACATAACTTGTCGTCATGTGGTTGTATTTTTATTAATCTGAATATATTTATACAATTGTTGCTTTTGCTATTTTTCGATCCGCGTGTTGCCGACTGATCAACAACTTGATTCTCGTTATCTGTAATTGGAGAGCAGCTCATCCAGCGGGAATGAAAAATAAAACCAAAATACAAAAACAAAATCCATCAGGACAGATGAGATGAAGACTTGAGAAACAAAGTTTTCGTCCCCCCGCTTGGTTTTCGACTTGCTGAGTCCTGATTGGCGGAGCATTGCTGAGGCCGGCACCTGCGATAAAACAGTTTTTCAGTTTCATCTTAGCTTTTGAAGCCGAATGAAGCATATCCCTTCCCATCCTGTCCACACGACTTCCACGTGGTCGGAGCTGACAGCACTGCGACTCGATTAGCACAAGAGGAATTTAGTTACAAGCTTCAGTCAGGTAAAGTAGTCCTTCACGTTTTGACATTCTCTTCCGACAGCTGTTGATTGACCCTGAACTGCTTACGGGTGTAGTTATTTAATTTAGATATATCTTACGTTATTTCGAAGCGAATGTAATATTTATACTTGGAAACGCCTTTCTAATAAAAAATGATTTGCGGTTTTATAGCTAAATGGATTTTTTAACAAATGAATTTTTCACTTCATGCTTTATATAATTTTATTAAAATTAGTTCATTTAATGTTAACAATCTTGTAAAGCATTCTTAAAAATTTTAAGATAAGACTAATCAAAAGTTTTATAGTAAGTATTTCATCTTTTACTTGAAACAATAATATCCTTTTGCATCTATTTTAAAGCTAATATTTGCATAATATTTTAAACTCATAAAATGTTTAGAGAAGCCAATATTACTACATATTTATTAATAAAAATATCTTGAGTAGAATCCGTATATTTATTTTCTGTACCTTTCATTTTAAATTACTTGTACCATGGGGATAGCCTTTCCCACGTAAGTGTTATTGTCTCTCTTTAAATTGCATCACTTCCATAAATCTCAAAAGAATTTGAGAAATTTTAGGTAACTGAAATAAGACTTATAAAATTTTGTTCTGTGAATATTTCGTTTTTTGTTCGAAATAATAATAATATAATGTTAGATATATTTAAATATTTAAGGTTTCTTAAGGAAATTTAGAAAACAAAATATGCCTATCTGTTAATTAATTCATTGTATCCCAAGAATATTGGTTAAATATCTCTTCTTTTATTTATTTGTAATAGGTAAACTTTTCTGCATAAATTATTTTCCTTAAATTGCCTTACCTTTATTCATGTCAAAAGAAATAAAAATCTTATAACCTGTTGAAATGTTTCTAAGTAGATGTAAGCTTTTAAAATTTATATAGGTAGTAATTAAATCATTTTTTGTCAGATATAACCTTTTTTTTAGGCATAGATTTTCACTTAAATAATATTCAATCTCTAATTTTTGCTCGTTACTTTCGTTTTATCTTTTCAAAGTTAGATGAAGTAAATTTGTAAGATTTTTCTATCAAACTAAAGCTGAAGATAATTGCACAAGAATTCCCTTTTTCGTTTAAAATTGAAAATTAAATTTTGATAACATAATGATTACTTAATTTTTGAGCTGAAGTTTTCTCTAGCGTTAAACAAATAATTTTTTGTACCAAAAACTATTTTCCAAGAAAAAAGAAATGAGACGGCATAAAGTGAGAACAAAATTTTTTAAATCATACATTAAATTAAGCATTAAAATATATTTTTCAACATTAAAACAGCTTTCGTGAAAAGCTATAAATATAAATTACTAAAAAATGAAGAAAATAATTTAATTTGCTATACTTCTTTGCAAATGAGAAATTTCATGCTTTTAAAAAGTAAGTTTAAAATTAAGTATTTGAAAAAATATGAACATTCTTTACGGTATATTAATTTCAAAGGTAAAAGGATATATATCTCAAAGCTTTCGTGATTTCTCTTTAATTCTTATACATTGGTAAAAGAATAAAATAATAATAAATAAATTGAAGATTTTTAAATTGGTGCTGACATTCTCGAGCAGTTTTACTTCTTTAATCATTGAAAGTATACGCCTTAAATAACTTCATGCTAGCAATTTCGCATTTAATTTAAATAGTCCTGAAAAACCTAAATTTAATAGAATTTAAAAATGGAGACTGGTCATGACAGAACATTTCTTTTACTTCCTTTTTGTAGAGAAATTATAATTTTTAAAATGTATCTGGATACATAATCTTAAACTGTAAGGTAGAAATGATTAAAATAAGAAAAAATAAATTTATTGGAGCATATTTTATTTTGAATTTAATTTACTTATAAGGATTATGACTTTGTTTTATTATTTAATTATATTAAGAATTTGATTTTTTGGGAATGAATAATTGTATATTCCTATTTATACACTACTGGCCATTAAAATTGCTACACCAAGAAGAAGACATGCTACAGACGTGAAATTTATACAAAAGGAAGAAGGTGCTGTGATATGCAAATGATTAGCTTTTCAGCGCATTCAGACATAGCAGGCGCCAGTAGTGACACCTACATTGTGTTTAAATGAGGAAATTGTTCAGCCGGTTCCTCATACACAAATTACATTTGAACGTTGTTGCCTGGTAAAAAGTTGTTGTGATGCCTCGTGTAAGAAGGAGAAATGCGTACCAGCACGTTTCTTACTTTGATAAAGGTCGAATTGTATCGTACCGGGATTGCGGTTTATCTTATCGCAGTATTGCTGCTCGCGTCGGTCGAGATCCAATGACTGTTAGCAGAATATGGAATCGATGGGTTCAGGACGGTAATACGGAACGCCATGCGGGATCTCAACGGCCACCTATCACTAGCAGCCGAGAAGACAGGCATATTATCCGCATGGCTGTAATGGATCGTGCAACTACGTCACGAGCCGTGAGTCAAGAAACGGGATCGTTTGGAAGACAACAAGTGTCTGCACGAACAGTTCGTCGACGTTTGCAGCAACATGGACTCTCAGCTCGGAGACCATGGCTGCGGCTTCCCTTGACGCTGCGTCATAGACAAGAGCGCTTTCAATGGTGTGATCAACGACGAACCTGGGCGCACGAATGGCGAGGCGTCATCTTTTCAGATGAATCCAGGTTCTGTGTACAGCATCATGATGGTCACATCCGTGTTTGGCGGCATCATGGAGAACGCACACTGGCAGCGTGCATTCGTCATCGTCATACTGGCCCATCACCTGGCGTGATGGTATGGGGTGCCATTGGGTACACATATCGGTCACCTCTTGTTCGCACCGAAAATTTAATCACTTGTTATTTCTAGTATAATATATTTGTCCAATAAATATCATTTTGCTATCTGCATTTCTTCCTGGTGTAGCAATTTTATTGGCCAGTCGTGTATATAGCAGTCTATAATCTGGTCACATGTATTGTAAACTTAGTGATTATTAATATTTAAAAAATTGTAGATGTCACTCTGTTTGAAAAAAAATTACGAACATTTAACTTTTAAATAAAAAAATAACATATATATTTAACTTCTCGTCATTTTAACAAAATTAAATGAGTGATCATATGAAAATTAAAACTATAAAGAAATGAATTAGAAGCACATTTAATGATTATTGTTTTGAAAAACAGCAAGTGCATCTAAACGTTCTTGTTGTACATCTTACTTGTTGCTTACCAAATGTTTTGGTTGCAAATCAAATCATGTTATTATATTGCATTCAATATCGATTAAATAATCTAAAAGTAAGAGTTTGTCTTGTAGTCACACACAATTTACAGTTAAATTAACTCGATCTTTTGATACTTTGAAAAGAACAGAAATTTCTAATTAATTCAAGGAATACAGTATATTTGAAACTTCTCTGTTCTTTTTTTTCTGAAGCATTTATCTTAACAATCATACATTTAGTAATAAATAAAATTATTATATACACTTTATAACTAAGAAATTAAATTGAAAGTTTATTGTTATTTTTATATCAATATTAATATTTTATTTAATTATTTAAATTTCTTAAATTTAAATTAATTTATGTGTTATTCTAAATTTTAATTTTAACATTATTATTTTAATGTCATGTATATAGAATTCCTTGAATAAAAAATACTGAACAAATGTTATATACATATATAATAATTTAAATACATAAACACAGGATTTAAAAATTTTCCATTGAAGCTATTTTATATTACATACGATTAAGTATAAAAACAGAACTAAAAGATTAAATTTAATATTAAACTATTTAATTACGTTGAAAACAAGCATTTTATTCTTAAGAAGATGTGCAAGTGCTTGACAGCTAAGAATTGATAAAAGGCTACTGCTTTAGCAGTATTTATTACTGTTAAAGCACTTTGTCACACTTCCTCTAAGCGTCATGATTTGGTGCTGGGTGCGCCATGAAATGCCTCTCATTGTTTCCCCCTGAGCTTCACCAAATCCAAATGGTGCTGGATTTGGGAATATTGCACTGTTTCTAATCATAATTAATTGAAAGTAAAACGATATATATTTACTAAATGAAGACCTGCTTCATTTCTATAAATGCTATCAATTTGTGTGTGTAATATTTTTAAATTTTATTACATTATGCAGTGAAAATGCTTTTTTTGCAATTTTTGTTCAATACAAAAGAAAATTTTGTAAACTATTTGTTTCAGGATAATATACTTGCAAACATTTTTCCTAATCTAGCCTTAGCAATATTGACAAGATAAAACTATCAATGGCCCGTTATTTTTGCTTAAGACATAATTATTTTTTAAACGTAAAACAATGGAAATATTTTGTAAAATAAAATGTATCGTGAAAGTTTTTATATTTTAATTTTCATTCATATATTGCGCGATGCCTAATTTCAGTAATGATTAAATATTTAATTTCTAAGAATTTTACTAAAGAATTTCATTTACAGGTATTTTAATCATTAAAATTTACCAGATGATTTAAAATAAAGTTTATTTCTACAATTTGTTTTAGTAATATAGTTTATTTTATAAGAATAACTCGTATCTTAAGATCTCTGAAATTTATGTAACTCAGCAAAATAATCAACGCTAAGCTCTCTTAAAACATATAAAGATATTAAGAAAAACCCTAAAACCCCTTCTTGTATGTAACTTTATAATTATTATAAAATCCTTTAATTTATGAAAAAATTGAAATTAGCTTAGAATTTCTGAGTTCTTTTTGTTATATTATTTATTCTTCTCTTATTAAAATTATGCTTTACTGGAAAATAAGTATTATTAAGTAAAAAAAAATTCAAACACTAGATAGTAATACTTCGTGATATAGAAAACTAATGTGTATTAGAAGAGCAACATTCTTCAAAATATCTAGTATTTCCTTGAGTTTTCAACAGTTAAAGTTAAAGTTCTTTCTTTTTATAGATTATTATTGTGTACATTCTAATTTATTCTAAGAACTTATCAGATATAAAAAAATAGTTTTTGGTTTAAAATTATTATTTAGTATAGTTATAAAAATTTTGAGAATATTACCTTAAAATATTAGGTAAATTAGTTAAATATTAGGTAATATTAGGTCAATAGCATTAATGAATTTTCTGTTTTTAATGTATTATATTTAAAAATTAAATAATATTTGAAGTCTCTAAATTTTGAATAATTATCGCTAAATTTTGAATTAACAAATAAAACAAATTTTTGAACATTAGAAAAATAACTCTATGATAGTAATAAGTAAAAGTTGAAATTTTATCATATATTTATTTCCTTAACTATCTTTATAGCGCACTGAGATTCTTAGTTTATCATGCAAAGCATACAGATTTCTTTGTAATAACAATAAAAAATGCGTCCTCTGATGTCATTAATCTTCAACATTATTTCCTCCTATGTATATTCTAATATAAAGCATTAATTGATGCCCCCCCCAAAAAAAACTCGAAGCTGATTATATATTGAAATATAGTATGATGAAAAATCAAATTTTCTATTAATCTATATGTATGTATATGAATGTCTGTATCATAAACTACAAATATATTAACAGTTCATCATATAAAGCCTTAATATGTCTATTAAATTTTTATTTACATAAATTTATGCAACATTCTTTTTAAAGAATTTGATATTTTGAATATTTTGAACACAACATTGAGTCATAAATGTCAGTAAAATGTATTTTTTGTGATTTTAATGAAAACATAAGAATTTTCACTTTTGTGAAATATATTGTCCAAGCAATTTCAGTGGAAAAAAATGTATTTCAAATATTCATAAATAATTTTTGCAAGTTAGAAAGTAAAAAACAATTATGAATTGATTATAAGAATAGCAGTCTGACGAATCATTTTTAGACATTTAACTGTTTCCTTAAGATAAAGTATCTCGCTTCGAATTTCACGAACTTTTCTTCTAATATGGATTTTTTATTGTTTATTGACTTACATTTGCGTATCTGTTAACTGAGAACACTGTTAGCTTTTAAGTTTACACCTTTTTGCTTTTTCTCTATTAATTCTTGTCTGCCGTAAGAGTAATAAAAAACAGGATCATGAGTCGAATTCATCCGTTTGTCTAATTCAAACAAGCACTTTACGCCCACGCATTGCATTTGAGATTGCTATTAGGCAATGCCCTTTCTTTACCTGTGATTGTTGATTCTATAAGCCACATTAACCCACCATCACCAGCATCGCTTCGTGACTTAGCTGTAACAGCTGCGCATCTTTCAAGCCCAGATCTTTTCACCTGTCACTCATCCCGAGCTAGATCAAGAAACGTGATTTACAGTCAGCGTGATAAAACTGACTCAGCCTGTGATATTCCTGGGTAATAATACTTTTGTAGACCACAATCGTTATCAGATAGTCTGATATCGCAACTGTGAAGGGATGTGACAATTCTTAAATGACCAGAAGCCGCGTGCTTGATCGTTATCAGTACTTTCTACTTCTGTAACATTTTAGCCCATTTTTTTTAAAATCAAAAACAAGATGCATTCGTTATTGCAAAGAGTTAAATAATTGCTCAGGTGTGTTTTACGAATCCAAAAGATATTTATTTTATTATGAATGTATGTGTTTTAATTAAAATTACCTTATGTTTACCGATGATTTTTATCAGTAAAATTTATTTTTAGATAACTTGATTGGTCAACACATTTTTACATATTTAATGGGATTATTTCCTTTTGTGTTTAGATTTACAGCACATATTTATATTAAATTAGGATTAGGATTAGTATTATGAATGGGATTTTTTAAATAGGGTGTTTAAAGAACTTTAATAAAAGAGAAAAAAATCTACAGCAAAACTCTTTTGAAAGACTTTTAAGTTAAATTTGCATGCATTTTTTGCATGCAAAAGAATGAAATCTAGATATTTCACAAAACCAAAATGTTGCTTCAAAGAATTTGAAGTTCATACATTTCTTCCGTTTCATGAACAATGAGAATTTCGGTTTTACAAAACATTATTTAGAAATTTAATTTATTAAGTTATCGAGAGCAGAAGATGCATAAGCGTTCCCTTAAATATTTTAGTTTTGTAATAAAAACACATTCTTTATTAGATGATGTATTGACTTAAATATGTTCTAATAAATACATCAATCAATTGGGATAACACATAAAAAATTCTTAGTAATAAAAATGTATTTGTTTGCCAAATTCATTCATTTTTAATAGGTATTTAATAAAAGTAACTATAAATTTTATAGATTTTCATGCATAGTATAAACACTGGAGTATGTGTATAGTATAAACTCAAATGGAGTTCCAATAATTTTTTAGGTATATATATATATATATATATGCTATTTTAAAAATAACAATTTTACTCTACATTAAAGAATATATTTTATAATTCTATTTTATTCATATTTATTTTTGATTTCAGCATAATTAATATTAATTATAAGTAAATAATTTTTTAATTATAATAACTTAAGGTATGTATAAGTATTCTAGATAACTTCCATTGTTTGAGGAAATAAAAACAATGAAAAACAACAAAAATTTTTAAATCACAACAAAGCACCTTTTACTTTTATGCATAAATTTTTTTGATGACATTTTAAGAAAATGCTAAAATATAATTTAAAGCATTGCATAAGAAACAGTTGCAAATTTGATTAACTATAAATAATACATTTTAATTTGAAGTGATATTGTTTTTTTATAATGTAAATTACATGCAGTTATCAAAATATTAAAATAACCTGCTAAAAGGATGAAATTTAGTGCTTCGGAAGCATAAAACTATAATCCTTGCAACCTCAGTGCTT
Organism: Latrodectus elegans; assembly: GCA_030067965.1. Classification (NCBI taxonomy): domain Eukaryota; kingdom Metazoa; phylum Arthropoda; class Arachnida; order Araneae; family Theridiidae; genus Latrodectus; species Latrodectus elegans. The sequence continues at coordinate 28,516,403 of CM057817.1, forward strand.
TTATACAAAAAGTATATCATTAGGTAGCTTTCTAGAATTGCACAGATCTGGATTTTTTTGAAAAGTATAAAATGTTAGACTTTATCGATTCTCTTAGAAAACAGATTTTAAGAGCTCGACTAGTGGGAACAACTGAGATCGAAATATTCCAGACTTTAGATGTTTTTAGTAGTACGGTGTCTAAAATTACGACAACGTATATACAGCGCTGAAAAAAAGGCCAGAAAAATAAATTCACGGACGGTAGCAGAAGCTTAATGAAAGAGATAGATGATTGTCAAAAGGAAGATATAATTAGAACAGCTAATCATATAATTGCCATCTCTAATTCTTACAAGAGATACATACAATAGTAGACTTAAAATTTTTCAATGTAAAATATAAAAGTGTTTCCCATGATTTTCAGCTTTTTTTTTGTGCTCTTTTCACCAGAACTATGCTAAATTATATATTAAATATTTTTTGTTTGGAATAAAGACACATTTAGATTAATACTATAATTATTCATATCTTAAAAATTTACAAGGAAATGTATGCCACCATTTAAGTATGATATGCATGTAAAATATCATAAAATGGAAAATCTCATCAAACCTATTTTTTGAATCCCAGAAAACATTCCTATTAACATCATGATCTTAAACAGAATATGCACCACTGGGTAATTTTGGTATGAGAAATAAATTTAAGTTTTTTTTTTAAATCATTTTAACAGGATTCAGAAACATTATGCCAATTTCTAAAACCTAATTTATATTTTTTAAATAAGTACTACTCAGAGCTTTTTTCTCAACTAAGATATGAAAGAAAAGATTGATGAGTATAAAACTAAATAAACGTGAAATGCATTTGCATATATTAAAACACAAATTTTTTTACATGGGATCATAAATCATACTCGGCAATTATATTTGTATTTCTTACTAGACAGTAATTAGGATTCTCTGTTTCTGCATTCATTTAAAGTTTGAAACATTAAGCAATAAAAACTACATTTGTTCATCACTTAATTTGTAATATTTATAAATAGCAGAGATTTGAGAATTATGAAGATTAATTTTCATATCTTGAAAATGCTAGTCTTTTGGGTCAAGGTTAAAAACATTGAATACAGCTATTATTTCCCGCAAAACAGTTCTCTTGTTTTGCTTTTGCTGAAGCTGAAGTATTATGGCTGAAGTATTAAGAACAAAGCTGAAGTAATATGGCGATCTGTTTAAATACTTGCGTATTTAAAAATTCTCATAATATAGCCTTAATTTAAATTTTATTAATGCTGTTCCATTATTTAAATTATCTAAACGATATGAAGTACTTTATAACCTTAATAACTTCGGTTCAATTGTTGGAGAAATATGTCTGAGAATTATGATTCCTTTCCTCTTTCAAATATAACAATTTAAGGTATTGTTGCGATCAGAATTTATCATAAACTGTTCAGAAGAACTCCTCAGTCTGTATATGTCTCAGATGGCATTCCATGAGTTAGGTTTTATCATTCCTTATTATCATTCCTTATTCGTTAAGAACATGTTCCATGGATTTATTGAAAGATTTGAATCTTGATACAATCCCTGTTGAACAACTCGATAAAATGTGCTTTTACTTTGTACAGGCGCACATGTTGGGATGAGAGAGGCACAGAGATTCTTCCGGGTTGTTATGCTTAAAGCAAAGAATTGGTAAATTTGAATACCGTGAAAGCTCGATATAAGAAACGTGTTGCTTCTGCTGACTGTTAATTCGTTTTTTAATTAATCTTTCTTAAGAGTTTATTGTTTATTAAAATAAATCGTTTTATAAGTGCACTTCATGGACACCGTATAAATCTTGAAAGTCAAATTATCATAACTAAGTTACCTACACAAATACTTGCAATTATTATGTTTACATGTTTATAAAAACTCTACGCAATTTCATATTAATATTCAGTATCTGTAAATGATATAATCATACATTTTTAACAATTCTCCGATCAATATTAAAAAATATTAAAAATCAAAACTACATAACTCTTCTCCCTCAAAGGTAACCAGGATCGAACAAAAGACATTTCACTATGAAGAGCTCTGTTTTATCACTAGTCCACGATGAATTGCAGCGAACCTTTCATTTGGAATCTTTACGTTGAAATATTCTTTGACATACTTTAATTTGGAGTCCAGACAATAAATATAAATAATGAAGAGAATAAAACATTTTTTTAAGGGAAATGTGTTTGATTAAAATTATGTATGAACTACATGACATATTTCATAATTTTTTGAAATATAGTGTGTAAATATTATTATATAATATCATAGCAGAATAAAATTACGTGTGTATTTATTAAGTTAGATATAAACTTTTGTAAAATTTGACATATTTATCTTTTAATTTTATTCTTAATTTTAAATTAACTCACGTCCCAAGATTATTTTGCAAGTAAACCTCGATTTGAAAATAAGTTCCCTTGCTTGAATAACTCAGTATGTTTTTAAAATTAATAATTTTGAATCACTTGAGTAAATAGTTGTTTATCATTATTGCCATTCTCTTTAAAGGCCCTTATATTTCCATTCACTCTTAACGGTTTAATTTTTTTTAATTTTTAAAACGTTTTTCTAAAATTAAAAAAATTTGAACAGGATTGCCATGCACAATAATTTAAAAAGTGTACTTTGTAAAAAGGTCATTTCATTTTGGGAAAAATCGGAACAAAAATAAACCAGGAGAATAGATGAAAAAAAAATGGTTCCATCTTTTTGAAATTATATGTCATTTCAGTAGTTAAAAGTGACAAAGTTCATGCCTTTTCTACACGACTTTCATCGATTTCCTTTAATTTTATAATAAAAGGCTGTTGTTTGTAATCTGCTTAATTGACCTTAGGAAACTTAAACTTAAGCAGCTGCTTAAAATTACTTGCATCCCTCTATTTACTTAAGATAACTATTATCACATGGAAGGGTTTTACCTTTCTTACAGGTTGGTTCTACGTTGTAACCATCCAGAAAAGTTGAAATAAATTTTCTTCCATTACTTTTATATTTCTATTCTTAACATTTAAGATGAAAACATATTTCTTTAGAATAATTTTCAATATAACTAACATGTCGTGGTTCATGGTTTCCATTAATAAGTGTTTTAAAAAATGCAACTTGATTCCTACTCCTAATTTTTACCATTAGAATTGGTAATGGATATAAGTACCAACTACAATTATCAAATTAAAATACTTTATATCTCGGTACTTTTTCCTCTAAAATTAAAACATTTCAATAAATTTATTCGTTTTTAAATAACGCGCATTTATGTTATTTTGTTTTTCATTCAACTTTTAATCGTATTCATTCATGTATTCATGTATAATTAGGAATTTTATTTCGATAAGTTTTCCCTCATATTTTCCCGATTGTTATTTCATTCGCATCTGAATTTAGATTTTCAAATAAAGATTGTTTTTAATTTTTGCCGCACCAAAATTTGATAATGAATTAAATTTAAAATTAAATTTCTTTGTTTCCTTTTATCATATAAAATATTTGTAATCTTCAAATGTAAATCTAAGACTTTTCTTTTAACTTCATTCGGATTTTCAGGATTCATGACTACATCTACACTTGTTTTTAATATCAATTACCACAGTATTGTATTTCTTATTGAACCATTAAGGAAAAAGAATATAACATTACGTTAGATATTAAAAAATCATGCTGCTCGTACTTATCATGTCTACCTCATCAAAATAAATTATAGTATATATTTAATTTTTATCCTTATAAAAATGTATATAACTTGGTATTCATGCCTATTTTTTAAATTTATATAGGTTTTGATTATTCTATACACAATTATACGCATCATTTTTCAAACATTACAAATTAAATATAATATTGAAGAAATTTAAACTATTATATTAAAATATATATAACAAGTATATAGTTCATTATATTTTAATATATATTTGAAACATTATCGCATTGATATATTATACCATTTGTTAATTTACATTACACTAATTTTTTACAATTAATGAAAAGTCTAATGCATATTAATATATGTTTCAGAAAATGGTTTTAATAAATAATTAATGAAAATATATGTTTTCTTTTAAACAAATTTTGAGAGAATTTTTTAAATAAAACAATTAAATTACATAATAAAAACTCATATACTATATGTATTTTTTCATCAAAAAATTTTGGTATAAAAATAATAATACGTAATAAACAAAGGCATAAATAAAGTTAAAGGGTGAATTATTACTTTCTTTTGAAATGCTTTTGTGTTTAGTAATGAAAAAATAAAACTGATGTGTGAAGTTAAAGTAGTTTTAACATTGTGATAGAAAACTCCAATTACTTTGTTTCAAATTATCAGCATTAATTTTAATTTGAGCCAAGTATACAGAAGCATTGTGAATGGGCTCCATAATTCACTTTTGTGAGAATAATTGCTTATTTTTCCAGTTGATTTACAATTCCTTTCAAGTAATTAAATATCTTTTGTTCAATTAAAATTTAGCATGAAACCAATTTGTAATATTTTTAATCAAAAGAGTCGAGTTTTAACTACTTTATTGATGAAAAACTGATTTTAACGTAAGCACTTGTGTGACTTTTTATAAAATATAATTCTTATTTATTTTTTATCTCTTTTTTACTATTTATTATGCAATTTAGCGTTCCATTTTTTTGAAAAAAATAATTGACACTGATTTTCTGAGAAAAACAGTTCATGTATTCTTGTTAATGCATTAATACTTTATTGTATCCTTAGTTTTATTAGAGGAAAGTAGTGAATATTATTTTATAAAAAAATTATTTATACATTCATCAGTTGAAAATTTAATTTAAAAAAACTGAATTAAATTCTCAAATTTAATCTCTTAATGTAGGGGGATTAACATACTTAGTTTTAAAAGTCAAATGTATTCTTAAATTAATGCATGCTTAGAACTATTTATTATATGATAATTTTTATCAATTTATTTTAGTAAAATTAATTTTTTTTGAAAAGTTCAATAATAGGTCTTCAATTTATACTGTAAATAATAGGACTAAAATAAAAGGACTCCTATTTTCTTGAAATTTCTACCTCCTTATTTCTCAGATACAAACTATGTAATTTGACTTTAAATTCCCAACGAAGCGTATCCATATATGAAATGTTTTTAATTTATTGAAACAGAGTTTACAAGTAAAAAAAAACGTATTGGAACTCCATTAAAATGAAATAGAATAAGACAAAGGACAAGATTATTACTAAGAAGAAATAAGAATATGCTGAAACTGTTTCGTTTTTATTTCTTCAAATGAAGAAAGCTTTATTTATTTCTCGCACTTGTTATTAATCTATGGAGAGGAATCTTTTTGTGAAATAGTTTTATATTTTATAATTTACCTCTGCAAATTAAACCAAAGAATTCAAATGAAATACGTTGTGGAAATTTACTTAATATCGATGTTTATTGATAAAAAAGATAATAAAATCCTTTAATTTTAAATCTAATTCATGCTCACAATAAAATTTCTATTCTCTTTACACTCATCGCTATTCATTTTAATTTACACATATTATTATGCTGAAATATTTCGACACAAATGTTTAGGAAAAGGCCTGTTTATAAAGTACGGGGATAATGTATTTAATAGTTATATAGTAATGTTTCACTCATTAACATTCAACTACTAAAATTGAAATCTTTTACAGCTAACGTCGATGTTTACAAATGATGAAGAATGAAGACTCTTACCATTGTGTTCTTGTTGATATTCGTGACTGGTTCTTTGGTTAGCGTGTTGGCAAATCGTAAGTTCGTGACTCATTTAATGAATTAAAGTAGTTTAGTTGAAAGTTTTCATTTGAGTTTTTTATTTACATGTATTTTAAAAAGTTGTGGTAAAAGTCAGTGAATTTAGAAAAAAAAAACTTATGGTTATATATATGACGACAATTAAACTATGAAGATTTTATTGCATTATTAAAATGATAATAAATAATGTTTAATGTTAAATTAAATTAATAAACTGAAAAATTTGTCTGATTAAAATTTTTACATGTCTGATATAGGCAATGTTCAGTTTGTAAACTACATGAAAAAATTATATTACACGTAAAATTCATTTCCAAGATTGTATTTTCTTGAAATGTATTGTCATAGCATTAGAAAATCTAATGAAGGCTAGATAAAATTTCTATTTTTATCGTAAAGGGAAAAAAAGATGAAAAGTATTTAAATATATGTAAAGCTAATTACAAATTTAAATTAATTCATATATGCAGCATGGTTCTTCATTCGTCTTTTATTACCTTGTTTGAGAAGCCATTCAGTCATTTTGATGAAGGTTTATGTTTTTTCTAGTAAAACTTCCTACTGAATTATAATGCTAAGAATTTCCCGTTTAGAATATTTATAAAGAATACAATATTAGGACATTCTTATCAATGTTTGAGAAAATCAGTGAATGACTAAAGATGACTTATCTTAAATATTTACAAGAAAATTTATACAAACTTTTTATCTTGATTAATTGACAAATTGCTTTGATGAAGAGTATATAAGAAATTAGGTAGTAAAAGAAGAGCACAGGAAATTAAGTATGTAGATATACGAAAACGGGAAATCATATTATGGGACTTATGAGAGAAATTCTCAAAAGCTTAAAAGCTTGAATTTAAAATTGAACGGAAAAATATTATAACTTAATCTGTATTATAAGAATTGTGACCTATTTCTATTAAAAAAATATTAAAAAATTTTATTTTTGTGTACCTATATGGCCATAAATGATAGTTTGTATAATCTCTTAAAGTTTTATTATTATGTCTGGGTTCATAATGTGGGTATAATCAATTACTAAAATAGTTATTTATATCTTAAATTCAGTCATTTTTATTAAAATTAAGAAGATACATAAGAATTTTTTTAAATAATTGAGAAAATTCTATGTAATTTTGCTCATTTTAAATAATGCCAAAATATATAGTGGTTAATTAATCCAGAATTGACGGTTAGTTTCCATCAAAGCTTTATGGAATTACCAGAAATATTTAGATTAAGGACTAATCATTTTCAAGGAAAAAGAAGTTTTATTTACAAATACTCCTTAAAATTTTATTTAATCAATATTACCTAATACTAGACTTTAAAAAATTAAGATTCATTTAAGGAAATTCTAAAAGTACTGATTGGAATTGGAAGTAAGTTATTACATATATTAGCTTTTAAATGGTTTAATATGAAGTATATTTTCAAATAAGACCGTATGGTAATTGAACATTTTATATACTTCTCTATAACAATATTGCAAATATATATAGGCAGTTTACACAGAAAAATGGTATTTTTTTATTCCTTTGCTAGTTATATATATATATATATATATATATATATATATAACATACAAATAATATATATATATATGTTATAATATTTGAGTCTTAAAAGTATTTACACATTCCTTTAGAATTACAAAATTATTTTTCCTGTTTAAATGCGAAAACTTTCGATTTTTTTCTACTCATTTTGATTCATAAAATTATTTCATCATGAAAAGTTTTAAAAAAATTATTGTTTGGAAAAAGTATAGAATTTTAGTAGTTTTTATTTTGTACTAACAATAAAAGAGCTTAATTTAGCCCATTATTAGATTTGATTTTCAAATGAAGTATTAAATTTTTTTATGAAACAGTTTTAAGTTCTTCATTAGTTGCTTGGATGTAAGAAAATTAAAATAACAACAATTATCTTTAAGCAACTGCTACTTTCTGAAATCTCAGTGAGAAATAGAATGCGGATTCAGTAACAAAATTCAGTTTCCACCTGAAGAGTATTATTAACTTAAACAGAAACGTTAAACGTTCTTCATAAACTTTTATTTAAATTAAACAGCTATTTAAGATTTTTTCTCCCATAATTTGGGAAAAAAGATGTATACAATTAAAAATTTTGTAATTAATAAAACATAATTATATAACATATAATTAGAAAATACCATGGAATTTATTATTTTTGAGCTATACAATGTGTCATATATTCTTAGTATATTGTGATTTTCGATTCTATCAATACACATTGCGCCTATTGGAAATCTTGTCAGATCAAATGCCTTTAGTGATTTGTCTCATTGCCAGTGCAATGTGTTATAGTTACTCGTGTGTACTAGCTGATTTATTGACTTCATCACTAAACATAGTTCAAACATACGAGGCATTAGATAATAGTCGGATTCAAAGTTTAATCAATAAATGTTATTCATTCTAAATAATTTTTTAACTTAATTACAGTATATATTACAATAACATTCTATTATTTATATATCAGAAGAGAATAATTTTTAATTTAAATGTTATTTTCTACTAAGAGCTTCAATATTTCAATCTAATAAATTATGTATAGATATCTATTCTAGCATTTCTTAATTTTGCTTCATAAAATAATTTATGTAATATTTTCAACATCTTAAGCGATTAAATAAATAATGAAAGACATTTGAATAAAAGTTGCAAAATTTTAGAGAAGAATCGTTTACGTATATATGTATACGGAAAACAGCTATTTTGATTGAGTTATGAACTTTCGTCCTACAAGTAAAAAAAAAATCAGACTCCTTTTACGATACCTATGAATTACCAGCTCTGTCTGGTTTTAAAACTTACACAAAACATCGCAGAATACCTATTTATTAGTTTTACTAATACACATTTTCAACTTAGAAATGATGATATATTAGTCATATCAACCGTAGGCAGATACATTTTTGAAAGCTTACACCACTTGCACACTAATATATTTTTTATTAATGCACTTGATCTGAACTCTACAAACAGAGGAAAAATAAATTATAAAATTCATTTTTTTATTGTTAGCTTCAATCTTTGTTGGAGCGTGAGTCTGACAAGCCTGAAGCCCTCCGGCTGTTTTTAGGTCGCCGGCCTCCTATTCTGCGCATGCTCAATAGAATCAAGCCATAGTGTGTGTGCGATTATTATTTCATTATTTCAAACATAACCATTGGACTATTTTTAATTCAATGAAAATATTTTATCTATATTTTGTTGCATCTTATTATAATGTCTTTTAAAATGAGAATTTTAGTGAAGGAAATACTAACGCTTAATAGCTCGAATTTCATATAAGATTTTAATAGATAATTTTATTCGATGATAAATCATTGTAATTGAGACATATTCTGCGATTATTATGAGTTTAAAAACATATTTGGGAGTTTTTATAAGAATACTATATGTTATGCTAGATTAATGAAGTTGCTGCATTAATCATAACTTCGCAAATAAAAAATTTTAAAAAGTGTATAGTGCTGTTCAAAAAACATTACATACTTTAAAAAATTTTAATAGTTTTCATGCTATTCATAAAAAAAGTATTCAAATTTTTTAAATATATTCACAGAATACAAAACACATAAAAAGCATGAGAATATATTATTTACATTTATATATACTTGTACTTATTTATATATATATACTTGCATTTATACTTATACTTATTTTTAATCCCTAATGAGAGTAATTTTTTGGTCAAGCAAAATTATATACCATTACAAATTAGATTTAATTTTCATTTTAGTAAATTCAATTGGTTTGCAATTTTAACCTAAAAACAAATGCTCTGCAAATAATTTCAAAATAAAGTTATGCATAATTTGTTATTTAATCCCTATCATATGTACACATTAAGAATCCTTGCCGAAATACTTTTATTGAAAAAAGCGTAGTCTATTTATATAGAAGTTTGCCTTTTATGTGTTGTGTCAGTTGACATTTATTGTTTTTTTGTATGAGTCTTTCACATGTTTTTTTGCAAGAATATTAAATGAATTTATAGCCTATTAATAGAACTTGATAGCCGCTGAAAAGATTCCTACAATTTTATCTCGACTCTATGCGAGGAAAAATTAATTATTATTTACGTTAATTTTGTGCATTTAAAACATTTAGCGCAATTTCATTTAAAAAATTCCTTTGCAAAAAAAAAAAAAAAAAAAAAAAACATTGAAAATTTTGAGCTGTTTAATTCTTTAAAAAATAAATTCTTTGAATTAATAATATTAATTTATTCCAGAAGATTGCATAAAAGTAAAATTTGCTTAATGTGTTAAAATAAATTACATGATAAATTATTAAAGTGCAATTATATTACATACATGGTAGTTATATTATAGTATAAATAGTTGTTACATTATATATAAATGATGCAGTTACGTGATAAATTATTAAAGTGCTCTTTAAATTTCTTTTTTTTTTCTGTTCGTCTCCAAAAATTTGCTCATTACTATTTTCAATTGCTATTATATTTATGCACATGGACGTTTATTTGTAAGGAGTTTTCCTTTATTTTGATAAATATTTTGAAGTCCTTTGTTTCGACACACTTATTAATAGCGCTGTATTTTATCTTCCTTTATAATGAAAATGTATGTATGAATTCCCATTATAAAATATGTTCGCTTAATAAATTTAAAGAAATAACCTTCAATGCGATCGCATCATATATCTTCATTTATTTTGTCATAATTCTAAAGATTTTAGATGGGAAAGAGCTACTAGGAAGTAATAAATTTTATTCTAAGCGAAAAAAAAAAAAAAAAAGATAAAAGTGTTGAAAATATTTTAAAAGAAATTGATTTTTTCTTTTTAGGGTAGGAAAAAAATACAAGGCTCGCATCTATTGCTCTAAGTACATTTTCGAAAATTTTTTGAAAACGAGAAAAACGTTTTTGTATTTACGTTCATTCCACATCAGAAGAAAATGATTTATTTTTCTTTTTAGTTTTGAAAATATTTTTGATTATTAAATTTTGAAAAATCTTTTGTTTCTGTAGCAGGTTATTCTGCTTTGAAACAAATTTCGAGATTGTTTTTTACTATAACATATCTAGGCTATTATAAAATTCTAGTTAATTTTTCAAGAAATATTTAGTGTTGAGTCAAAGTTTATATTTAAATTAAAAGGTCAGCAACTTATAAGTCACAAAGCTATCATTATATCTATTAGCTAAGTTGTATTTGATATGTTTAAGCTTCTATATATCGCCCATAATTTGTTCAAATGGTTTCTTCTAAGGAAGCTATTGGAAATATTTGTATATGAGCCTTCACAAGTATTCGGATTTATTAAAGTAAATTACTAAAATGAATCATATTCTTACATGATTACAATATTTCAAACACAGATCAAGTAACATGATAAAATCTAGTTTCATAAAAATTTAATAAAATTATTAAAAACATATCTAATAATTACAACTTTATCATTCACTGTCATTTATTTAACTTAATTATAATATTGTATACTCACATCACACGGTACTTATCAAGCGCAGCGGTGTAGATTTAGTGATCTTGTGGCTGGTATTAGTTAAAATGAATAATATTCTCATGTTCTAAAACCTATTAAAGAATGTTATACAAAATGTGCGTTTATATAAATAACTATCTTATCTACAGTTCCGCTTTTAAATGCATCACTAATTAAATATGAATAAACTCTTGATGAGCTCTTGTACTTTTATTGATTGATTTCTTCTTTATAAATAAATGCTGTAAGTAATTTCATTCGAGGAAATTTGTTGATTTTCTTGGAAAAGTTTAAACAAAATTTTCCAAGAATTTTCCTTTTAAAAATAAATTTGGCGTAAAAGTATTTTCTTTATAGATAATACTTTTATAGCTAAAAGTAAATATTCTTTTTATCATTTCTAAAAGATTTCAAATGAATAATTAAAAATGTTTTCAAGAGAATGAATGAGAAATGTCTTATGCATATTTAAAATAAATGAATAAAAAGTAATTACTATCGCTTCAATTCTATGATATTTATAAATTTAAAGTATAGCATTATTTTTTCATTAGGACTATGTTTAAAATTTTAAAACTTCAAATTTAGCTCCCGTACACAACTATTTTAAAAAAATGTCTTAATACGTATGATTTCAAACTTGCTTAGGAATCAGTTAGATAATGATATCATTAAACTCAGCAGCACAAAAAAGTATTTTTATTATTAAATGGAAGTTAATTGTTTTTTTTCATAATAATTTTAATACAGAAGAATTATTATATTAAATTTTTTCAATTATATTTACATGGTATTCAAGATAAATTAAATAGTATATTCATTTTATGTTTAGAAGTATTTGCATCTAATAAAGGAATATGATTAATTTTGTATAAACTATAATTAAGTGCAATCTAAATATTGTTATAAAAGAGATTTTTAATTATATAGTAATCTCATAAAATAATTAGGATACTACTGCTACAGTTTATACAATAGAGAGATTCATCATAATAAATGTAAATATATAGATCATATTTAGATTCATTAACATAAAGATATATTTTTATACTTAAAAGTGGGATATACTTATTTATATAATAAGCTATAGATTAAAATTAAAAAATGTATATTTATAATTAGATGTTTTTACTTTTATTATTAGATAATAATATTTCCTCAAGATATTAATTTGAAAAATTGTAAAATTTGCAATAAAGGAGGATAGTTTTAATAATGTATAAATATAATATAGACTTAAACTGAATTTTCTATGTTCATAAAATATTTAAAAAAATATATTATAATTAAAAGAGAATAGGGCGTATTTTAAATATAGAAACGTTTTATGAAGAAAAAGCGGACACATGCTTTTATATGTTCCTATATTAATTTAAGGAATGATTAAATCGTTATTTCGAATAAATTAGAAAAATCAAGAATTACAAGTAAATTAGAAAAATCAAGAAATGTTACCATTACATTCATAAGCAAAATACATCAAGATAAATATTTTTTTGAAAAGTGGTACATGTTCCTCTACATATAAATTTACTCATATATTCCAATACTGAAAAACCTTAATATTTTCTCGCATGAGAGTATATGTTATAACATACTTTATATTGCCAATCAATATGATTAAATAATTTATTTGCCAAGAAATGTTCAGTACATTTATGGAATAAAAATACAATCAGTATGATTTTTATATTTTAAATCCTATGTTTTTTATATTTTGAAGGTTAGTTAGAAATAATGATAGTTGTTATATATTTTATATATACAAATGAACTTTATTTTATCAAATAACTAGCAAGACATGTTTGGATAAGTAAGTAAATATTCTGCCAGTGTCATTATCCATAGAGAGAATTGTTCTGCTTATGACAAATGACACTCTTTTTAACCTCAAAAAAATCTGTTTCTATTTAACTAATATACAATATTGATGACTGTAAAATGGGATGTAAAGATCACAATTTCTATCTCATTTGAAAATATAACAGAAAATCTTGCTAAGTCATTTGGGTATCATGCTTAATATATAGGAAAGATAATATTTTCAAATAGCTTCTGTTTAAAATAATTGTTGTTTCAGTTTTCTCCATTTGTTTCTAGATTTTAATGTATTCAAAATTCCTGTGAATAGTCAGAATGATTATTATTAGACTTTTTATTTTGCTAATCAAAAGTAAACTACAGTCTGTGATCGGTTAACGAAAAGTATCGTCTCTGAAAGTTTGTGAAATCGATTAATTCGTTTTGGAGACACCAAATATTAAATTAAATTTAAAAAAGGATCTATAGTTTCTTAGTTAGAGAGTTTATTAAAAAACAATATGTACGCATAGTCTTTCAGATTAATCAATCCTGTTTATTTTTAGCTTATGGGTCGTTAAAGTTTGTGTAAATATGTCCAATATCGATTGTTTTTCTCTCTTTCTTTAAGATTTTCCGGAAGTGATTAAATGACATTGTTTCTATAAAGATCCCTAACCTTATTGATATCAGCTTGGTTTGGGTTCTAATCTAAGACCATTTCTTTGACGTCTTCCACTTCTTCAATGAATGAACGAGAGGGGGGGGGATAGTTTGATTAAAATGAATTCAGTTTCGGTTCTGAATGAAATAAAAACCGAAACTGACTATCTACTTTGTCTATGAATTTTCAATTGGAAATTTTTTTTTTATAATTATAGAACATTGAAGCTTATTAGGCAAGCAATATAAATCAAGAGAGTTAAAAAAACGGTTTTTCCGTCCCTTTAGGTTTGGCAACCCTGCATATCATGCTTCGAGAACAGAGAATTGTTAGAATCCGTTTTTGTTCTTTTCCCGAATATGCATTCGTCTTCCGAACAAAAGAAAATCCATTATGAAAGCGATCGTTCTCTGATTTGTTAGCAATCCGAACTTTTCTTTAACCGATCACCCACTGTATAGAAAATATTTTGCTGTTTGCTAACAAATTTGGAAACATTTTCAATTAAGATTTGCATAACTGAATAGAAGCAATTACTGATAAAAGAGGTTCCTTTTTAAGTACAGATTGAATAAAAAATTCCAAATATTTTAATTTAAATATAAAGACATCATAATGAAATAAGAATTAAAAAAGCATGCATGAATACTTAGGTTCATTCACACATAAATGGGAAAAAGGAAAAATTTGATTAAATCAGTAATTATCAGTTGATGTCATAACTAATACATAATATTTACTAAATTTTAAATAAAGTTAACTTAAAAAAATTCTTATTAAATAACATTGAATAATTAGGTGAGTATTTTGACAGAAAAGTTAAATAATATCAAAAAAGTGCAATGATTTTAGTCTCTGCCAGTCATTAATAAACATATTTGAATTTTAAAAAAATATTATGTATTTAATCTTTCTGTTTTTAATTTACTATCATATACCCTAAATATTATATTAAAATAACTGGATTATTTATTTTATTTTTTTAAAGATTTTCTAGTAAATTATGTTACATGTTTTCTTTACCGTTTATCTTGTTATATTAAGGTTATTTTTTTTCATATTTTTAATTTAAATATGTTTTCTTTTAAAGAATATTCAATATATTATTCTTAATTTTTATATTTATGAGAATTAAACAAAGCGTTTGAGCTGTTTTATGCTTACATAAAATAAAATATTTCTAAAGTCTATCTTAGTATTTTTTTTCATGTCATTGTAGAGATTTTCATACAAGTTTTAAGATTCTTTAAAGCTATATTAAAATCCGTATCTGTTTCAAGAGTTTCCTGAAAAAGTAAGCTACCTATTTAGGATTTATAAGAATATTGATGAGTCATGTCACACGTTGCAAATAATAAAGACAATAGTGGAAGATAGTTTCGGAGTAAAAAGACAATAATATTTAATTAAATTTTGTGTGTTTCTGTTGCGGGAAAACTGTTCTCTTTATAAACTCCAGCATATATAAGAGTTTGAAAGAATAAATTTTCTGTTCATGATTTAAGCGAAACACACATTATCCTAATTTCTCTCTTTTTAGAATTAAAACATTTAACTGTCACACAATACCTTATTAAGAAAGTCGATGTGATTGCAACTGTAGTCGATATGTGATTGTTTGAATAAAACGATCTATTGAGAAAAAATTATTAAAGATGCATATTATTATAACAGAAATAATAAAAAAATTATTGTTTACATGAAAACAAATAATTTATTTTCAATATAAATCTATTTTGTTATCATAAAACTGGTAATTATTTACCAATAACTCGGTCTTTTTTTTGGGGGGGGGGTAAACTTAAATTTCATTCAAAAATACTAATTAAAAATTAATAATAAAGTTGGTTTTTTGATGAAAAATCCAAGTATTCTCTCTAAATTTTAAATAGTAAAAAATTAATTGAAAAATATTCATTTTATTTTAAGCCATATAACTTAAAACCTTTTAAAATTTTAAATGATTAAAACACATACAAGATAACTAAGATTTTTTTAGTTAAGATATTTAGTATTTAATCATGTCATCTTGTAATGTTAAGAGTCATTATTGGCTGTCAATCATGAAACTCCCGTCATAATTACACTTTGGAATATTAGTCGATTCCGGCATAACTAAATGAAGTCAATTATAAAAAAATAATAAAAATTAGGTTATTAATTAAGAGGCTGCTGCATTAAGTATATATACATATATAGTTTAGTTGAGGAATTCCTATTAAATTATCTTATAAAAGATTCGATTCAATCATTTGATATTACAACTGTCTACAAAATCTGTAATTTATTAATTTCAATTACACAATGACACAAATACTTTCAGTTGATAATATACATAACATAATCAAGAAAAGAAAGTTTATATATATTATAAATTTCGTATCAACACTTTGCGAATTAAAGGTACTTTAATTGAAATTGCAAAAATTCAATAAATTTATATTTCATTTTATTTATAACTGCTGCTTGTTATAAAAAATTTTAAAATGTTATATATAAAATTTTTTTCATTTTTAGTTTTTTAATTAGATAATTTATTTAATGAGAAAATATTTTGTTGAGTTTAATTATCTTAATAAACCTGATATAAAATTTTGATGATTTATCATTTTTCACTTTTAATATAAAGAACTCTATGAGTTCCTAAAATAAACACTTGTTGATGTGAAACCATTACGCTTGATTCTGCTTCTGTATTGATTATTTTAAGTGCATTTTTTCACAGAATTCGCGAAGAATGGATTTAAAAATAAACTTATAACATATTGTCAACATTTTCCGAGGTTTTAACACATATATAATTTATTTTATTTACTTACTAAGATAAAATTTTTTCTCATTTAGTCTTTTGTGAATAATATTTTAAACAAACCAGCAGGGAAGAATTCATAATAAATGTTTATATCTTGATTCAAAGAAAATCAATAGCATACTGCGTGGGAAAACCATTTAGATGTTATGGCAGATTAATCAATGCTGCTGCTGCCATCTGTATTTATTTATATGAACCAATACTGACAGGGAGAATGATAAATACTTTTTTTTATTTAGTAATTTTATTAAGAAATACAGCATTCTTGTGTTCGAATGATACTATTGATTAATGCTATCAGAGATGTTATTTTTGAAAGTGTGTTCAAATAATGAAATGCATTCATGCAAAATTTGGCTGATGCATATTGAAGCGATATGTTAAATATACTAAAATTAACATGTAAAGAAATTAGAGTGAACTTATTAAATCCATTTCAAATGAAATTAATTTATTCTATACATTCAAGCAATATAGTTTAAGGAACTATATAACTCCAGTGTTTCATTTTATTGCAAAATATAAGTGGTAAATAATAGATTTCCGTTAGGGATATTTATGAGGCTTAGATGCATATTAAGTTTCATAAATGTTTAATTCGTTATGATTTAAAATTTCGGAAAAATAATATTTGCTTAAAAAGAAAATAAGTTTTTTTCTTTTTTTCAAATTCATTCCTAAAAACTTTTCTCGATTCAATATTTTTAAGATGAAAATAATGTTATGAAGAAAGCAAGGAAGGAAGAAATCAATGGCATTTTGGAAAGGAAAAAAAGGAATAATAATGAAAGAAAAATATGAAGTTGCTATGCTAATAATTATCATAACAAATTTCAACCATTTTACTGTGATTTCTTAGGAGTAAAAATTCTTCATTACGCTTAAAAATTTCAATTTTCATAACATCAAATTTCTTTGATTAGAAAATGGTTTTACGTAAGAAAATAAAAAACGCAATGATGTTTAATCGAATTAATGATTATTTAAATTTAGACTATACTTCTATATTATATTGCTTAATTTTTTGTGCTAAAAGATATAATCTTCATCTTATTAGCAAAGTTATTTATGCATTGGCCCATATAACAGAAAGCACATTGCAATGATTTCCATTCATTTCAAAACAATCTTTCAATTCTGTTTTCTCTAAGAATTGAAATTTTATTCATGTTTAATGTTTAATGAAAATATTGACAAATCATAAAATAATTACAAATATTATTCTGCATTTAAATTTTAACTATACATAAACTCTTGTACGTAAGCATTGCTAAATAATCATGTAAATTTATTTTTATGATTAATAAGTTAAAATTTTAATGGTTAGTAATAAATGTAATATATTTAATACACTTGTTTACATTGTGAAGTAAAGAATTTATAATTAATTTTTATCATCTAATACTGTGAATCAATTTGTAAAGATGATTAAAAATGTAAATGTCATTTTATATCTGAAAATTAACTGGACACATTTTAATATATTTCAGCTCTTGTTGCTTTTGTGATATATTTTCTCAATTTCATTAATTTTAAAATTATATGCACCAACAATAGTCTTTATATTATATACAATTCTAAGAATAGCAAGCAAGACATATTACAAATCATTTTAGCTCACTAATGTCTAGCAATACTTCACATATCTATAAATCTATTACATGAGGATTCCAGTCTAATGAAACATGCTGAAATGTGAAATGTCCTATTTCAATAACTTGTTGAAATCTGCTCCCAAATGTTAATGCGATCATAATGAAACTATATGTAATCCTAGTGTCATTATTAGGGTAAACGTCATACTATAGGGGATATGGTAATCTTGAATACAGATTAATTATACACTATATTATTCTATATAAATCGAAACTCAACATTTTGACTCTTAGAGTAACAATCAAATCCAACAGACTGCTTGATTTAGTTTCTGAAGGACCAATTAATATATAATGTAATGTATGTATATTAAAATTTCTCAAAATCTTCATAAATATTAGTCATAGGGAATGAAAAAACTGAAACAAATACATTTTCAGAATGCTGTGGTTTTGTACGTAAAATTGAATTAATCAAAAATTTTAATTTAAATGTTAATTTAAATAAAAGAAATATTTTAATTTCCTATTCAGCTATACATGTGAAGCTCAATTTGATAAAAAAAAAATCTATGCAACATTACTGAGATTTTACACGCAACATATACTAAACTTATTTTGTAATAAATATATAATGCGATTAAACTCAGTTTTGTCTAATGTAAGTACATTCAGTGTCACATTTTTATTATATAAGGTAAAGAATATATTTGTGAGAAAGAGAAATACCTTACGATCTGTGAAATAGAAATAAAAACTACCTCTTAAGCCTTTCGCAAAATTCTCTTATTATAAATAAGCAGTTATATTTCTAATGTGCTAGTATATGCATTAAATGTTATTGGAGAGTTTTGATTTCACCTATTTACATTCGGAGTTTTATATCATAATCCTTTTTCCGAATCTGCATGATTTAATAAATACAACAAAAATATATCACGTAATCATCCTTGATTTACTTTTGGTTTTATTTCAAAAATTAATTTATCCTATTTGAACTGAGTGAATTTTATGACTCTCATTCCTAATTGTTTAAATTCTTATCATAAATCATTTTGTTTTATAATTAGAGTAGCTATATATCCCAGCGTTCATTCACCATGGAAACAGCTGCTACATTCCGAATAGATGCCACACAATTTCTGCCTCTCTGAATCTATTGCGCAAAGTCTTGAATCAAATTATTGAAATAGTATTTTTCCAAGTTTATGCATGAATTAATACATAACATCCTATTCTAGTTAAGATACACAATATTTCCCCAGATCCATTGATAGTAATGTTCTTTTTAATTTGTTTCTAATGATTAGATATTATTACTTGCATTTTAATTAGTTTCGTGAGAATTGTTAAAATACTGATATCCCTTGAAGGCAATAATTAAAAGAAGTCTAAAAAATATCAGTTTTCCTAATTTTTCATCGTCTTTATAAAAAATATTCCTGATCATCATTAAATTTTTTTTTTATATTTTTGATACATTTTTAAGTAATTTTCGCATGCATGCTACATATGATTAAATAATTTTTAAGGGTTATTATCCTACTCAATGTACCTGTTTTGGCTCCAAACATATACTACTGTGTCATCGTGAATTTGGAAAAGGAAATATTTTAGAGTTCTTATGTTCACAACCGATATAAAAGAATTTGTTAAATCATCATTTATTGAAAATTGTTATGATATCTGAAATATATAATGAAAAATAAAAAGCTCGAGATAATTTATGATAGTTTTAACTAGAACTTTTGTAAAATTAAATAATAAACTTTATTTCTTATTAATCTATTAGAGTGTCAAAAAATTATAAATATTTAATTTTTCTTTAATTTATTAAATATTTTTTTTAAATAGTTTAAATAATTTAGAGTTTTATTGGTAAATAATTTACAGTTCTTTATTAAACCTTCATTTATTGACAATTGCTAGGATATCTGAAATATAATGAAAAATAAAAAGCTCGAGGTAATTTATGATAGTTTTAACTAAAAATTTTGTAAAATTAAATTATAAACTTTATTTTTTATTAATCGATTAAAATGTCAAAAAATTATAAATATTTAATTTTTCTTTAATATAGTAAGTATTTTTTTAAATAGTTTAAATAATTTAGAGTTTTACTCGTAAATAATTTACAGTTCCTTATTAAACCTTCATTTATTTATTAATAGTTAAATTAATAGACATTTAAATTATAATTTAAAATTAAAAACATTTTAAGAGATAAATATAAGTAATTGCTTGGATGTTGTCGCGTAATAGAAATAAAAATAAGTTTTATAAAGAAATGTCTAAATTGGTGTGCCAGCATGACTTAAATTTTCCCTTCGAATTTCGGAATTCATTATTAAATGAAGATTGTTGAGCTGTTAAGTAACGATAATGACTGTTGGTAAGCAAAACATTGATACCTAATATACAAAAAATAGGAAAACTACCTGTAAATTAAAATATTCGCATCAAAATTTAATAAAATAAAAATTTAGTGGTTTCTTTTAAATGCGTATTTATAAACTTTTAAAGTTTTGTTTTATAGGTAGTTATAAAATTTTACTTTATATGTAATTAGAATAATTCTTTCAAATAAATTAAGTGGTATGGATTCAATTATATTTCCGTTTAGGTAATATAAATTAGAAAAATGATGTCTTAATATTATAACGTGAAAATAGCTATAAATTTAAATTATTTTGATAAATATATTATGTGCAACAACGTACTGAAAATAAAACATAGTAGTTGTATACAAATATAACATCGTTTGGACCTTAGTACTATTAGTATGAAAATCAAGTCAGTAATAGTATGATCCATATTTTAATTAATACTATCTGAGACAGAAGATAAAATTGCTCGAAGTTTTCTACTCTATTGAAATAATTGTTTATAAGAATATATACTGATTTAAATACTTCAAAACAAGGTGTTTTAGGTGCATAAAAATAATTTATTATCTATATAGTGCAAAATTACAACAAAAAGAATAAATTGTTAAATTAAATTAGGAAGTATATGAAGTGAAAATTATAAGTTTTTCCTATTTTACATTTCATTGTATATTTTTTATTTTATTTATTATTTTTTTTACTTTGTATAAAAAAAACTTTGATTTCATACTTATTAAATTATCCACTAATTTTATGAAGTGTTGAAAAATGTTGCTATGTCGTATTATTTTCTTTCATTCACTTTCTACGAAACAATTTTTTTTAAATAAATCGTCAATAACAAATTTACATATTTAATCTTTAAATTAATCGCACAAAAAACAATAACCGTAGAGGCGATAAATTATATTCTTCTTCGGGTAATTGGAGTTCTTAAGACATAAAGCAGCTCGTTTTAATTTATGGAGTGATGGTAATTAAATAAGTAGCTTGAAACCTTTGTCTTCGTCAGTGAATTTCTCTTTTATTATCTCATCTAATAGAGCTATTTAATTCTTGTCATCAGAGTTGAGGTTAAGTGTATTGTCTGCATATTTCTTATTTGATGTTAAATGAAAAGCAATAAGACAAATAATGTAAAAAGTGAAAAAAGAAGATGTAGTTGATTAAAATGCTTAAGATAGGACCGATACGAAAGCCATTTGAAGAACATGAATTCTATGTAATTAGTTAGACTTTATCCAAATATTGAACAAAAAATGGCAGAGAAAAATTGGAATATCTGAAGGAAATAATGCAATATTTAATTTAAGAACGCAAATGGATACCATTGATTTAATTGTATGCCTAAAATAGAGGTTTTCTAACAACCTTAACGTGCACATTTTTAAATATATAAAATGGTACATTTAGTGTTTAATAAATGATTGATACCACCTCTCAATTAAATCTATGAAAGGGTTGTTAAAAATTATAATTGAATTAAAAATTTAAGAACAGGCATTACCTCACACATATTGGACTGGATTGGGAGTATATCTAGAGTTGTCCACTTTTTGAATTGGACTTTATCAATATATAATTGAATAATTGAATTAAAAATATTATATATAATTGAATTAAAAATATTATATATAATTGAATTAAAATATTTATATATAATTGAATTAAAAATTTAAAGACTGTTGAAATATGGTGTAAGCTAAATAATATTGAATTTATGCCAAACATTATTTACATATATTGGAACTGATAAAAAGGTAAAGACCTAGACTTTTCTTATCCGTTTAACACAAATCTATCCCAACTGGCCAGTAGGCAATCGAGAGACCTCACATATTCTGAAGGTAGCAAAATAGTTTTTTCTTTGACCTAAACTCAGGTAAGAACAGGCATTACCTCACACATATTGGACTGGATTGGGAGTATATCTAGAGTTGTAAACTTTTTGAATTGGACTTTATCAATAACAATGTTTTCATTGATATCTCTTCTGGTCTGGCAGTCAGAGCAGATGGAATATTAAAAATAACAAAGACATATAATAAAGCAATTTCTAGGAAAAATTATTTAAATTTTCTCACCAACTTTTATGTATTAACAATAAAAAGTGAATAAGTCTCAATCAACTATTTTTGTAGTTTATGAAATTTCTTTTAATTTATTAAAAATAATATAAATGTTTATTTAAATTTTAAAAAGTGCTATTTACATTACAAATTTAGTTTATTGTAAATACATTTTTTTTAATGAAATGTATTGATTTTGATTTCTATCCTTTACGAAATTAAGTAATTTTTGAAATATAATTTTATTGCTAAAATATCTTTCGTGAAAATATCAATTTTCTTTCAATCAAGTGATTTAAAAATTTGTTACATAATAATAATTTTAATTAACATACATGTCTTGGTTTTAACATTCAATGATTCTAAATTTGGCCAAGGAACTTTTTGAAAACTGACAGAAATATCATTCGTGGGGAAGAAATTTTTTTGCATATTGAAAGTTACAAGAAATATATTTAAAGACTTTCAATAGTATATTGAACAACTTAAGAAAATGCATAAGAAACTAATTTACATAATGTAAATATTAAAATAAACTTGAGAAAATGTATAAAAAATAATTTGCATAATATAAATTTAATTTTTTTCAAAATATGGAAGATGATTAATAAAATAATTTTGATAGCATTGCAATCAAAAATAAATTTTATCGTATTCGTTTGAAACTTTCAAATAAAAATATCTTATATTATTTGAAAACATTACACTCCTAAACTAATGTTATATTTATTTGAATATTTAAAGTATGAGAAATAGTTTTGGCATGCCTTCTCACAGTTAAAATTTGTTCGTTCATGTTAGTTTGTATACTAATCTGTTCGTTTATTATTTCAAATGAGTCAAAATCCCACTTTTTAATGATAAATTAAACCGAAAATTAACTATGCAAAGTTCATACTTTGAATAACTTTCCCAGAAAGTTAATTAATTTCTAAAATAAATTTAAAATCTTTCATCTGATCACAAGAAACGGTATTTTATTTTTAAAAATAAGAAATTTGTGAAAAAATAGTGCCAGGAATATCAAAGGAAATTTTACAAAATTTATATAGTTAAATGATTTTAAATGCTAATTTGTTGGAAAGAATAATCTTTAGTTATTTTGTTTGTTTGAAATATGTTGTTAGCTGAATATTTTCACCGACACTTCGCAATTTTAAATCATGATCAAATGACGTGGGCAACACCTGAGCTATCATCTTTCTCTACATTCCATCCCCCACTTGAAAGAGCTTTTCTACCACGAACTATATGACGTGCCCAGTCTTTATTAGTGAACTCAATATATTTTCGATTGGGTCAGGTATAGAACTCCTGGTCACTAAAATGAGACCTTTTCCATCTAGGTCATCACTGGCACTGTCTTTAGTTTATAGTGCCATTCTTAGTACTTTACAGTTACAATAATGCTGCCATATAAAGCTTAAACATTTTGTGAACATAAATTCCATTAAAATTCTACCTCATTAGTTCTATACTTCGAGCAATTATCATTCATTTTCACTTTATCAAGAAAGAAGTAAATTCAAAATAAGCAATACTTATTGCATTTTTCATGAAAATTTTAGTCATTTATTTAAATGTCGTCATTTCTTTTTAATGTAATTTTTTTTTACATTTTTAAAGAACAAGGTTTTCTGAAATAATAAACAAAGAATTTCCAAGACTTTCTTTCTCAAAAAATGTTTTAATCCGCAGAAATAAAAATTTAGTTTCTGTTTCAACTTTTATTGATTCATTTCAGTTTATTCATGGAATATTTTTTTTTTTTTTAGAAAAAGGGGAAAATACTGCAATACTGCTTTAATAAAGAATGTTTTAGAGGCACAGTATGAGAAGGAATATTTCTTTTTATCTGCTTTTCTTTAATTTCATAAATTCTATTCACTCTCTTTTTGCATATCAAACAATAGAAAACTTTGGAACATTTTGTATATAACATTAGAAAACTTTTAAAATAAATTACAAGGAAACTATACATTTAGCAAAGCACTTTACAGTTAAAATTCTTTTTACAAATAGAAATGATACTTCAAATACTTTACTTTGTATCTATGGAAACAGTTTAAATAATTTGAATTTTTGAATTTTCTAAACACCAACTCAGTAAATTTTCTTAGTATCGACTGATAAATGACATTAACGCGTGTGGCAAAAAGTAAAAATTCTTAAGTAAATTCTATTCAACTGAGAAAATGAAAAATAAAAGAAAATCAGAAATATCAACAGAGAAAAAAGCCCAGAGTTAAATCTCTAATTATCATCTGACATTATTCTATGTTTTGTGACACACTTTACAATGCGAGTATAAATCATATAATGTTTTTTTTTTTGTCTAATAAAGGACTTATAAAATAAACTGCGTCTTGAAAATGGAGACATTTACCAAGTTATAGCTTGACTAATGGGCATGGGTTAGCGCTGTAGACAAATCGACTGCACTTTAATGACCGGGTTGCTCACTATTTCTTATCTCTATCTGCGTCTCAGGTATTTAATGTTACGAGAGCAAGAAAACCCCGATCATTTCTAAATGGATACAAGAGTGTCTACAGCTATAATTACGGAATTTCATTGGACCTCACACAAAGCCAAGCAATAAATAAAAGACGCATTTCTGTAAAGAAAACGGAAAACTGAGCTGAATCTAGTGCGACGTGAAAATTTCTTTGGTAAAAATACACGGTTGCTGAACAATCTAGATATGTCTGATGTTGCTTAATTAATTTGCGGATGGCGATTATCAACGTCGAAAGGATTTTTGCAGTATTCTCTGTGTGTTTACCTTTCATTTTGTACCTATGCATTTTTGTATAATATCAACAAAATATTTCTAATTTAAGAATTATTATATATATATATATATATAAATAAATATATATATTTATATATATCTATATATATATATATCTATATAAATATAATATATATATATATATATATATATATGTATATATATATATATTATATATATATATATATATATATATATATATATATATATATATATATATATATATATATATATATATATATATATATATATATATATATATATATATATATATATATATATATATATATATATATATATATATATATATATATATATATATATAATATATATATATATATATATATATATATATATATATATATATATATATATATATATATATATATATATATATATATATATATATATATATATATATATATATATATATATATATATATATATATATATATATATATATATATATATATATATATATATATATATATATATATATATATATATATATATATAAATTTGTTTTAAGTTTATATTCAACTGTCTAGCGTTATTTTCCGGGACAATTTTGATAAAGCAAAAAGAACATGCATTAATGTATATGAACTCGTGACATATTCTATTAAATGTTTTGGTAAGTTTTATGGCTTTTCTACAGCTTCATAGTAACTTTTATTTGGTTTTGCCTCAATATATTTCAATTTGTTTAAACTATTTAGCCTTCTATTTTTTACATTAAAAATAATTTTTCCTACTCTAGTAGTTTACCCGACAAGTTTTGCTTATTCTCACAATTTTAAACGGGTTATAATTTTGTATAAGTTCAAAACAAACAAAAGATTTTCTAAATTGACTTTGATATTACTTTCATTGTTTTCTGTATCATTTCTAAAATTTGACTTTATTTTTTATTATAATTTATATATTTTAAAATTGGGCTATAGAGATAACACATAGGCTCGTTATATGATATAGGTTATCTTTACACCACTCAAAAGATAATTTTTTACTTCTTCAAAGTCTTTACACATGAATCTCTTTCCTTTTCTATGATAATGTAATATATTGCATAGTTTATGTTAAGTGAAATTCATAACAGAAGCTCCCACAATTACACTAAATATTATTAACAGATTCCAACAAAAAGTTACGCATTAGATCTGTCTCCAGTCACTTGGTAATTTATTCATATAAAAATAATTCAATCGCGGAAATTTAAAATAGCTATAAAATCAAATATTTATTTTTTGAAACATTTCAATTTGTAAATTAAATTTATGAAAAAAAATTTAATGAATTGATCAAGTTAAAAGAAGTTAAGCTATTAGCTTAATGTAATTTCTTTGAAAGGTTGCCATATCTTAGTAACTCAATATTTGCAAACTCTGACGATGCTATTGCCCTATACAAAGACTATCTCAGTACTGGAGTAAAAACAACAAAGGCGGCATAATAGATTCCAGATCCTGGAAGTTCTCTGAAGTCTTTCACTTAAAATATAAAAGGGTGAAAGGGGAGACGAGTAGCAGAAAGATTAATGGGTTTCATATGCTTCTCTCAATCATTTTCCGGGAACTTTGCGGCCGCCATGCGTGCGGATATCGGAACTATTCTAAATATAAGTCAGGATCTGGAGACGAAACTTGGATTGATTCTTTTCATGTAAAAATACAGTGTTATCTCGTGATATATTTGTTTTAAAGAAAACAATTTTATTTTTTTCTCCTATTTAACAATAAAAAAACTAAGCAATTTTATAAAGATAATATTTAACTTTAAATCTTAAATTTAAATGTGCTTAGGATAAATAGAAAATTTATGCATTTCATTCAATAACTTTATAAAGTTAACTGCACAGTATATATATATATATATATATATATATATATATATATATATAATGTTGAATGTGTTTCTTTTATAGACAGCGTTTTTTAAAATGTGCCTTGAAGAATATACATTATTTTATTATTTTCGATAATTTATTTAATATTATCTTATTAAAATAGAGAGATCACTTAATTCTTCTTATCATGAAAAATATATAAATATTAAATGTATTATTGTTTTATTGATAAATTCTCAACAGTTGAAGAATAGTTAATTAATAGTAATATGAGTGAATTATGGCAGATAAGTAAAAAGAGCGACGAATATATTTCATATCTCTGTTTTTACTTTGTTTAATGTCATTAATGGCATTAAGTAAACGAGATCATTATGGTTGTTTACTTCACAAATTTATGAACCGTTAATGATCCGAATAAATTTTTGTTTAATTCCACCAGATATTTCATGAATTTTACTTGTTAAAAAAAGCTATTGTAAAGTTTAAATAAATTTTATTCTTTATAATTCAGATCTTTAATTTTATGATCATTCTTTCAGATCCACCTCAGCTAATTGCTAATGAAACAACGCGTGAAATCATAGTGCGGCCGCACGAAACTATTATTCTTGACTGTCCTGTGCGTTTCAGTCGCTCCCTTATGTTTGAATGGTATAAAGAAAAGGCCTACATTTTTAACTCAGAAACGAGACTGAAAGTATTAGCTAATGGAGGACTGAGAATCAAGGATACAGTTTTCAGCGATACTGGTGTATACCAATGTCGAGCTATAAATGGATTTGGTGTTGTGGAATATAACACTACTCTTCTAGTCATTGGTATGTGCATTGTTAAATTGTAAATTGAGTCAACAAAAGTAGAAGTATGATAGTAGATGGTATATTTATTGGGTTTTACGGAAAGTCATTTCGTTTTTCATGAAATGAAAAACGTGCAGCAAATAAATATTGTATTGCATTGCACATTGTCTTTTCTAGTCCAATAGCTTTTACCATCTTTTTGGTAGTAGCACGATGACACAGTCATTAAGTAGTTGGTTTTTATTAGCAAAAAGCTGATCCATGGAGGAAAAACGAAATTACTTTCCGAACAACATAATAAATTATATATTTTTACTATTTCATGTGCATGCCTTTATTCTATCATCCAATTTTAATGAATTATTAGAAGAAATATTCATTTTTAGGTCCATTTAAGTAACTTTATCAGTAATTGATAATAAAAGCAAAATAAGTCCATATTTAAGGATCTCAAGAATAAAGTCTTAGACTTTTTAATTTATACATTTTATTAATGGGTGTATAAAAATTTTTCTTGAATGAGAAGTAAGGGTAACATATGAAGCTCATGTTTCAAAATGTTTTTTCATATTATAATGTAACATTTCATTTGTAATTCATATTTTATTTAAATTTTTGAATACTTTTCTGAATTTAAAGTCTTTATCTTTAAAAAATCAACACAATTTTTAAAATATTGACATTGTTACTTTCACTTCATTATCTGTCTTCAATTGCATTATTAAAATTTAATTTTTTTTAAATTGCAATTTATTTTTACGAATATAATCTTGGATCTTTGCATTATATATCTCACTGTTAATCAGAGAAGTATCAATCAACATTATCACTAATTCAGTTTAATAAAAAATGAAACTCAGACGCAAAAGTTTTAAATTTGTTGATAGTTTTGCCTAACTTTGATTAATTTATTTCTTCATGGTACATTTTGTATTCAATAACATCTAATTCAAAATCTTGGTTATTTTATCACCTATTTAATGTAAGAAAAAATGTATTCATTTCATAGTTCTAATTTATTTTACAACTCTCCTAATACATTATAAGGAGTATTTTTGAATTTGTTTCTGTCAATATTTGACCCTTTTGTGACACATTTATTTGATCTTAATTGATATTTCAACCAGAAAATTCAGAAACTTTTATTTCAGTAAAGAATGCGATTGAAATTGGACGTTAATGAAATCTGAAATATCTTAAAAATCAATGAAAAAAATAAAATAAATAAGGTTAGAAAAATATGAAGAATATCATAAATGTCAATAAGAAAGTTGTAAGGAAATTTATTAAATTCCAAATTGATTTTAGTGTTAAACGTGTTAAAGAAAAAGATCATGACATGTAGCTTATTAAAGTGATTAGAACAAAGTTAAATTCATTTTTGAGAAATACAGCAAGAGAACTGAAGTGAAAGGAGTGCAGTAATTAATGTCAAGCTGTAATGATGTAATTGATCATGATTTATGAAATGCCGGTAAATTTTAATTTAAAAAGGAATTAATTATATCTTTTGAGGGACACTTTTATTTTTGTCGTAAACTGTAACTTAATATACAGATATTTTGATGTCCTTTATGTAAGTAGTTTAATCTCTATAATATTCAGTTCATCAAATTACAGATTGATGATTTGAATTGAAAGACATTATTATCAATTTAGAATTATCATGGATACAGTTAAATCTATTTATAAACTAGTGGAAGAAAACATTATTTGAATTTTTTTAACTATGATTTAACTACTGTAAAATTTTCGTTAATTAATGAAATACAAGAAAATATTTATGTTATTAAAATATCAAACACATAAAAAGTAATGCGCTTTTGGCTGTTATTATTTACATTTACTTTCAAATAATGCGAACATTTTTGATTGATTTATACACGCCTTAATTGTTCCAAGTTTTATTTTAATTTATCAAAAATTCGAAAACTGCTGTGCATTTTTGATTAATTATTATTTAACATGCCTAGAAGTATTTACTGTTAACACTAATGTTAGATATTCTACTGCTGAATTTATTTTTTTATCTAAAAACGCAGACAGCTGCTTTGAAGGTTAATTAATACTTTTATAAAACTAGCATTTCAGCAAAGAAATTTTCAATTAACAATTATTCTTTAATAACCTATCATTCATGATAATATAGATTGCAATTAATGTTTCACTTATTTTTTCATTTTATTGTCAGAAACCACCCAGTTAAATGCCGAGTTAGTAACCGAATAGTAAGCTCACTTGCCTTCAGTTCAAGAGTTCGTGGGTTCGAATCTCCCCTTGAGCTTGGATATTTGTAATGTATCGGAATCCACTTTAAACTGCAGGCTCCAGTCTAATTAGCCCTCGATGAGTGACCTACAAACCAGACTATCCAGTTAAACTGCCATCTTTTGAATAGACACCGTGGATGTATGCCCTGTAATTTCATTGGTGAATAAAGGTTCTGCTCTATACTGGAGTATCATAAAAATTCTTCATTCCTAGCAAAGCACTGATGAAAGTGATCTATCAACTCACCATCGTTGATTCTGCGTGCTGACGTCACTCTTAAATTCCTGGAAGATATCACATTCTTTCTTCTGCTACATCTGGTGTACAGTGAACGCCTATATGTGTCTAAACGTCTTGATTCTACTCAACAACCTACCTGCTCCTTTTTTTATTCTGATCACCATTCTCTTGGTGTTCGTGTCTGTTTTTTGAATGTTTCGATACAAAATATCCTTGCATTCTTAAAATTGACCATTTCTTCTGGGATAAAAACAATTTCTATGGAGATTATTCTGGCTAAGTGAAGAACATAACCAGAAATTCTTTTCCTCACTTCATTTCTAGAAAGCACCGAAATTTGGTACACTGTGTCTATCCTACAATTTACATATTTTTATGATTATGCATTTATGTGCTTCGTTTTCAGTGTCATAATGTGCATTTTAAAATTTATTATTTTTATTCTTAATTTACAGGTAAAGGAAGAGAAGATTATGATTATGTTTACAACCAAGAAGATGATTTATCAGATGAAGATTTGAAAATATATGCGAGATGTAAGAAAAACAATTTTTTTTTACAATTTAGTTTAAAAAAATATCTTATGGTTATTACTTGCAAAATTGAATGCGATCAAGTTCTGAGGTTAGAATTTTTTTTCCGGCGCAATGAATCTAGGTTCAAATATCAAATCAAATACTAATTATTTTCATTTTTGATTGGATTTAAAATATTACATTTTACAAGTAAAGTCTACAAACAATTTATCATTTCTAAAATTATGAAATATATATATATATATATGTATATGTATATATATATATATATATATATATATATATATATATATATATATATATATATATATATATATATATATATATATATATATATATATATATATATATATATATATATATATGTATATATATATATATATATATATATATATATATATATATATATATATATATATATATATATATATATATATATATATATATATATATATATATATATATATATATATGTATATATATATATATATATATATATATATATATATATATATATATATATATATATATATATATATATATATATATATATATATATATATATATATATATATATATATATATATATATATATATATATATATATATATATATATATATATATATATATATACATAAATATATATATATATATATATTTTTTTTTAGTATGATATAATTTCAAAGGTTTTATAAATTTATTGTAGGGTTTAATTGTTTTTACATTTTTTTTGTACGCCATTTACATTGATTTTGAAAAATCAAAAAGAGAAATTTGTTTATCCTTCAAATTGAAATGTTCAGAAAAAATATTATCGAAGTTAAATAAACGTTTTTATTTTTCCATGAAAATACTTGAAATTTTGCCTTTTTTATTTACAACGCATTGTTAAGCCAATCTGATATGTGTAGACATTTATAAATTCTTTTTTCTTTATTATTATAATACAGTTTTTAACAGAAAAAAAATTAAAATCCTTTGGCTTTTGTTATTTTAATTCATTAAGTTTTTCCAAATATTTTTGAAATAATCTATTTAATAGCATGCATTGTTATTAAATTTAATATCTTTGAAGAAGTGGCATTAATTTCCTTCAACTGCGAATATATTTCAGTTTTACCTTCCGCTTTTCTAAAAATTAAAGATTTGTTTTCAAGCAGTTTTGTTTGATTTTGCTTGATATAATGGAGGATTAAATTTCTTTGAGTGGAAGTTCTTAAAATAGTTCGATTCTGTTTGAAAACAAAGCCTTAAAGCTTTGTTTTCAAGCAGTTTTGGTTGCACTGAGCAACTCACATTTTTCTTTGAGTGGAAGAACTTGCTTTAAATCTCAGATCTTCTGAACAAGGAATGACACGTTTCATTTATACTTTCTGCACGCACACTTATTTGGGTAAGGAATTGGAAATTTTCTAGACATTCCACTTTCTGCGTGCTTTACTTTTTGTGACAAGACTTTCGAGTAGAAATGCATGCAGAAGTTGCTAAAATGGGCTTTCAAATTTTTTTATTACAATTAAACTGTCCAATAGTGGTGTTAAAAGTCACTTACGCTGCACTACATGCAATGCTTTCTTGTGTGACGATGTTTAAACGCATGTTTTAACAAAACAAATGGAAAATGCACTTTTTACATAATGTTCTACAATAACTCATCAACAATTCTTTTTTTTGTTTTCATTTTATGGTGCATCTTTCATTGATTGATTCAAAGATTCTGGATGAGATGAATAAGGATAGTATGTTGTATAATGCTGCCAAGAAGTGTATGTATCTTTGCCTTACATTAAACAAAACGTGTGTCCTGGGTTAGCTTAAGGAGAAGCATCTTGATTCTTTTGGTCAATTCATGCAGTTTTTCTTTAATAGTGACATGATAACATCTTAAATAGCGATGCAATGGAGGATTTGAGGATACCATAAGACGAATTTGAAGTCACATAAGATGCATACCATTTTATGAAATTCTTAACAAGTGTTCATTTTTATTACACCATGACATTGTTCTTGTTACATCATTATGCATAGTTATTTTCAGTCCTATAAGACAATTATTTTATAAATTTTTAAATAATATTAACTTATTTTTGTAAAAAATCTTAAATAGATATCTAATTTACTATATAAGAAATGCAATCATCTCATTCATTGAACGATCACAGTATCTTTAAATGATTTACATGGATTCATTCAAGTATTCTTGCTATGCTTTTTGTTGTAGAACGAAATAAATTAATGAAAGAATAAGAACATAATTAATTCTTCCATATTTCCATATCATTTTTCATTTCTAAATTATGAAAACCACATACAGCACTCTCAACTTCATCTCTATATTAGGAAACAATATAAAAATAATTTAATTCTGAGAGTGAAAGGTACATAAGTCTCTCACTGTTTACTCTTAATTTATTACTTTCCGAAAAACAATAATCAAAGCTTTTATAGTTTCTGCTCTCCCCATTTCATTATTAAAATAATCATATATTACAACACAGAACTATAACAATTTTAAAAGTGTTGTTCCTTAAATTATTTACAATGTACGTATATCATCCATAATACGAATATTTTAAAATTTACAGCCGGTAATAATTTGCATGAGCCTAAACTGTTTCGGACTTACATATTTTAAAATTGATAATAAAAAATCCATATAACATTAGTAGTAAACGCGTTTTGAGTAATATACCACTAATAAAAATTTATTAACAATTTTTTATTTGAAATAATTTTTTTTTAAATTATGTATTAACTAACTCCAATGTAACTAAAATAAACAAATTTTGGTACGGAAATATTCCGATTTCCAGGTTTCTAAATTCGACGACAGGATTTCAAATCAATGCGTTAAAATTTTAGAAATTACTGTTAATTTTACCTAAAAGCACAACAAAAGGCTTACAAATTTTTATAAATTTCATCCAAAAAACTTTTGAAACGTAATTAAAATTAATTGTTTTCAAATTTATTCAATTTTAGAATTAATGATTATATTCAGTCTGACGTGTCACCAATTCAAATAAACAAAATGGAAATATAAATTTCTAAGTCAATGGCTATAAAAATTAAAAAAATTTTACCTTTTTTAAATAAAAAATTGAGCAAAAGTAAAACAAAATACTATGTATTTAGCTAATAGAATAATAAAAGTGTAATAGGATATGTTTTATATTCATTTTTAAGAACAGTAAATAAATTCTTAAGATTTATATTTATATATATATAATAAAAATAGATTATTAAATTTCAAATTAGGCCAATTAAATTACACACATTTACTACTTTTTATATAATTCGGTGTTATATTTGGATTAAAAATATTCTTATTTCGAAAAAGGAAATTTCTAAGCGTGAAAAATTATTATGTATTCTTTATTTTAGTTAAACCAAGGATTTTATATGTTTCTGAGAGGGAGAATCCTATATACAAAAGGATAGGTGACACTTTCAAGCTTCAGTGCGTGGCTACTGGTTATCCAGCACCAGATATAACTTGGTATAAAGATGGGTATCAGATAACACGTGTCAGAACAGGAAGATGGGCTCTGCCTTTTACAGAAGCTATTTTGACAGATAGTGGTAATTACACATGCGTAGCCCATAACTCGGTTGGAAGAGAGAGTTACTCCTTCTTTCTGATAGTAGACCGTAAGTTTCGATTTACTGAGTTTATTTTTTCTTATATCAATCTTACATTTGGATTTAAAAACTTATTGTGGGCAAGAATTCTAAGACTTTACATAAGATAAAAGAATGTATTGTTTCATATTCTTAATATAATTAGTTTTGTGAGGGAGAGAATTACTGTTTCATATTACATTATAAATACAAACATAATTTTGTTTTAAATACGTGTATTAAGAATTATAATTCTTTCCGGTGCCTGTGAGTATGGATGTCAGAATGTCGCCTATTTTCTTCTTATTTTTCTCATTTAAGACTTTTTTGTTAATAACTGTAAATTTACCAGTTTACCTACATAACTTAAAAGTGTGAAAAACTGCCATAGAATGTTAATGAAGCAATATATACTATTGCAGGTAACTAAATTAGGTTTTGATAAGTTTGTAAATAGGTTTTGCTTATGTAATTACACTTTTTAATTTATAGTTTATTTCTATAACTATACAAAGATGGATAATTTTCTTATAAAAAATTATAGAAAAAGTATGTTACAATTTTAATGTAAACAGTAACTGATTATGCAGTGGAAAATTAGAAAATTACTTTTATAGATTTTTAGGAAACGTTTTAAAATAAGAATGTTTATCAAGTTGAAAATATGATAGAAGAATAACGCGTATTAGATGTTTTTCATATTCAAGTTGAATAAGTTGAACTAGCGTTTTAATTCAAAACAATACTTTTTTTTAACAATGAAAACAATTACAATCTTACATTCATTTTATCAAATACTCATTATGGTTTTTTAAGGTTTAATACGCATGTTGGAATTTTTGAAGAGAATGTGTTTTCAACATTTTCTTCAGTCCTTATTGCATACAGTATTTTACACTAACTACATACATATTATATTTATATATTTAATGATTTTTGCTTATTATACCTTTCCTTATTTTAATTATTTATGTTGGAAGGTTATCTATAGTTTTCTAATTTAGTGTTTAAAAAATTATATCTTTTTTTCTACATTTTATGTTACTAGTTTAGGAATGTGCTTGGTATTTATATTTTATAGAGAGAAGTTGATGTTTGTATTTGACGTTCATGAAAGTTTAAGTATTTTGTAAAGCTCAATTTCTTTCTTCTATTCCCTATTTTATATTTTCTTCCATTGTGTTGGGTTTCAATAAATGTTCTTTATTTAAAAAAAATTCAATTTGAAAATATCTTTATTAATTGGGTCATTATCTTTATTAATTGAGTCATCTTTTTTAATTGGATCATAGTTCTCAATTCATACAGTTTTTCTCAAATTTTTTAATCATTCCTTTAGGCTTATAAATATGGATTTATTTTCTTCTGAAGAAAATTTAGTTGCAGAATTAAAAGAAAATTTCATTTGTAAATACAGCTTTTATTTCTTATTGTAACTTTATGCAATTTTAGGGATTTATATTATTTAATGTGTAACATAAAAGTTTATTATTATTAAACATTTCTTTTTTATTCTATATAATAAGTTATTCAACCTAATTACTTTATATTAAGTGTAAACTCAATTGTTTAAATGCTATTATATATTTTATTTTTAATTATTACCGTGATTTTAATAAATATGTTATAAATTGGAACTGATATCCTCTATTAAAAAATATTTAAAAAAGGTCATGTAAAATTAAATTCAATGAAAAGTATATTTTAGATGCATGCATATCTATATATTAATGTATACAAAAATATATTTAATTCTATTAAATTATTTTTTTAATTTTTAATTGTGAGGCTAATTTTAAGACAGTATTTATCATTGAATTGTATGAATACTGAATAGCATAATTTTAAAAATAAAGAGAAATTAATATCACCAGAAAACTCAATATGAATACACATCTCTTTCATATTCAAATCAGAGTTTTATATTAGTTTTGATTTTCCTATCTATATTTCGCTTATATGATTTTTCAATCATGCATAGTGTTTTATTGATTATTTACTTAATACTTTTGTTGTATATTTAGTAATTGGATATGGCTTAGAAGAAGTGCTTTTAACTATGCATCTCTTGGGAAATGAGAGAAAGAATTTCTTGATATTGCAGACGAAAAATAAAAATATGAATGCATTAAATTTTAAATAGAGACATGCTTTTAAATACTTATATATTTAACCAAAAAATTAAAATTACAGAATGTATTAGAACGAAAAAATGTGTCTATTGGGATTGAAGTAATGTAAGTATTCGGAATTATTATTTGAATGTAAGTCACACACATATAAAGAGCGATTATGAAAATAAGCAAATTTTCTATTAAGCTTTGTGTAATTCATTTTTCTTGCACATTTAATTGTTTTTTAGCATGCAGTGAATTAATGTGATATTTTCAGTATATTAGGACACTAAATTAGTCACTTATCTTATAAATAAATTAAAAAGCTTTAGGTAAATAAATTTTTGAGATTATTATTTTTTTTAAAAATGGAAATGTAAATAAAAAAAGAAGATATAATAATTTTAAATAAAATCTACAGCAGTTTAAGGGCTTTAAAGTAGAGCTAATATAAAAAAGATAATAAATAACTATTCGCCATTTGATATAATTTTATGTGGAAAATATAAGCATTATTACTTTGTTAATTATTGTTATCTAAAAAAATTTAAACTAAAAAGTAGTATTATAAATTTCTTGAATAAAGTGCTAATACTTGCTGTTGCACCAGAGCATACATCCTTGTATGCTCTAGTGCAACAGCAACCCAGAGCTCTGCAATCTTATAGTTAGATGGAAGCAGTCATGTGTGATTCTTCATAATTTAAAAGCACGGACCTGGACGAAGATACTTGACCTACTACCATAGATGTATCATTTCACTTGGAGGACTATGGGTCTATAATTATGTTGACCTAGTACCATAGATGTATCATTTCACTGCTTTGCATAATTCTAATCGCATATAAATTGTTATATTATTATAAATAATATATGAACTTATCTATTATTATTGAATTCATATATAATTATAAATCATTAAAAATATCTTATATATTAATTATTTCATTCATATTAAATAATTTATTTTTGAAACATATGAATATAACTAATTTTATATGAAAAAAAGCAGTCATATCTTTAATTGCAATACGTAATGAAGAGTAAAAATTTTTTACATTATAGCTGGCTGTTAGATTGTCTGCAGTGTGGACACAAATCTTTAAATCTGCGTTATTGATTTAGAGTAATTTTTCTGGGTTGAATAATTGTGTCATTATCTCAAAATGAAGATAACGTAGAGGTTTTGTTTGAAGAAAAAAAGTGTACAAATTTCAATTACTTAAATTTCTTGAACATATTTATGCTTGTAAAGCTTAAAGATCTATTTAAATGAAGATCCTTTCTGAAAATAAACAAAACTATGTTGAAAGAAATGCATTTTTATTACTCAAAATTAAGCGTATGCATTGATTTTTTTTTAATGTAATGTGGTTCGCGTTCTCTTTCAGAAAAGTATATATAGAAAATATATTTCTAAATCTTTTTAACTCACAACTTCATTTTTGTGCAGTTAAACTTTTTCCTATAATATTTTATGCCTGCCATGTATTTATGTAGATGATTAAAGAAACAGTTATTAAGAAGGTAAAGTATGTTGCCCGTTCACATTAATTTGCTATTAAAAAGAAGACCCACTATAAATTTTTGAACTTCTGAAGGAACATCATTTCTATTCTTTAGCGATTGAAAATGTATTATTTACTTTACTGGAAATTACAATGAATTATCTTTTGAAGTTAAAATGACATTAATTTTACTCGGATTTTATCAAATGGTCATACTAATGTCAGGTTATAAAAGTATAACACATTCTGCGTTACGACTGACACATTTTAGAAAAAGATATTCCACTTCTTCTTAAAGGTTTAACACAGGAATGTTATATATAAATGTCACACACACAATCATAACACAGAATGTGTTACACTTTTATAACATACTAATGTAAGGTATTATAAAAGTGTAACACACATTCTGTGTTATTACTGACTCATTTTAGAAAAGATACTCCACTTCTTTATGAAGATTTTACTATGTACACTTTGAAGTACGTTTTTGGAAATTTTTACTATACGAAATTGTTTAAGCGGAAATCAGAGTTAAAAACATTTTGACGGCATAATTTGCTCAGAACAGAAAATGAAATTAAATATTTTGAATAAATTTATATCTTAATAACCGTAACTATTATCATATCTTATGACTGAAATATTGATTTTCATATTCGTGAGCAAAATGGTATTTCTCAGAGAGTAAATGAAAGGATGGCTATTTTGAAATAAGGATATTAAAATCTTCGAATTAAGAGTAGTTTGCTACCTCCTATAAAACTTCAGTTTTTAATAATAATTACAAAACTTAATTTTTAACGCATTTATTATGAATTATTTGGAATGTTATAATCAGAAAGTTTTCGTCGATTAAAGTACCTACAATCACATTTAGTTTACATATCGATGTAATTTCAAATAAAAAGAAATTAATTTTGGATTACAAATATCATTTCATTTATTGCAAAGGAAAAAAATGAAAGCACATAAACGATGCGAGTAAACTATGTACAAATAACTAGATAGTTAAAATAATTAAATTACCTCTTTAGCAAATAACTATTTAATGTTTTACAAAAATCCAATTTAGCAAAACTATTATATTTTAAGAGAGATATAAATTTATTTACTTATGAAAAGGGAAAATGTTCTTATCTCTTAAAGAATTTATTACTTTTCGAAAATTAAAAGCAAAAGTTTCTAAACAGCTGCTAGAAAATAAAAATGGAAGTATTGACGCTAAGTATGTTTTCTCGTCCCCCGAGATTTCACTGGATTAGAACTTTCATAAATATCTAACGACTCTCTTTCTTATGGCTTAAAATAAAAGGCAATACTCATATTTTCCTGCGCTGTTTATTAAAATGAAAGTAATTTACGCTTGAGGCTCATGAAATTTATTTCTGAGATGTTTTAAAAATGAAATTATTTTACTTAAAGCATAGAATTTGTTAAAATATTAATAAAGTATAATGTCCTCTTAAAAAATATTAAATGAAGATAAAGAAATATTTAGTCCTTTAGTTTAAGCAAATATTTACAGTTATTGAAAATCCTTGCTAATTTTCATTTTTAAAAAGGATTTATCTAATTTATAAATATTTGCAAGTGAAGACAAAATAGATACTTAACCATCTTTTTTTTTGATATTGTTTAATTCAGTATAAATATACAATATTAATACCCGCATATAGCTACCATTTTCGCTCATAAATGCTTTTTCATCGAAGCCAACATTTTTTAATTCAAATTTTTAGATATTTTTGCACAACAAATCATAATTTTTGATAAATATTGTTAATTGTTTTTATTAGCTTTTCTTGCCAGCCAACTTGTCTAGTGGTCAGCATGTATGACTACGAAGAGGGAGGTCCTGAGTTTGAATCCCAGTTCCGGCATGGATGTTCTTTCTCTCTTTCTATCCTGTCTTTGTCCTTTCCTTGTGTGTGAATGAGGTTTGAATGGTTGCCTACCCTATAAACGGGTCCCTATGGCATGTGTGTGTACTGAAAAACTCGGACTCCACACCAAATACGGTTCAGTTGGAAAAGTGGAGCAGCGCACCCCAATTTGGGAGCCTAGCTGGCACATGAGAACAACAACAACATTAATTTTTCTAAACTACAAAATACTAAAATTTTGTAAAATATTTTTAATGAATCACAATGACAGAAAAAAAGTTCTCACAGTAAAATTACTGTTGTGCACAGGTAATTGTTTTCATCTTTGTATTGCCTATATGTTGTTTGTAATATTTTGTAAATAAATTTCCCCTCTAATTTTTCAAAATTAATTTAATATACATATATTCAAAGTATTATAATTTGATAAATATAAAATTTACATATTAAAATTATTTATTTGAATATAAAAATTTTTCTCGGTTACAGTTATTTTATATAATATTTTTGTGTCTATCTATATTTTTGTTAGCTGGTGACGCCGAAATATCTAACTAGTTTAAGTAATAACGCATTCATAAAACTATGATGAATGTTTTCATATTAATGTCTCTATTATTTCCTGCAAGTTATCTAATTTAACTCAATATCTTTATACAAATAACCTAATTTGAGAATTTTCTTTTAAGAATATGGAGTAAATTTAAGAGGCAGACCTGTTCTGACAGGAGGCAATCTTACCATTGTTGAAGAAGGTCAAAGAGCGATACTGGAATGCTCAGTACAAAGTGTTCCTCTTCTTCATATTGAGGTAAATAAAAATGTGTTCTATATATATATATATATATATATATATATATATATATATATATATATATATATATATATATATATATATATATATATATATATATATATATATATATATATATCATTAATTTGGACAGTGCTGAAGATTGCGCTATTTGTGAAGTATGCATAATATTGAAAATTCAAATATGAAAGTTTTTTTTACATAAATATTGTAAATATGAAGAACACGTATACATTAAAATGGATTTTCACATGAAGGATATATATCATAAAAAGCAATGCTAAAAAGTGCTGAAATAAATATATACATGAAATACTATTTACAGGATTCAAATTATGCGCTAATTAGTCCGATAACAAATTAAAGAAAACATTTTTTAGTATAGAAAATTTAATTTAAATAATATTGACTATTTTCTCAATCAAAATCTTAATTTTATATTCATTATTCTTAGTTTTAACATTGTTCAATTTAATTTAGTTGCCCCCCCCCACACACACATGCAGTAAAATTCATAAAGTCTATTCTCTGTATAATACAAACACAAAGTCAATTACTTGATTTATTTGACAATCTAGAAATATTTAAATATTTGAAAGTTTATTATGACGTGTAAAACCTTTTTTTAACAGCAATTAGTCAACTGTAGGATTAGGACACTTTCGTCAGTTTTATTAGCAGTATTCCAAGAAGTATTAGCCATTTAATTTCTTTCTACTTGTAAGATGTAAAAAGTCATTAAATAAAGGATTAACAAAAGTTAATTGATAGTTGACAATGAATTATAAATTGTTTTGTAAATTGATTGTAAATTTTAATACTGGTTAATTATTTATTCTCATTAATTAAATTTTTAATAATTTAAATTTATTAAAATATTATATAAATGCGTGTGTGGCAACTTTTAATATTAAATTATAAAATTTTAGTATATCATATATTTCACGTTCATTTATTAATTTGACATAATTCAAATTCCACTTCAGGAAATGTTATATATATGGAAGAGAGAGAGAGAGAGAGAGAGAGAGAGAGAGAGAGAGAGAGAGAGAGAGAGAGAGAGAGAGAGAGAGAGAGAGAGAGAGATTTTAATTAATGTAATCTTTCGAAAACTAGCCGGTAGAGTTGGCATCCGAATGGTTATCGCTCTCACCCTCGGTTCAACGGTTCTTGGATTCGAATCCACTTTAAACCGTAACTCCCGGTTCAATTAGCCTTCGTATGCAAAAAGTGACTATTGAGCGGGAAATAAACCAAGCTGTCAAAATTTATTAAATGCCTCATAATTACATTATACACATTAAATAACTTAATAGGAGGTTCTGAATAGAGTTATGAAACAGAATTTGTAGGTTTGAGTACTTTATTTTCAAAGAATGTGATTCGATTATTAGAAC
This sequence comes from Latrodectus elegans, assembly GCA_030067965.1. Lineage (NCBI taxonomy): Eukaryota > Metazoa > Arthropoda > Arachnida > Araneae > Theridiidae > Latrodectus > Latrodectus elegans. The sequence goes on from CM057817.1 coordinate 28,558,866, forward strand.
TCTGGAATGCAACAGAAAATTCTTATAATTAGTGTAAAGTTTTAAAATAAAAATATTCAATATTTTAACTTAATAGAGTTTTAAAATATGGAGGCTACAAATAAATACATTTATATTTTATTTTGTGCTCTGAGACAGCAGATGTGTCAAGACAAAGAAAGTAATCATAACTTTTGCAAAACATTCTCAAAAGTTATTTTTTGTTTATTGGTCTCATATCATGAGCATCGATATCAAACTCGTGATATCCATAGCGAATAATTAAGAATATTTAAGTAAGGTTTAAAGGGAAACTAATGTAATATTTTATTTTATTTCACTTATGCATAACGCATTAGAGAAAACTTAAATCTGCAACTTAAAAAATATTTTATTTACATACTGTATGCCTTAAATTTATTAAAGTACATTTTAAATGCCTCCTATAGGAATTTTATTTATCATAAATTATTCTTTTCATGCAATTGTATTGTAATACATAATTATATATTTTAAAGTCTTTAAACGTATATTTAATCATCCCAAGATTATTTTATAAAGATTGTCAAATGGAAGAAGTTGCTTATTTTGTTGAATTAATTAATATATTTTAAAAACATTATATGTATTATAACCTTAATTTTAGCTATCATAAATTAGCTACACCTTGTAAACATCATTGAATAAAAACTGCATGGATGTATTTGTGATGTTTACCAAAATTAATGATTTTGACTTAATAATAGAATATGAGACATATGACATTTGCATTAAAGATAAAATAGGGGACAAATATTACCATTCTTGAATATTAGATACATTCTTAAATCGTAAAATTAAGCTTACAGATATTTATATCTTGTTTTGATTGAGAGCCACGTGACGAGACTCCTATATAAACAGGTGCGTTTCCTTTCAAATTTTTAATCCGTATTAGTGGAGAAAAACTTTATATCGGATGAAAGTTCAGTAAATCAAACATTTGATTTTGTGTCAAATGAATAGTTTGAAAGACGGCATGAATTAAATATGTATAATAAATTTCGCTATATTATATTATTAAGCAGATAGTTTTTTTACTATTTTTTGATACAAAATCGAAAGGCTTACTAAATGGACTTTTTGATTTTAATATGTCAACATTTATATTATTAAGCAGATAGTTTTTACAATTTTTTTTATACAAAATCAAAAGCCTTATTAAATGGACTTTTTGATTTTAATATGTCAAAATTTACATTATTAACTAGATAGTTTTTACTAGTTTTTGATAAAAATCGAAAGGCTTACTAAATGGACTTTTTGATTTTAATATGTCAACATTTATATTATTAAGCAGATACTTTTTACTACTTTTTGATAAAAATCGAAAGGCTTACTAAATGGACTTTTTGATTTTAATATGTCAACATTTATATTATTAAGCAGATAATTTTTACTATTTTTTGATACAAAATCGAAAGGCTTACTAAATGGACTTTTTGATTTTAATATGTCAACATTTATATTATTAAGCAGATAGTTTTTACTATTTTTTGATAAAAATCGAAAGGCTTACTAAATGGACTTTTTGATTTTAATATGTCAACATTTATATTATTAAGCAGATAGTTTTTACTATTTTTTGATACAAAATCGAAAGGCTTACTAAATGGACTTTTTGATTTTAATATGTCAACATTTATATTATTAACTAGATAGTTTTTACTACTTTTTGATAAAAATCGAAAGGCTTACTAAATGGACTTTTTGATTTTAATATGTCAACATTTACATTATTAACTAGATAGTTTTTACTAGTTTTTGATAAAAATCGAAAGGCTTACTAAATGGACTTTTTGATTTTAATATGTCAACATTTATATTATTAAGCAGATACTTTTTACTACTTTTTGATAAAAATCGAAAGGCTTACTAAATGGACTTTTTCATTTTAATATGTCAACATTTATATTATTAAGCAGATAGTTTTTACTATTTTTTGATAAAAATCGAAAGGCTTACTAAATGGACTTTTTGATTTTAATATGTCAACATTTATATTAATAAGCAGATAGTTTTTACTATTTTTTGATACAAAATCGAAAGGCTTACTAAATGGACTTTTTGATTTTAATATGTCAACATTTATATTATTAACTAGATAGTTTTTACTACTTTTTGATAAAAATCGAAAGGCTTAGTAAATGGACTTTTTGATTTTAATATGTCAACATTTATATTATTAAGCAGATAATTTTTACTATTTTTTGATACAAAATCGAAAGGCTTACTAAATGGACTTTTTGATTTTAATATGTCAACATTTATATTATTAAGCAGATAGTTTTTACTATTTTTTGATACAAAATCGAAAGGCTTACTAAATGGACTTTTTAATTTTAATATGTCAACATTTATATTATTAACTAGATAGTTTTTACTATTTTTTGATAAAAATCGAGAGGCTTACTAAATGGACTTTTTGATTTTAATATGTCAACACTTATATTATTAAGCAGATAGTTTTTACTATTTTTTGATACAAAATCGAAAGGCTTACTAAATGGACTTTTTTGATTTTATTATGTCAACATTTATATTATTAACTAGATAGTTTTTACTATTTTTTGATAAAAATCGAAAGGCTTACTAAATGGACTTTTTGATTTTAATATGTCAACAAATATTTTTCTCTATTTGTTGCTTTAACTTCTGGGGAATTAGATGGATTTTAATGTCAATTAAAAGTTTTACTATTTTGCTAATATATATATTTAAATTAGAAATCTTGTATAAAATCAAAGGAATTTCCAAGCAGAGAACATTCTTCAAGCATTCATAGAAATGAATTATTTTAACATATTTATCAGATAGCATATGAAAAGATCATGCAATTGATGTTTTTTTCAGCTGTTATCAAAGCAGTAATTGATAAATTATTCATAAGATCAATACGTACCATAATGCGTTTAAATGAATTTCATTAATTGTATATTAAATTCGTATTGCTATTATTATTAGACATTTTCCTTTCTAGTAGTGATATTTTAGACTTTAATTAATAGTTAAAGAAAAAAAGCGCTTAGTTTTTTGTAATCATCAACAAATTAAGAAAACAATGCTCATTAAAAAACAAGCAACTGAGTATTGGCTTTCTTGTAAGAATACATTTCATAATAATTTCAATTTCAGGATTTAAAAACGTAATATTTAATGCTGAGAAGCGGAAATAGTCTTACTAACTATAATGTACAAAAACATAGAAATAAATTTTAAGATATACGGTAGGATAAAACGAAATTAAAATTTATTATACGACTATATTTTGTTTTATTATATGACTATATTTTATATAAAATTAAAATAATAATAACTATTTTTATGATTAAATTACCCGGCTGCTAGGATTCATTTACAAACTTTTCAGCACTACAAAGGGCGGAAAAGATAGTTCTTTGCCTTGTAGAACATTCGGTGGGTATGTCATCCTGGAACCCAAAAGTGGGTGGATCTTTATAATTCAGCAGCAAGAACTAAGCAGAATATCCTCAGACTTGGCCTACTACCCTCAGAGGTATCATTTAATTTAGAAGAGAATACAATCACGACATATTTAATGTCCTACATACCCCATTAGCGAACACGACGGAACTTCAGTTGGTTCGTGATTGAAACTCGCAACCTTCCGATAATGAGAATGAACACTCTACCCAAACAGGCTTCTTAGTCTCACTTTAATTAACTTTTATGAAAAATCTGCTGCTTAAATTATGATTTGTAACAAGACAAAAGAGGAGAGAATGTACAAATATTTTGAAATTATTTGTATACACAAATTAAAAAAGAAATAGCTCAGAAAATTTATCAAAATTTCCAACATTCACATAATTATGAAAATTTTAGAGTTTTATATCTTTACTAATTTGTTAAGTAATAAATAAATTGTTAAAGCTGCTTAGTGTTATCATTTATGAACCACAAATAACAACTTCTTAAAAGCTAACATATTTATTAAAGATATTATTATAAAATACCGTATTACAAGTTATCTTTAAAATGCAATCGAAAGGGTTTACTTAAATATTAACAGTTAATAATTATTTTGACAATATATTATATTGAATACATATAATATTTATGCTAATAATTGCAAAAAATTTTGTGTACTTACATGCTATTAATAAAATATCCATGGTAAAAATCACCTTATCGAAATGTAAAGATCAGCGGAATCATATGATTCCAACAAAACGCATTATTTTATTTTAAATATGTTACATAATAGATAAAACTTATATTTGCTAAACAGTACCCTCACTATCTAATAATAAGAAATATAGTTTTGGTCAATGAGTAACCATTTAATTTAAGCTTAAAAAAGAAAGAAAAATGTTGAATTTGGAAAATTATCAATAAAATATAATATAATGATACATAAATTTTTCTAAAAATATAAAAGAAAGTATTTAATACTAATGAATTCTTACTTAACTTGGTTAAAATAGCTCGTTTTGAAATGTTTTAAAGACAGAATGCTTGAAATATTTCTCAAATAAATGAGCGAAATTCTTTTTGGAATTGATATTTTCCTTAGTAATTAAAGTTCCAGCAGAAAAATAGTTTCTTTGTCACCGTAGTAATCAAGTTATCTCAAATGATCTTTGCACAATTTCAAGTATTCCAGAATACTTTTAGATAAATGTTGTTAAAAAACTGAGATTCTTTCCTTATTTTAGAATTTTAACAAGCAAGCAAATTGAAGAATGTGGGAGGTAAATATTTAAATGTATTCTCTTCTATTCCACTGCATTTTTATACGTCCATTGCAAATGTGTTTTACTGAATGAAAAAGTTGAAAGTAAATAACACCACCACTAACAAAAAAACACGAAAAATGGCAATATATTTCAATAGATTTTTTATTATTTTACATTGTTTAAAGTACTGAAAGTTGTTAAAGTAACATATTCTTAAGATTGAAGTAAAAACTCAGAACGAGAAATGGAGCTTATTAGCTCTTGTTAATTCTTGGAATATCTAATAAAGCTTTATCACGGATAATCCAAGGAAACATATAAAAATATTTTTCTTTTTGGTGAAATGAAAATGTTAACATTAGAAGGAAATTCAGTTGTAAAATTATGTTAAAAATAATATATTATTTTGATGCAATTTAAGTTCTTTTTTAAATATTTATGTCTCTATAAATTTTAAATATTATATTGGGTTTTTTATTGGGGTGTGTTATGGCCCACACAAATAAAAAGCTCATTCATTTTCCGTGGCTTTGCAGTTTGAGATATTTTCAGTTTATTTATTTCGAGATACTCTATCTTAGGATTAAATATTTCTAGTTATATTTACTTCTAAAAAAGTGATAAACAAATTATACGAATATATAATTTTAATTTTCATAGAAATAAAACTAATTTAGTTTTATTCCTATGACAACTCAAATAATTTACCAGAGAGCAGTTCTCTCACCATATGCACTTCCATATTTCTTCAAATGTTACTCCCACACACGAACGCACTCACACACACATCTGATTAATCTGATTAGAAGAGCATTATTAAGGATGAAAAAATTTTATATACTATGATATATGATTTACGAGGAGATTTGCTGACTAGAAATTTATTTAATGCTCTCATGTAAAATTTATTTTTCAATGAAGGAGAAAAAAATTTCGCATTTATTAGTCTATTTCTTATTTAAACTCAGTATACTGTAGCTTGCTTGCTTGTTTGTCGCTCAACGGTCATTTTTTGCACACGAGGGCTAACTAGACCGAGACCTACGGCTTAAAGTGGATTCCGAAACACTACAAACATCCATACCCAATGTGGGATTCGAACCCACGAACTGTTGAACCGAAGGCAAGAGCGCTAACCATTCGGCTACCATCTCGGCCATTATCCTGTAGGTAACTTACTATTCAAGCATTGTTCTTTATGTAACGTGTTGTGTTATATAGTATATAAGAAAGTCAATTGTTATAAATGAATTTTAGTCGAACATAAGGTTTTTCAGCTAGGCAATTCGAACTAGAAATACCAAATACATTAGATGATTTTACAGTGTTCTAAATATGCAATTTGTCTAGTGCCTATATACAAATCAAGAATATTTGGTTTGGTAATCAATAGTGATGTTCTATTATTAGATAATACATTCGAATAAAGATATTAATTTTTTTTAACGTAGATGCTTATTTTACATAAAATTTATATTTTATACATACTTGATTCATGCTTATAATATGAAATTTTTGTAAGTTATTGTTAAAATTAAAGGGTAGCCCAATTATTAATGCCAAATAGTTTGCAGAAAATATGAAAAACTTTAATAAGTTTTCATGAAATTCTTTCATGCATTTCATAGAAATAACTTTTAAATTTTAAATCATTATGTTTTATTGAGTTAATCATTGATTTTAAAATGAAATTATTTTAGAAAGCTATTTTTAGATGTATAATATAATTATAATACTATTCATTATCTAAATATATAAATATTTTCTGTTTATGTAATTTGTAGAGATTTATTTTTCAAATATACATAGCACAGCATAATTAATAATTTTTCAAATTTATATTCAATAAAAGATTTAAGTGATATTTCAAAAAAGTTAGTGCACTCACATAAACAAAATGAAAATATTCATATTATTTGAAAATAAATAAATAATGTGGTAATAAAAATATATGAAAAATGAAATAAAAGCTGATAATCATTATTTTAAAATACAGATAAAATGATTGCATTGAAATCATAGTCATGATGATATAATAAATGCTAAAATTGCTATAATAGTCATTGTACATAAAATCAACATTTTAGATAATTTTTTTATATATGATTAAAAATGATAAAAAACCATAAAAGTGTGTTAGATATTAAAGATGATAGTTCCTTTCTTTACATTTGAAGATTTATAATTTACTTTAACTGAATATTTTACTTATATTTTTAATTCTGTTGAAAAAGAAATAAATCATTATTGTTTTATAAGATCTTTAAGGAAATTCTCCCATTTAATGTTATCAAATTTGTTCAGCTAAAGTTTAAGAATAACTTTATTGTAAGGTAATAATATCACATATTGTTCTATTAAACAAATTAAAGGTCATTCATTATTAATAAAATCAAACAAATTACCTTTAGTAAGGCTCATTGTAATATTTATGTTTGAAACATGCTCCATTTGTAAGCTCTTGTTAGTATATTATTAACAGTACCGAAGAAATTTTAAAGCTATAAGGAATTAAATTTGTGACTTTTCTCTTCAGAGTCTGTCATAAGAGTGAAAGATATTTTTAGGATCATTTTATCCAACCCACAAAATCTTAATCAAGGTAGTTGATTTCATATTAATTCTTGGAAAATTATAAATAAGAGTGGAAATTATATTTTACAAATTTTGCTAATGGGTTTTATTTTTGTTTTCCTTTGACGGTAATAATAAACAATGAGAATTTAATCTGGGAAAGAGTAATTTATTTTGGTTGCACAGTATGAAATAGAGACATTGCTATTCACATTCCATTAAAGATAAGAGGCTTTTCTTGAGAAATCGTTTCGTTACTTACAGAAGTTGCTTAATAATTCCAGTGAACATTTTGTTAAAAATATAAATTTTAATATTCCTTGTAAATTAAACATATTATTTTTCTTAAAATGTTAAGGTTCATTACCTGGAAATTCCTAAAATTTAGATCCTTAATAATTTTTTACCTGAAGAAAATATCCTGAAAATAAAATCAATAAAGGAATTATATCTTATTTCATCTTCAAAGCAGGGAGAATATAGGAATAGTAGCTAAAATATATATTTTAATTATTTTTAAATATTTGTTCTTTTGTATTTTTAAGAACGTTTTAACATAAATTTAATATTTGCTTATTATAATTATACAAATTTGATGATTGGATTTTAGTGAAATATCGTGGTAGAATTTTTGACAAGTATTTTTTTTTTAGTATCATTGCTGTCGTAAAATAGCTAATGTGATAACAATTATTTTTTGTTTATATTATGAAATAAGTCCTGTTTTTGATTTAAACTTCTATAGTTTTTAAATTTATAAGAAATAATTTAATTTAAATCTTTAATTACTATAACCACAAAAAGAGTTCATTATTGGGCATTTACCAGTAAATTACAAGTCTTTTTTACCTGCACTTCGTGCAATACTAACGAAGCCATTCCCGAATACCTACTGAACTGCATTGGCTTTTCAAAGCGTGAACTTCTTTTATACAGCCCTGGAGGTGTCCTCAATTCTTTGAAGGCGAATGATGTCATGGACCTGGTCTGATTCAGACCAGGGGATCCTGGTCTGATTCAGACCAGGGGATAAGAAAGAAGGAGAAAACCAGTAAATTATCAATTTAATTATTTGACTGATTTGTTAATCACTTTGTGTATTGAATAATATATTCTGTATTAATCTGCCTAACCTCAGTTTGAATTGTAGATCAGTGTATAAAAGCTAATTGAGATAGGCCTCTTTTCTAATAATATCTAATTGTTCCAGAACATATACTAAAAAAGCTTCTCATTTCATCTACCTTAGAATTAAGCATGTTTAAATTACGTTAAAAATAAATATACCTATATACGGATATAGTCCAAAATTTAGAGCAGTTAAATCTAAATCAGATTTACATCTCTGTTTGAATGAAAATAAATTTTAACATATAACATTATCGAAATAAATTAAATGCAAATTTTCAGGACAGCGTAATGTTATTTGTTTGAAAAATTTTGCAGTTTTCGAAAGAAACTCGTCATTAAAAGTTATTATATAAAGATTTTTTTGTTCTTAATTGTGTTTCAAATAAATTTTTTTCACCACTGCGTGTGAAATAAGATAATTTGAATTGCTAATTAAAATGTGCTGGTTTTCAATCGCTTCCAATATTGCCTATGTACAGTTGAAATCTTTGTAAATTCTGTATCTGATCAAAATAAATAGCACAGAATTTAAGCCTAAATCAATAGTTTGTCTTTAATACCATAAGCAATTTAGAAACAATTATTGACATTTACTAATTCCTTCAATACCTTCTTTATTTAGTTTACTCCTTCTTTTCTCTGAACTGAAAATTATAAGCTTTCTATTGTTAATTTGTGTGATGAAATACTCAAAACAATTTAAACACTTAATTCGATGCAGTTTTATAAATAAGAAAGTATACATATTTGTATTCATCGATCAATACTTGTTCAGTTTAATATAATGCCTGATGAATAGAGATACGAATAGTTACAATTTTAAGCACTTCATTTGAGTGCCATCGATTATAGAGTTCTGACAAAAGCTCAAAGGCCTTCTGAGTTTATAGAGCTTTCCTTTCATTCATTGTTGAATATTTTAAGCCAGAAACTATTAACCCTCTGCCATGTGTAATTTGAAGAGAAGTTCATATAATTGGATTAAGTAAACCGTAAATTAATTTCAAGAAAAACAGAGAGTGGATTATGTTGCTGATGAAACTTATCTTCAAATAACTTTTTGTATTAGAGAAAGAAAGTACGAAAGAGGCTTACTTTTTTATTAATAATTCATTTTTAGTATTGTATTGGCTTAGAACAATCGAGGAAAGACATATTTCTTTTTAGATATCTAATTCGATTTTTGATCTCAAACATTGTATGATTATTTCTTTTATTTTAGGAAATTTTGTATTGGAACTTAAGTTATAATAGTGAATTGATCTCTAGTCTACGCACAATATTTTACAGATATAAATCCAATAATGCTTAAGTTAATCTATGTTTAAAAACATATAATATATATATATATATATATATATATATATATATATATATATATATATATATATATATATATCACCTGACATTGAAAATGCAACACCAAGAAAGAGTTGCAAGAATGTGACGAAACTTGGTAGAGAGATACAGCAACGGACTATAAATGATCTGTATTTCGAAATGATATGCACAATACAGTGTGAGAACAGAATCCGGTCAGTAGGATATACCCCCCATGGGCAGCGATACCTGAAGTAACATGTTTAGGTACAGAGTCAATGAGAGTAGGAATGGTGTCCTAAAGAACGGATCCCCAAACCTGTCAACTATTTGAAAAAGTGCGTCTTCTGAAGGAGGCAGTGGCCGTGTCTGAAAATAGCATCTAATCATATCTCAAATGCGTTTGATTAGGCAGAGATCTGGTTAGTAAGGTGGACAGGAAGGCAGTTGTACATCTCACAGGGTATTTTGGCTTGATGCAAGCAACGTGCGGGTGGGCGTTATCCTGCTAATAAAGAGCAATGGACACCCCAGAAGGTTAGGGAGTGTCACCTACAATAGCATGTCATTTATGCAACGTTGAGCGGTCATAGTGCCATGAATAAGAAATAGAGATGACCTGGAATCATACACAATAGCGCCCAAGATATCATGTTGTCGTGCGGTATGGCGATTCACAATTGCTGCGGAATTGGACCTGTATTCACGTCGACGCCACACTAGTATGCGGTGACTATCACTGAAGGAACAGAAATGTGAATTATGTGAGAGGATGATCCTGTGTCACTCCATCGTCCACAAACTTTTAATCCTGAACCATTCCAGACAAAGGTGTCTATGTTGTGGGGTCAAGGGCAGTCTTCTTAACGGACGCTTTAAATGAAGGTCACTAGCAACTAATTGACTGCAAATGGTTCTGCTCGATGTAAGAGCATCAAGGGTGTTTTGCATACGTGGAAAAATTTCAGTAGACGAGTTTTTCAGGGCTACCACCACCTCCCATCGGATGCATCAATCCACGCATATTGAGGTCACTCTGTGTGCACCGGCTCCCCGCAAACGTTCTACAGTTCCACTCTGCGGACGCTTCCAGTTATCTGTCAGCTGCAATTTGCCGTATTTTCTGACCTGTACTTCTCAGTAGATCACCATGCCCCTCATAAACTCGTCTGTTAGCTGAAACTGACTCTGTTGACGATGACTTGGTATTCTCGGCAATTACATACGTCCTTTGTGATAAGAGCAAACTTTCAATGATTATTTCCCAAGCAGTAATATCTGCGCGAATATTGCATACTCTACCGATTCCTATATTATTTCTTAGCCTATGAACACCAGAGAACTGCGCATTTCACACCATATGCATAACTTGATAAGGAGCTTCTATCCTGAAATTTGCATAATTTTCGGGCAACTCTTTCTTGGTGTTGCATTTTCATTGTTGATAAGTTTACACACACACATGTATGCTCGTGTGTGTATGCCTGAGTTTATTCCTCATCCTATATTTCAGATCATTCTTCTTAGAACAGGACTTATGTTATTGGTGAATAATAAAAATACCGTCTAGTTCAAGCAGAAGGAAAGTCAGTTTGTCGGCTATATTATAGAGTAACAAATGTTAAATTTCCGAATATATTCCAATTGAAATGACACCCTTTTAATTTTTTTTACAAACAGTTTTTATATACTGCTTAAGCTATAGCGAGGAGTAAAGGAGTGCTTAAAATAAATTATCGGAAAGAATGTTTCACCTTTAAAATTGACATTTTACTTATATATTTATATCAATATATAAAAAAACTAAATTTTAGTTATTTTCAAGTAAAATGTATCACCTGTTTTTATCAATTATGGTTTATCAAGCAATTTCTTAACTGTGATTTTTTACAGTTTCATTTTTTATCGGTGATTGGCAATAAATTATAAAAATATACATAGCTATATAGTTCTATTGAAAATGCATTTGACTCTTTAATTATTTTTATTTCGATTCAAGTTCCTGAATTTTCCTCACAATTTTATTAATTTAAGCAATGAATTGATAAAATAAAATAAATTTTCTTTAGTAACAAATTTTTATGGCAACTTTTGCAAATATCTTTAGTACATGCTCTGTCACAAAATCAAATTGCTTAACATTTTCACTGATAACATAAATTAAATTCAAACCAGTTATAAATGTAAATTAAAAATGACTTTAAGGATGTTACATGTGAAACATAAAAGCTTATCTTATGGCCACCGAAAATTTTTCATCTTAAATATTTGATGCAACGTAGTTAAAAGCATGTGAATTTTGAAATTAAATTAGAAAATGTATTCTGGTATTAATGCGATTAATTTTACTTATATCTAATTTTGTTTAACGAAAAAATATATTAATAATCCTACAGATATAAGAATTATTCTTCGTCTGATAATATCGACCTTCTTGATAAGGCTGTGGAGATACAGATATTTCTCTCTGATAAAATATAATTCTATCTTATAGCGAAGAAACGGCAGATGAAGATGAACCGTGTATCGCATTTCTATTACTTCTTTCTTTTCTTTCTTATCAGCTTTCTTTCTTTTTTGGGGTATAAACTTACTCATATATCTTCAAGCAAGAAGGAATTGTGACTACCCAATTGACATTCTGAGCGTGACTTGTATACATTCTATATTACTGATGTTCATATGAAGGTTAAATACATTTAAATATTATATGAACATGTCCTAAAAGTTAGGAAACGTAGTGAATAAAATGTATGAAATAACATTTTTTTTAATATATAAAAGCGCTTCAAATATTTTTTAACTATCTGTATTAGTGTAAATTACTCTTTGTATAAATTTAATCGAAGAAAATAATTATTTCTGTTACACAGTATAAAATATATTTATCGTTAATATAATAAAAGTAGGAGAAAGAGAGACAGACAGTTAAAACGGTATTTTATTATTTATCATAAGGTTTAATGTAACTGAGTTAAATCTTCTGATAAATACTACAACAAATAGTTTATTTCCTTAAATTTAAAAATCCGGTTAAATGAAATTTTTACTAGAATAAATATTCGATATATTTTAGTTATTATATTTAACAATTGTAAAAATTATTCCTGATGTAACATTTCCCATATTCTTCAGAATTTATAGATAAACAGATATACTCCGTTAATTTATGATATCAAAAGTTTTCTAGATTTTGCCTAAGCAAGCTACATACTAAATTTTGAAAGCTAATTCTTTATGCAGTTGATTCTTTTAACTAAGTTGATGATTGTGGGATTATATTAATTTAATTCTTTATACATACATATATATATATATATATATATATATATATATATATATATATATATATATATATATATATATATATATATATAAATAAAAAGTATGGTGTTAATTTCCATAATTGTAAATATATTTCATATTTGATTTATAATATTATGGTGTTTTAATTGATTCATGAGTGTTTCTCTAAAAATACATGTTGATTGCTTTAATTTGATTTATAGCCTGCCAAAAACTAAATAGATAGCATTATATTAATTTGAACGTTCAAAAACGTTGTTGTTATTCCATCAAAGGTTTTATTTTTATTTTAACGAGTGCCTAATGAGCAATATACAAATTATCTTTAAATAATTTGCTGACTACTTAGCGTGTTTGTGAACATTTTAATGGAGGAATCTAGTTAACTTGTACAATACCCAGGTAATTTGAAAATGAAGTGATTTCAGCACTATAACGGTTACACATAAATTTAGATTAGTAGAATGATTCGATGCACGATAAGTTTTAAGATAAGTCTAGATGAAATTGTTTTTAACATTTTGCATCAGAATTATGAAAAAAATTACAAATAGCTTATATGAATTCCTTTTCATGACTTAATAAATCAATTTGCTAGAAACTAAATTTGAATTATTTTGTTTTTATAAGCTGTACTGTAAAGCCCAACGTACAAATTAATAGGAATTCAAATTAATTTATTCTAAAATCAATTTGCATTTAAATTAATTTATACTAAAATCAATTTGCATTATTGAAAATTCTAAATTGTAGATATAAATTTTATATAATTATAATATATCAAATTATCGTAACATTATATAATATTTAAAAATACGTCTTATTTATCAATTTTTTATAACTTATATAATTTCAGTCTTTTTTTAGAATTAGTAATAAATATTATTTTTACTAAATAATATATCTTAAGAGAGATTTATTTTAAGCAAACTAAATAAACTTGTTAATTTATTGATTTGAATAAAATATTTAAATAAAATTAACTGTTAAGTTCTGAGGTATTTTCAGTTAGTCATTAATTAAATCAAAATTTATGTTATCCTGAGGATTATTTTAATTTAGAAATAGAGTTAACTTCTTTGCGTAGATTGTAAATGCAGTAGCCCTGAGTGCATTCAATTTTCTGCTTTAGTGTTTTGTTTGCACAGAGCCAGCTTTCAAACGAAATTAACCGAAATTACGAGACTTGCTCTCTACTTTCGTTAAAACCCTTTATTCTACTACTTTAAGTGTTCCTAATAACTTTCCGGGAAGAAAACAAAATAAAAAACGAACTATTCTTAATTAAATGTTCCCTTCGATTATCCCATACAATAATATTCTGTGGTGCTTTCAAAAGCACGCACAAACATTCTTCCAAATAGAAGTTAATTACAGAATATATATCCTTCTTCAATACCTTAAAGATACCTTGAGCTAGGTAATGAATAAGCCTTTTTGTCTTCCCGCCAAACCCAAACTGTTTGTTCAGATTTATTTGATCATAGTAGAAATTAAGCCATCATTTCAAACTACAAAGCAAAACATCTGGATAAAGAAGGGGTACTTTTATTATTTCTTAAGAAGCAATATACCTTGAAAGTTTCAAGATTTCAGAAGATTTACTCAAGCCAACTTGATTGTTTTTTAGTAAAAAATAAGTAAATACTTTCTGAATTTCCTGCTAAAAAGTATTAATTAGTCAAAGAAACAAAGAAAAGTGCTGAGGGAGTCCTTAGAAAAGACTAAAAAGAATGACGCATTTGCAAACTTTTGTCTGTTCTTTTTATTCCTAACTAAGTATGTACATTTTTATATATGTATTTGATAAACAACTCTGAAATTAATTTTAACGATGCATTTGAATAAAAAATGTAATGTGATACAATATTATGCTATGTATAAATTAAATGAACTATCGATAACTTTTTATCACGTTTACTGAATTCATTGTGCACAATTTCTACCTTCTGCAGATTCTTTTAATAAATTATATTATTAAATTAAAATCGGAAAAGTCAATTTTGTGTGTGTCTTATTGAAGTGTGAACAGGGATCCACTGAAAAATTTCAAAAGTTTCTGCTTAATTATTTGATTTCGTCGAAATATGATTTACTTACGGTAATATTTGGGTCAAACAATATATATATATATATATATATGTATATATATATATATATATATATATATATATATATATATATATATATATATATATATATATATATATATATATATATATATATATATATATATATATAATGTTTGGTTGTGATTGTTTATAATATTAAAATATAGTTTATATAACTAATACAGTTTTATTTTAAATCAATAAGGTCTCAATATGGTTTATTTTAAATCAAAGTGAAAAGTCGAAATATTTGTTACAAATAAAGTCCGTAGATGGCGCTGCATGAAAAAGTCATTATATGGAGTCATTACTATGCTGTGCAAGCCAAAACTAATATACTTTTTGAAGTATTATTTTTATGAAAACTATTCAACATAAACGCACAAATATGTCATGTATATATGTAATTTATCTTCTATCATAAAAAACTGAGTAAAATTATACATCATTTGTGAAGTTTCAAGACATTCATAGAAGACAATTATGGTTATAATAATCCTACTTAAGAGGGAAAAACTAGTGGTTAATAAAAGAACTTTTTTGCTTAAGAAAATTTAAAAATATCTTTTTTTGTTGAATGGAAATTACTTAAGAAGAAAATGAAATATATAGAAATCACATATTCTTTGACTGATTTGGTAGTTTAAATTATTGTTTGTGCTTAATAAATAATTAAGTAACCAATGAAAACTTTAAAAAAGTAAATTTTTCACAACTTTCTTTAATTTTTGACAGAAATAAACCAACATGTAAAAATTTGGAAACATAAATTTGAAAAATATTGTTATTAAAATTTACTTCCAATAGTTATCATAATTGAAATCCTTTACAAACTATAATTTCATTAATAATTTTATCATTTGTATGGATTTTCCAAATCAAGTGTCTCGAATGCATAAATATTTTTTCAGACTGTTGTTGTCTTGTGCCAGCTAGGCAGGCACTATGGGGTGCGCTGCTCTACTTTTCCCACTGAACCGATTTTTTCAGATTAATTAACTGGATTAAAATAAGGAACATTACTTAGCACAAACAAAAGAAAACTGGATATGCTTTTCTTTTGTTTTTATATTTACCAGTTTCGTTGTTATTTGATTGATCTAGAAAAATATACTATATAAATCTTGTCCTTATTGACTTTTATTACTTTGCAACTCATGTATTTTTGTTGATACGAAATTATCTAAATCAAATATTCTGGTTGTGAATTTCAAAAACGAGCAAAACTGTTTTATTAAATGAATTTTCTTGTGTGTGTGGAAATAAATTGAATTTAGATTACTTTTTTGACATTTCACAGAAACTATTAGCATTATTTTCCATGATAAGAGTCAAATACATTTCAATAACACAGCTCTGGCTTGCAAATATTTATTGAAATATTACAAATAAATCCTAACTTACTCAAGTATATTGGATAAGATTTTTTATACAATAATTCATCAAAAGTTTAAATATTTTTTGGTAAACGTATGAGATAAATCTAGATATTACTTACGTTTTTGTTTTTCAAGTTTTGTGAAAGCTATTGAACATCATATAAAATTTGAATTTGTAAATTTTAAATACAAAACGATCTATTCAAGGGAATTTTTACTTGTTGATGAATAAAATTATAAATGTTAATCAATAGCTATCATAAATTTTGTATTTAAGGAAAAAATATAGTTTTATAAAGTGTTATTGAAAAGTATTTTTAATAATAAAATTTATTATCTATTAAAATTCATGAATAAAATATGCATGTTTTTGCTGGTCTTACGTTTTTTCTTTTTGTTATAGTGGTTAAAAAAAGTGAACGAGAATGATGAGAATTTTAAATCTAAGCCCACTCCACTTAGAATGGAAGGCGAATATTTTAATGTAATTACCAAAAACCATAAAGTTGAATCTAAAAGAGAAGGTACTTTTAATTATCACAAGCTGATAATTGAAAATGCTCAGATTGATGATGCTGGAAAATACGTTTGTTTGGGTGCAAACACTCATGGCTATGAATATAAATTTGCATTCTTAGAAGTCATTCAAAGTAAGAGTTGACTTTTATTCAATTTTATATACTAATTTTGCATGTGGTTTATAGACTAAATTATTATTTTCCCTATTTTAGATTAAATTCATAAATTTAACAATGTCTAACAAGTTGATTTTCTCATAGAAATACGCAAATCCTTACTTATTTGAATAAATTTTAATATGTTTAAATATAAATTAAGATTGATTAAAGATATTCTATTTTTTATTAAACTATATAGTATTTCAACGGTATATTCTTTTTATATAAATACATTCCAAGTTTCATTATATCATATATTGTCAATTTATCTAAAGATATTTATTTAAACTTGAATTTTAAATCAGTAATATTCACAATATTTTCAATATTACATATTTTACTTAGTTGCATTTTTGTTGAGAAGAATA
Organism: Latrodectus elegans; assembly: GCA_030067965.1. Taxonomy (NCBI): domain Eukaryota; kingdom Metazoa; phylum Arthropoda; class Arachnida; order Araneae; family Theridiidae; genus Latrodectus; species Latrodectus elegans. Next base: position 28,576,450 of record CM057817.1, read on the forward strand.
ATGGATGCATATATTTCATCTGATTGTAAATTTTAATCAAGGGAAATAAGACCAACATAGCATGTCACCACTATTGAAAATCTGTTTTAATGTACTAGAATTAAATTATTGTTCTTACTATGATGTATGCAAATACATCGCACAAATGCGTATAAAATATTTTATATTTTTGCAGAACATGATGGTTTCGAATCATCTTATAAATTCCCAATCGTTGTGACTGTTATTGCTGTTCTTGTATTTGGACTGGTGAGCATTTTTGCTTTCCTGTTGTATTGTCGTCCACGCCACAGTAAGTTTTCAAATGCAGGATCAACAGAAGCTTCCATGGATGCCAAAGAAGAATCTATTCCCATGCAACCAAAAGTTTTACCTTTAAATGACCCAAGAAAGCATGGACAATTAAATGGATGCATAGATGGTGATCCAATGGTTATATATACCGAGCCAAATAATCCACCAAATACGCCTGTTGAATGTGGACGTACTGTTCTTCATAAGTCTATCAACAAGAGCACTAAAAAGAAACTTACTCCAAATGCGTCATACGTATCTGTTCCTACGTAAAGCTGAATTTATTACATTGCATAAAGTGTAACATTTGTCTATTTTGAACTAGTTAGAAATTTTATTCATCATGCATTTTTGTACTTACTCTTGTTTTCTGATTGACTGAAAATGTGATATTCTACAATGTCCGAATACTAAAGTATAGTTGTGAGTGTGTTCATAAAATTAAGTTTGTTCTTTATTAATATCACAAAATTATATCACAAATTAATGTTAATGGTTTAATTTTGTGAAATTAAAAGAGAGTTTTACATAATGAAGTATTAAGGGTAAAATTATATATTACTCTCTTTGTTAAAATTTGCTTAACTAGTTTGAATTGATATATTAATCAAAATTTATTTTAATTTATGCTGTATTGTTATCAAATGACAGCTGTAGTTATCAATCAATTCAATACAATATTATTCGATTGCCACTTCTCTTAAAACATTTATAAAACACAGCAAAGCTCATTAAAATGCATTGAAAAAAAATTTAGATGAAATTATACTTATTTGAGGAAAAATTGAAGTATTTCTATCTCTTTGTCACAGAGGAATAATAAAAATTATCATTATTCTGTGATGTACACATTTAAATTATTTGTATTTCTTCAATAAATAAAATTTCTGAAAAAGAAACAAAAAGATATTTGGTTTACAGGCAATTTCTCATTAAAGTAAAATTTAATAAGGATATTATAATTAGTGAATTATTTTTAAAAAAATTATCTTGAAATGATCCAGTTTAAATAAGAGACAAATAAAAATTTCTTTTTTTAAATAAGAGACAAATAAAAATTTGAAAACGTGGTTATATTTTTTCCTATTATTAATTTTTCTGGTTTTAGTTATCATACTTGTGTAGAAAAATACAAAGTGGCGGATGTAACTTTTCAGAAAATGATTTTAACTGCCCTTTATCTTGTAAGATTGTGTTTGAGTGCAATCAAGTTCAATTTTTCTTAGATTCGATATTTATATAGATCGTGCATAGATAATGCCAAAGTGAAATAGTTGCTGAGTTCACGTGAAGAATATTACTTTTTAAAAATTGTTTTTACAAAGTAATCTTCTGTATTTACACATAATTTTAAATAGAGCAGAAAATAAACTTGTAGACATTCCGTGATGCATTTTCTCAAAACATCACATTCTTCAAAATTATATAAATTTTAATACTACTTAATTATTGTTTTCTTAGTATGCAGATATTTACATTTTTCACTGCATTTCTTTATATTATTATTCCCTAAGATTAATGAGGGATTAATTTTTTCCTTGTAATATGGTTTGACTTCCTGCCAAATAATTAATTTGAGTACAAGTAGAATATGAGTAGTAGTTAACCAACGAAAACCTAAAAAATAAAATATCTGAAATTCATTAATTACTGGTTTTCTAAAAGTTTAAATATTCAATATATTTGAAGAAAAATACTAGTTGACTACTATTCTCTTTTAGATGAAGAACGTATCTTCCGAAAATAATTATTTTTTCTTGCTGCTTTATCATCTTGAAAAATATATTCTTGCAAATGTTTCATAAAAAAAATAATCCGATTTACCGCAACATTCGTTTTTAATATTTACAAAGGGGTAGATTTTACTCATTCTCATGGCTTAGCTTTCAGATCAGGCATAGTTTGAATTGTTGTATAACGGTAAGTGTATCTACTTTTACAGCTAAATACTTTGCTGTTTTTAGATGTGGCATTAGCAATGTTGTTTTCATTGAATTTAAGACTCTATATCGTTAGTAAATTTGTACAGTAACATAATTTTTAAATGTTATTAATTTTCTATTGAAGTCCGATATATATTCTTTCTAAAATTTATGAGCTATAATAGATTATATGCTTCTTTGTTTAATTAAAGTATTTTACAAATTGAAACTAGTTAGTAAAATAACTTTTAAATAATTATTTTAATTTAAATGAATAATATTAACTAGAATGATAAAAATTAGTTATTAGAATGAAATATATAATTTCTTGTTTTGTAATAACTATTACAGAGGATGTCTATTATACTTTGAGTATATAATTGTTATGGAAGACCGATATTTGTAAAAAGGAATAGGATTGCTCTCGTACAAGTGATTTGTTTTATGAGTTAAATTTGGAGATCTTGTAAGGTGTGAAATATTATGCCGTGTAAAAAGTATGTTATATTTGGAATATAATAAAAATGTATGTTATATTTGGTATTACTTTTGCTATTGTTATATATATATATATATATATATATATATATATATATATATATACATATATATATATATATATATATATATATATATATATATATATATATATATATATATACATGCCAAAGTTTACTTTAAAATGTAAAATGTGAAAGTTTTAATATATATTAATATGTTTGAATTTGTAATCAGTTATAGAAAATAATAATTGTAGTACTTTCTTCGATAACTTTAAAACAGTGTTAAAGGAGTTATTGTTGTTCTATATAGTGATGATTATAAGGATAATATCATTAATATTATTAAACTAATAATGTATAAATATATGAAATAATACTCGTATGAATACATAAACTATTGTAACTTTATGACTAACTATTAAAATTATGGTTATATAATTATGATATATTAATAGGTGTTATTACTTCATAGAAATTTTCGACAGTTATTTGAATGACATATATACTTTTTTCTAAAAATTATTTTGCCTTATGTTCGTGTTATGTTACAAATCCTTTATATTACAGTAATTGTGTGTTACATGTTTACTCCTCTTTTTGTCAATTTTCGTAAAACCAAAATATGTAAGCAGAAGAGGAATTTTGAAAAATGACCTAATCATTAATATTATATAAGTATATATCGCTTAATATGTTAAAATTCTTACATGAAAAATATCTGAATTCAATTATTCAATTAATTGAATAAAATAAAATGCCAATAAATGTTTTGATATTTTGTAAGTATTTAAATCATTATGAAATGCAATGTAGGTCAACCCATTAAGATTTTCTGAAATTTTAAAAAAAACTTTCTCAAATCATTTGGTCTTATGTAGAAAATCTTAATTTTTCTCAGAGTCGTTACTGTGATATTTAGAAGTCAATTCCGACGCAATATGAAAAATATTTGATATTAATTTTTGTGTTACATTTATCTGAATATTGTATATACTGTATTTTATATCTTATGATAATGAATGTTATATATTTGTAATTAAATGAAAAGAATATATATTCAATTTTAATAAAAAATTTTTGTAAGTAACTTCATTTAAAAAAAATTAAAATTTTGTACAGTTTTACTTATTGTGTACACTGTACAGTTTTTTGATTTTGAATAAAGTATAATTTACATTTTGTTACATAGTTTAGCTTACTTGTAATTTAGTGTAGCTTTAAGTTTTAAACATAAGACTGATTCACATTAATTATAAAAAAAATTCAATTGGTATCAGCAATTTAATTAATTGTTTGTCTCTATATTATAGATACACAAAGAATCACCTTAATGTGTGAAATTCTTTAGACAAGATTTTCATTTTAAAATATGCTTATAATTTTAAAAACAATATATAACACTTTTCATGCTAAAATTAATATAATTCATAAAATGTATATAATGGAATCTAAATAAATTTCATTGCGTTATAAATCAAGAAAATGGACTCAAATTCTTTTAAAAAGAAAAATATATATATACAATATATATTTTTTTAAAAATAGGAAAGTGTATTTAATATTTCAATGAATTAAAATAAAATCTGCTTATAAAGAATATTATATATATATATATATATATATATATATATATATATATATATATATATATATATATATATATATATATATATATATATATATATATATATGTATAAAGGAAGTAGTAAAAAGATGTCTTTGCTTAAATTCTAATAGTTCCGAGTTTATGTACCAAAATTTTATTTTTCAGACATTACTGCTAAATTTTCTTACTTTTCACCATGTAAAAATTAAATGATAACTGATTAAGTATGCAAAAATTTCTGGTAGAAGGCATTATTTAATATTTTACTTACACTTTTTTGTTATCTCAAATGTGTTAGTTTTCAGAAACAGTATTAAAATACAACATGTATTGCTTTTCTTCGCTGGTTAGTTTGAAAACATCAATCGAAGACAAGTATCATTCTCATTGAAATAAAATAAAAATAATTTATAAATTAATTTCAAAATAGTTTTGTTATTTCCTGTCGCCACTTGTTACATATCTAAAAAAACATGAATAAGGTTATAAATTAAGTTTAAAATATATAAAAAAAATATTTTAATATTAAAAATATTTTTTGAATTACAACATTTAATTATTTTTGGTATAAATGTCTTTATTTAATAAATAACACTATCAGAATATCAGAAAAAATTCTTAATACAAATGAAATAATCATTCAAAAGTTAAAAAATTTATTATTAAATAGAGTTTAATATTTTTTGATAGAAAAAAACACTTAGATATAAAAATTTGTAAAAACCCATGAAAATAATCTATGTCATTTTAAAAATTAGGAGTGACCATATCGGAAAAAGCACTTGAATGAGAGAAGAATAGACAAAAAGCTTCACTACTGAGAGATATATATGAAAGCTTTACTACTGAAAGCCTTACTACTGACTGATATATATATATATATATATATATATATATATATATATATATATATATATATATATATATATATATATAAGGCTTGAAGATGTATATAAATACTAATTGTTATTGATTCTTCAAATTAAAATAAAGATTTTCAAGACAATAAAAGATGCATAATCCTTACTCACTGATCAAACATGAATTAAACGGTTACAAATTTGGAAGTAATAAAGATGAGAATAAATATAATTTCTGCTAATGGATTTAATTATGAGAACAAAATGATGATGTGTAAGTATGTCAATATCAGGCAATATATGGTATAAAGGTACAAATACAAATCCATATCACCCCAGTGACATTCACTGAACTCCTTTCTGTTTGCCTGGAAAAAAAAATTCACAATATTCCATGCCAAGAATTCTGAATTCATTTATTGTTTTGAAAAGTATATGAACTTTCTATTTTTTGAGTGTCAGTAATAACCTTCAGATATTATTTTACTGATCGATTGTTAGTTATTTTTTTCAAAATATGTTAGGCTTACAATTGGAAATCCCAGTATTGATATCAGGGATCTTTTAGCTTTGTATATGTGTGAATTATAAACTAACAAGTAGTTCTTTTATTTTCCCTGCAGTTAGTCCATAAAAAGATAAACTTTAGTATTAGTTTTATACTTGTGTGAAAAATGAAATTGTTCACAGGTTACCAATAAACTCACTAATAACCTACTACTCAAATACAAAAGATATAACAATAAACTTTGAAAAAGCAATTTTCTTGCAAATCTCATAGACTTTTAATAAGCATTTTCATTGAGTTATAAAAAAAATTCATGTTTTTCCCAGTTTACTTGAATATAAGTGTTTTAATAGAAAAATACAGCTAAAAAATAATTCTAGAAATACCAATAACGAATCTACTTATAAATAGTAATAGCTAAATATTTTATGTATTAAAAATATATAAAAAGAAAGCAAAGTCTTCCTTAATAGCATTAAATATCGTGAAAAGATAATGATTATTTTATATTTACAGTCGCATAATCTTCAATTGATATCTGATAACCTAATAACAAGAGAAGAAAGCAAGAGCAAATCACTTTAATTTGTCTGCTTTTTACGAGATAAATCCAATAAGTTTTATCTGAAAATGTTTTATTAAGATTTATTTCTTTGCATTTGTTCATAAAAAGTGCTCTAATTATAAGTAAGTGCGAACTTCAACATTAATTATTTAAACCTTCAATATTTTAAAAGCTTAAAGCTTTCATAATTGTTAATCAAATCATTTCTATGATGTAATTGGCAATTAGCATTTACTTCTTATTATAAATTCAAACATGTTTTCTTTGAAAATGAAAGCATACTGAAAGAGATTTCGCAACCTATATCTCGTTATATAATTATTGATTAAAATCAAAATATTTTCCTAATTAAATATAAAAATTATGTGAAAACATGCAGTTTTTGAATTTATTCCTTAATAGGATGAAAACAAAAGTTTTAGGTTTTTTTATAAACTTAAATTCTGTTCTTAATAAAGAAAACATAGAAATATTTTCAGAAAGAAGACTTCGTTTATCATGTTCATTTAAATTTAAGTCATAGTTAAACATATTTTGCATATCAAATATTTTGCAAAAAAAATATAAATCTAGTAATTGTAATAGTTTAAAATTATTGCAAATTTACAGTCTTAAAATATTCACTTAGAACTAAACATTTTATCAAATAATAGATCATTCAGTGAAAAGAGAACATATCATTTTATTAATTTTTTGTCTGGAAAAGTAGTTCGCTGTATTAAGCATTTTCTAACAATATTTTGGGGAATTTATTAATCAGCTAATTATATATTTCTTTTGAATATAATAAAAAAGCGAAAGTTAGAAATTTTTATATCAATTTAATTTAGTTTTAAGCAGTAAAGTTTCAAAATACCATTTTAAAAAGTTAATTTATTCAATCAACATTTTTTAAAAGAATATAAATTGTGTATATCTGTTTCTTAAAAACACATATAAGTTAAAACGCATGTTTTTTAAAAGCATGCATGTGTGTGTGTGTGAACAAGCTAGAATTTATGTAATTTAAAAACACTTTTATCATGAGTTACAAGTTTTCCAAATTCATAAACTATCATTTTGTTTTGCGTTGGTATAATTTTATGAATACTTAAATCTGAAGAAACTTTAATGTTTTCGTAAAACTTTGCAGAATGTATAGACACAACATATTCTACTTTCGAAGGTAATTTTAACACATTTTTCTCTTCTTTTCATAAATATAGGGCGCTTTCGAAATTCACTATCCGATTTTCGGAGAAGAAACTGCTAATGAGGCACATCTGGTTCGGGATATAATCGATAACATACAAGATGACAGGCTGCCAATTTCTTACGTAATAGTGTAAGAATTTCCCCTAATGCAAGTAGAATGTATTATTAATAACTAATTGATAAATCTTTATTAAGAAACATTTGAAGTTTTCCAGAACCTATTGTTTCCTTTTGTTTATTGAATCATTGTTATTTTTAAGCTAAGGACATAAAAGACATTTCTTCAATATTAAGATTCTTAGAATTTAGGCAAAGTACTTTATTTTAATAAGCTTGATTTTATTCGAATTAATTATTTTGATTGCATTTAATTGTAAACTGTTAATTTTTATGCATTCATTATTAACAAATTTTTTAATTTTCAATTACCTACGAGCAAAATTATTTTTAATATCTTGATTTAAAAATTATTCATGCTTCTATTTTATGAATGTTTTACAAATACTTTAAGAATAATTATAAACATCCTTATTATTTATATATATTGTGTGTGTGTGACACGATTATGAATAAATAATCAATATTAAATTGGTAATTTGTTTTGAAGAAAATGGAAAAATATTCCTGAGTTACAAGAAAAGAGGTGTAAAAAGTGTTGAAAACAAAGTATACAAACTCACAGTTGAACTGGGGAGTGTAAAAAGTTTTGAAAGGGTTGCAAGAACATTTGTATATTTACTAGAAAAAAAAGTTTTTTGAGAATGAATTATGATGAGGTAGTAGTTCTCAATGTAAAATGAGAATACCATTATCAAATATATTTAGGATAAATATTTTATGAGATGAAAAAATGAAATCAATCTCACACAGTGATTGAAATTATTAAGATAATATCTTGATGTTCAAAATAAAGTTAAAATACCAGTTTTAAATTTTTTAGTATAATTGTGTTAGTTTTCCCAGATAGTGTTGTTTGAAAAAAAATAATTTAATGCAAACAATGGTGTCTTAATATAAAGCACATTTATTACAAACTGCGTGAAAATTTTATTTTTTCAGTGCCTGGTTGATCTTAGGATTTAATTCATTCAGCTCTACAAGGGGCGCAGATTATGGCATCTTATACAGTGGGTGCATCATCTTTATCCCAAAAAGAAAGGATAGAGAAACACACAGAGAAAACAATACCCATGCCCATACCAAGATTCAAACCAGGGACCTTGTTCTTGGATGAAGCTAACCACATCATAATATGTCAGCAAAAATGTTAAAATACAGTCTCCAATTAAAACATTGTTTTATATAAAAACCAAATTTTTTCCTTATTCAAACAATACTCTTTATCAGAATTAATACTTGTTCTAAAATATGTTACAATAACAGTGATATTTTTAAGATGATATTGCTTTCATATAAAATGAAAAATTGGTTAAGATAATATGGCAGTTAAAATACCACTGGAAGTAGATTGTCTATTTCTTAAGCTAGGATGAAATATATTTATTCCCATATGTTCAGATAAAAAACCTAACATCAAAAAATGCCAAAATAAAATATGAATTTTATATTTAATATAAGGACCGAAGTTGTATCTGTTTCAAACACTAAATTTTAAGTTTTTTTGGTCATTTTAATTTAAAATTTAAAAAATAATTTTGGATTTTAAAATTACTCATATTTTTAAGTAAATGGGTATACATACAGAAGGTAGTGATATTCCAAATTTTTTATATATATCGAAGGTTTTATGCAAATAATCTACACGCATTAAATAGCATTATTAATTTCACTTAAATATTTTCAACGCTTTAAGGTCTCTTATTGAAGATAATACCTTAGACTTTCTTTTTCAATGAACTATATTGAAGGAAAAAGTTTAAATTTATACCTAAAATATTATGAAAAAAACGAATGTAAAATCACTTAATTAATTTAATGTTTCTTATTGAACTGTATTTGCAACACCGTATCGGCACCAATCAACTATTCGTGTATCAAACATAAATGAAAATTATTTTGAAAACTATCGGCTTTATCAATTTTATTATTTCTTTATTTTTAATATTGTTTCATTAAGACAGAATTCAAGGATTTTAATTAAATTACTTTTTTTTTAAATTAAATTTTAAATTAAATTAAATTTTAAATTTTGAACAACAAAGTATATTAAAATAAAGTATATTAAAATATTTGCTGGTTAATAAAATTTAAATAATTTAAACTTAGAAATTATTTCTCTCTTATTTTGAAATACGCTTGAATCAACCTGATTTATTTAAGGGAAAGGTAAGTTTTGTTTTTGTGGGAGTATAACTCAATTTTTATTGAAAACTCATTGTTGCTTTGGTTTTGAAAGAGAAATGATTTTATCACTTTTTTTTTCCTTTTTCTTATTTCTTTGTTCCATTTTATATATTTTATGAAACTTATAATGATATTTTTTTAAAAAAGTTTTATGCAGAATGTAAGCAAAACATTTTAACACAAGAAACAATGAAAATTTACTGTAGATGTAAACAGAATTCAAACTGAGTAAATTATTTTCTACATTGCATTCACATACAAACCATTATTTAATAAATGAAAGTTTAAGTTATTAAACAAATGAAGAAAAAACTGTAAAGAGAAAATGAAAAAATTTCCAGTCAAATGATCTAGGAATGCTTACAGAAATTAATAAAAAATGATTAATTATTCTAGGGAAAGAAAATGTTTTTAAGGACTTTATAGTCTTTTCGAGGTTTGTTTCAAAATCTGTTCTCTCTACTTTAAAGTAGCTTTGTAAATATTGAACCATTATTTTAATTTTTTTTTTTTGTAGTTTCTACAAGATTTTGAAAATGAAAATAATTTCAGTAAAGGAATCCTTGAAATCATTTATTATTTTAAAACTAAATTGTGATCTCATAATTTTTAGTATACTTTATTTTTAAAATACTGTGTTGAACAAGCTGAGATATCAGAGAACCAGAGAGAGTAATTTATATTGTGAAATAAACTCATAATATTGTTCAAAACTTATGTGTAATTCATGGCAAACATTTTTTAATTAAAAAGTAAACGGAATTAATAATCTAAAAATAATTATTCCTCATGATTTTTATGTAATAAGAACTTAAAATGAAAACCTGGGAATGAGATTGATAGAGTTTCCAATAATTACGTGTGTGTGTATGTTGACAAGAGAAATTTTCAGTGTGATAAATAAGTTTCAAATCATTCACATTTTTGGAAACAATGCAAAAAATAATAAATGTAAATTCATGCACTGGTAAATTCAGGAGATTGATTAATATTATTTGCCAAAACGTATGAGTCAACGAATTACACATGCGTTTTTCAGGGATATAATTGTGAATTCTTCTGTTGTTTTTATAGGTAATTAATAGCTTTCAAATAGCAAAAAATACTTCAAAAGTAAGTTAATCTTTATTGACATAATAGCATTATTAAAAGATCATGATTTGAAAATCCATTGATTTTTAAAATGTTTTTTACACTTGTATTAAAACTATTTCAATCCATCGAGCATATCATCAAATAAAGAATATTAAGAAGGAGTGAAACCACATTTTTAAAGTGAATATAGTTGTACAAATGGTTTTAATTTATTTAGAACACGAACGTAATATGTGACGTGATATATTTTTTAAAATAAGAAAATTTATGTTATGTAATCTCAGTAATTAAAATTTTTTTGTTGCATAATTGACTACTTTTGATCTTATATTTATAAATAAAAGTGCATAAATAATTTTAGATGTTATATAAGTCAGTGATTAGCAAACTTATTAGTTGACACAACCAATTATCCACAAATGATAGATTGAAATCACTTTTGAGAGCCAAATATTTAAGCTTAAATTATATACTTATAGGTATATTGTCTTAAACAGTATAGGAATGTCAATTAAAATTTAATATAATATTTAATAATGATATTACTTATTTTTAAAGTAAAGATACAAAGTGTCCATTATTTAATCACGATAATCACAAACCAACATTAAAGTGGACAATGTTTTTGCATATCCTTGGAAAATATGAATTACTCAGGTTTATTTGCTGTTCATTTTAAGATTGATCCTAATTCTCACGATGATCTTATGATCTAGTAGAGAAACTACTTTAAATTTACTTTAATAATTTTCATACTTGAAAATAGTTATTCGCCCGAATAAGGAAACAATAAAAACTTTGGGTTTATCAGCTGATTATATGAATGAAGAATACTATTTTATGTATGCGTAAAAAATGAATGTATATTTCTTCTCCAGGTCTTTTAAACCAGACAACTTGTATTGCGAACTAAGCTCTTATTTGTTTACTCCAATATTTCTATTTTCACCAGAAGGCGTTCAAATTTCGAGTTGCATAATTCTCTTTTTAAACCCAGCAATTGGATTTCAAAATTGTGTATATCAATATTAAAGAAAATAAAATGTTTTTTTAATGTAATTTTAAGAAGTTTCCTAACAAAAGCTTATGTCGCTTTAATGTGTCTGGATTTCAGAAATCTACTGCGAAAAACTTCTCTCTTATTTAAAATTGTTGGTCTGAAATAGCAACTACGCCAATATCAAAATTACTTTCTTGGTAATGTTACAGCAGAATTGGAAAGTGAATCAAAAGTAATGCACAAAAACTTGAAGGAAAAAGCATACTTACGAAAAAATAAAATATGTTCTAAATTCACAAAATTTGTTTTCTTTCTTTTTTAGTTTTTCGTTAGGTAGTTCTAGAAGAGATGTAATGTCTACTAAGAAATAAATTTATGGATACACTCATCGTTCATTACTTCTGAATAATAAGCACGAATTTCCGAAAGAAATGCTTTAACTTCTGTTAAAAAGGGACGTGAAATGTTCTAAAAGATTTCTTATTGATAATCAACGGGCTTTGTTACGTTACAAAAATCTGCTCTTTACCTCTTCATTTCAACTAAAAGTTCTTCAAATTGGTGATGATTAAGAGTATTATTATAATGGCATAGATAATTTTAATCACCACTTCAACAACTTCGCAAATGTCATCTAAAAATGTCTCCTCTTTCTAATGAATGACACATTAATAAGCAACTATTTCACGACTGATTCTTTCTTTCAAAATAGCAAAAAATCTGCTTTTACACCGATCATATTTTTGACCCTGTCCGTTGGAATTGTGATAATTTTATTAAGTAAAATATGAAGTTTCTCATTGTGTCTAATACAAAACATTTGCTTCATCCTCTCTACTTGCTTGATCTTTGAATGCAATATTCTTAAATTTTCTCTTTTGACACTTATAGATTAAATAAATCATATAAAAGTGGAAACTGTGCCATTTCATTTATTTCAAAACATTCAACTTATATCAATAAATTTGAACTAATTTCAGATAAATAATTTTACTATATATATATATATATATATATATATATATATATATATATGCCACCGTTACAACCTGCCTTGTTCTTGAAATCTCAAATTAGCTATTCAAATGCATTTATAAACTATCCTTTTTTGTAGAGTCTATTTAAATAAGTTATACCATATGTTAAGATTGTCATTGAATGATATATTAATTCAAACCATTCCATTATTTATAATTTGGCATGTGAAAACTACTACAAAAGTTCATTGAAAATGTTGAAATTGGTACAGACAATTTCCTAAGAATAACACTGATGGATATATTTTCATGCTTGTTTAGAATTTGATAGCTTTTGTGTTGTACTTTACTTGATTTTTTTGCCTTTACAATTTCGCATCCGATAATACAATTTTGTGCAAGAATTATTTTTAAAGAGCTAACAAACCACATTTCGTCTGTGTGTAAAAGATTGGTGAACAGTTTTGCAAGCTAATGTAGAAAATGTTTTTAGAAGAATTCTGGATTGCATAATAGATAATTCATTCATATATTCTCTAGAATTACATAGAGTAATATTTTTATGAAATAGAAATTTTAAGAAAAAATGTAATAAAGAATTTATTTTGTATATTCGTAATGAGGATATTTTTAGGTGAACGTTATCAGCTGGATCTCCGATTTTCATTTCAGTAGTTCAGTTTTATTTCTTTTGGTAGGGATACTTGTAGAGAAATCCACTCTTAAAATTGTAGAATTTTTTTTAGATAAATTCTCCTGTAGTTAATTGAGTTGTATATTGAACTCCATTGGAAATAAATAAATCACAGAGTAAATTATAGCTTTGTTTAATAATTGAAATGAAGACATAGCATTGAAGTTATTATAAGGAATCACGTTGTATTTAAAAAAATAGAAATCGTTCATTACAATCTGTCAATGTGTAGCTTCAAAAATGAAAGAAATACTTCACCTGAGGAAATAAGAAAGTAAATTTTAACAAGTTGCTGAAATATTTGGATAGGTGAAGTTGTCAGAGTTAATCTCAAATTACATTTGAAATCACTTTCAAACTAAAAACAATTTATCGATGAAATCTAATAAGCAATTTTTCATTCAAAATAAAACAATTTGAATTTAAATTGAATTGAATTAAAAAAATTAGTTCTTACTTTAATCTTTTCCAGAAAACCTTCTTAGATTGCATCTCAAAAGATGAAAAATAGATAATTTTGTAGCAGCATTAAAATATTATTTGGTGTGCAAACATAAATCTAAAAATTTATATATATTCTTAGAAGTATTTTTATGAATAATCATCTTTTCCATTAGTATATGATTTTAAACAAGTATTCGCATTTAAATTTTCTCATAATATTTGTTCTTTTCTATAAAATTGTTTAAAATATTTTTAAATTAATAAATATGCTATCTTGTCAACTTAAAATCGAAAGCAAAAAATAAATACTTTTGATTATATTTTATGAGATTTTCTTACATTTAATTTTAAGCAAAATTGTAAATCTTGTATGAATATTTTTGAGAATAAATCTCCAACTAAAATGATTATATTTAATTTATGTTAATAACCATGTCGAATTATCGGGAAAAATTAACGTTAAAAAAAGAAAATCCAATAAATAGGAATTTTCAACCTAATTATTAACATTACCCTAAATACTTATCATTAAATTTTCATACGTATAACTGTAATACATAAAATTTTTATCATTATATAATCTACTTTTATTAAAACGTTTAGTTCTATAAATAACTTTATCTTCCGTAATTTTGAGTTTTAATAATATTTAAAGAAAGAGAAATACCCACTTAATTCCATCTTTAATAATAATCAATACCACTTTCTTATGAGGAGATTAGTAAAATATTTGGATCGTAATTCATTTATTAAAGTATTTTTAATCTTTGATACAGTTACAAGAAGTGTGATTATTATTTGAAAATTTTACACAACATATGTGCATAAAAAGTAAGCTTTCTGTGGGATTAAGTACTCTAGAAGTAATTCTTAATTTACGTTCAGTAATCTGTACATTACGGTATTTATATATTTGCATCTGTTTTGTAAATGAATGCTAATTTTTATAAAAATAAATATTTTTATTTATTTCAAATTTTCTGAAAAGGAATGTTAATAAAATGGATCAAGTTAAGCTTAGATATTTATTTATCAATAATGGTTTTAATGTTTCTTACTTTTCATTGTATTTACTTCTTTACTGTTTCATTTTAAAAATATGAATTTATGTTCAGATTATGAACCTTTTGCAGTAAAGAAAGCGGAAATAGGCATTTGATTGTATAATATGCCCAATAAAATTAAATGTTCACTTCATGAAATACTGGAGGTGAATAAGTTTCACCCATTTCAAACTTTGAAACAAAAACTATATACTATGAGAACGAATAGATGAATGTTTGTAAGGAACCCATTCATATTTATCATTAATGTACATTCAATTATTAATTCTTAATCTTAAGTCATTATTTTATGGTATATTTCATATTTTAAGTAATAATTAATTAAATATACTTAAGATCCATTCTTAATATCCCTTTGTTATATATAAACATATTACAGAAATTATTATGTGTTTCGAGTCTCTTAAAAAGTCACGCATTAATTAACGGATTTCCTATAATCTTATTCTTAAAAAATAAAATTCGATAGAACATGTTTTGGTTAGCTTTAAATTTACAAAGGCTTAAATTTGCTATAGGGCACATCCGAAATTATAAATAATCAGGGTTTATAAAGAAGGAAATAATATTCAGAATGCATTTCTATCTTCCGAATGACAAATGCATCAATAAAATTAAGACGGTGGAAAGAACGATAAAGTTAAATGACCGGAAGTAATGAAAAGTATAAAACTAAAGGAGAGGAAAAATGGAAGTAAACTGATAAATTATAAAAAAACCAATAATTGTAAACAGTAAAAAATCTGTATTAGTGTCACGTTTCAAAGTTTACTAAATTATGTACTCAAACTGAAACAAAAGTATGTTCTGCCCTGAAATGGTATGGTGTTAAAAAAGAGCTAAGCAATGGTATTGCGAATCGATAGCGACAATTCAACATTCAGAAATGAAGTTAATACATAAAGGCATTACTTCTGCTTAAATAAAATAATTCTCTTAATTTTAGGTCACTTATAATTAAATAAGGATGTTTTGGTAATTAATGAAGCAAGAGCTTTGTTTGAGGGATTGGCTAACGAATGAAAATAGACTAAATCATTTAATTTGAATAAAATAAATAAAATTTAAACTGTAAAATTAAATCAAATTAACATATAAATAAATATGTGCACATTTTAAAATCATCTGTAAAACAATAACAAAAATAAAAGAGATTGAACTATAAATTAAATACTTTTATTATTTGTTTCTGCTTACTGAACATTATCATAGTTATAATGATCTTACATATTATTCCAATCCATGATGAAAATGGATTTAATGAAAATAGATTTTTAATTGTTTTATTAGTTTATAAATATTGAAAAATGACTCTTATATTTTTTTTCTAATTTCAGTTTTCATGGAAAAACTTGTGTGAATCTTTCGCTTTGATTATGTCCTATTTAATTTAAAATTGAATCACTTTCACTGATTTTTACAAAATTTTGATATAAAGTAGCAATTTTATTTAAACTGCATTTTCCTGATTTTGAAAATTTCTTATTAAAATTCTAAATTTAAAATATCTTTTAGCTTAAATTTTTAAGATGTTCTCAAAAAAATGTTTTTCACTTACGTACTTCGGAAATTTGAATAATCTTAAGACTATTCGACTATTCTAGACGTAACTATATTGAAGAAAATGTATCATGAAAAAATTTTTCACGTAGCTGTTGGGTGTAGAAAAAAAAAATGCTTACACATGCTTAGTTCCTGTTGTTGTACCAGCATGCTTCCTTGCACTTAACCCTAAAATAGCTGTTTAATGTTATGATGCAGATGTACGAATATTTGGAAAGCCAATAGTAAGGATTTAAATGTAAATAATTATATTTACCAATATAAATTAGTTGTGTAATGAAAGATATTATTCGAACCCTTTTTTTAAATTTTACTAATTCGAAAATTAAACATAAACCTGAAATAAAATTTAAATAATTAGAGTTGTGTGGGAGATCACTGGAGTTAATTAAAGGGAATAATTAAACAGAAATTACAAAATATTAGAAAGCCCCAAAATGTAATTACTTTAAGCATTACATTAATTTATGTCTAAAATTAAAAGTTTAAAAGACTTAAATTTAACACTTTTGATGAGATACATATAAGTGTAAAAGGCTGTATTTTTAAAGTCAATATTGTAAGAAAGATATTTAAATTTTATGTTGTTGTTGTTCTAGTGTGCCAGCTAGGCTGGCAAATTGGGGTGCGCAGCTCCACTTTTCCAACTGAACCGCATTTGTGTGGAGTACGATTTCTTCAGTACTCACACATGCCATAGGGACCCATTTATAGGGTAGGCAACCATTCACACCTCATTCACTCACAAGGAAAGGACAAAGACAGGATAGAGAGAGCAAGTACATTTATGCCTGTACCGGGATTCAAACTCAGGACCTCCCTATCCATAGTCAGACACGGCTGTTATGTTAAAGTACCATTAGTATCTTAAAATTAAATTTTAATTAAATTTAAAACTTTAATAACTGAATATTTCATTTAAATTACAGATTTACTTAGAAAATTTTTTAATTTATTTGATTTATCATAAAGAAATAAAAAAAAATCTTATAAAAAAAATCTTATGGTATACTTCAATATAATTCTTCTATGTTAGGATTTTTATCGAGAAATTAAAAAAAATTTTAAACTTATTCAAGAGCAAATCCTTTTGGAAGTTTGTGGTTTTAGAGTAACATAAATAAAAATGCTGACTAATAATTTTATTACTACAGCAATTGTAAATTTATAAACTTGAATGTTTATATGTATTTGTTAAAAACATGCCAAACAAAAAAAATAATAATAAGTGCAGTCTAAAAATAATGTGACTGCAAATTCTTAAAACTGTTTTCGTGTGATAGCGGATACAGTATACTGTTACTAACTTTTCTCTCAGGGACATTTTCTCCTATCATTTGAGCAGTAGGAATAGTGAGGTTTTAGAAAACGACCAGTCTTAAAAAAATATTTGTAACTTTAAATTATACTCTCGAGTAAAGGTGTTTTGGTTATTTTCATTCGAATTTTTTCTCCGTCACTGGCAGGGATATTTATCTATATTATTTCTTAATAAAGATGAAGTATGCTACAAACTGTTTTCCTTTATTAAGATGATTGTCGTTTATTACTTTTGAAACTTATCTCATTCTCTGATGGTTAAGTTATCTTCATTTTCTTCATTTTAAGTTTTCCTTACCTTAAATTTAAAGAATAATTCCTTGCAAAAGAGTGAGAAAAGCTCAATAATATTTTACCAAAATATAATGATATATCTACATGACGACGATCTTTTATGGAACTTAATATAAATTTATGACATACGGAACAATTTATGTCAATCACTATCAAATAATAATTTATTTCAACTTCTATGGCTTTATTAATTGAAATTTTTAGCTGATATAAAACAGAATTTTGGAAGTGTAATTTATTAATTGCTAAAATATTGTAACTGCAATTGAAAATTATAAGAATTTAAAAAGTCACTGAATTTAAATGAGGTTAAACAAAATTTCGTGTATATATATATCAATTTGATCACCCTCTTTAATGATTTTCAACAATATTAAGTTAAGCTTGGCTCTTTTAATAAGATAACAAGACATGCATCCAAGGTTATACCAAGAGACATCTGAAAACTATACAAAAGAAACTTCTATATGTGTACATTGAAATTATATGAAGCCTAAGGTGACAAAGAAGAATATATGAAATAGCACACAAGCAAATATGAAATAGCACACAACCAGTTATTTTCAATTATTATTAGCTAATCTATTATTATTTTGTAGGAATAAGTAACAATTTTATATAGTTTAAAAATACTTAAAACATTTCATAAAGCTTAACTCCATACATTATAATATTTGAGAAATAAAAACAATTACTAATATATATTGAGAAACTGCCGTATATTAAATATTACGTTTTCTTTATCATACTGGAGGGAGGGAGGCTAGCATTTTTAACCAATTTTTTTAAATTTATATGTGTTTCTTAAACTATTTATTGAGATTAAAATTTTTGGATGATAATGACATGAAGTACTATCATAATAACTTTTATTTTCTAATAATTTTGATTCCGATGTCAAACAATATCTGTTGAAAACACAGTCAATGACGTGACATTTGACTGTGTTCTAAAAATAATGATATTAAATAATTATGTAAATAAATTTTAATATGTATAATCTTTTCAAATTTAAATATATAACTATTCATGAATATCTTTTAACTTTCATTTATATGTAATGAAAAATCACAAAAAAAGTTCGAATAAGAACGATATGTTGATTTAAATTTTTTTCTATATTTTTGAGTCTGAAGTCAAAAACACGCTTTTGTATGTAAAAAAAAAGCCTATTACCATCTTAAGAGAGTTATAATGTTTTATTATTAAATTTTATGTTGCAAATTTAGTATTTTTAGTTGGGAATTATTCTGTTTTAGAAATCTAAATTAACTTAAATTTGTATCTTCAAACCCTAGATTTGTTAAAAAACCTAGTAATTTAAATATATTTAGACGTCTAGGTTAGCTCACTTCCTAGTACTTTTCAATCATACTAAGAGAACAGAATGGGTGCTTATATTATAATATGAAAATGCATGTAAATACAATTGATGTCTTTTAACGTCAATGATAACTTGAAACACACATTTTTGAATACATGTATTCTATGAGACTTTTCACAAGTTGTAAATATTTTCATACACCAAGTTTCAAATTTTTTTTACTTTCCTATTACCAAAAATTTTATAACACATCTGACAACATTTTAATAATAGTAATCAAACATTGATTAGAGTAACATTAAAATTATAGTTCATATTTTTACCAAGCTTCAATTTTTTTCACTTTTTTGCAAATTTTATATCACATCTGACAACATTTTAATAATAGTAATCAAACATTGATTAGAGTAACATTAATATTCATATGTTTTTTTAAAAAATGTTGCTGGAGAGGAAAACAGTTTTAACAAAAAAGTGCTTGTTAGTTTTCATTTAGTTGGAGGATATATTTCCTTCCTGGAATATACAAATAAAATTATTTTTCCAACTCACTACATGCAGAAGCTGTATTCATTGCCTCAGCAAATATATTTTTATGCGCAATATATTAAACAGTGTAACAAGCAATAACAAATGACGGAAATTACTCTTTATATGCTTTATCAGAATCAAAAAAAATTAGCTCAAAATATCTCACAACTCACTAATACATTGAAAAAATTACAAAACTAGTTGTATTGCATGTTACTAAACTTCCCAATTATTAAAGTACATGATTTGCGGTTTTAGAATTTCAATGATCATTTATATAGTAGTATAATATTATATATTGAATGTTAGATTAGTTTCCTAGAATCCTTGCTTTAAAAGATTTGATTTAAATTCAAAAAATTCGTATAACAAAATTTAGATGAATATAATTTTGTCAACCATTATTTTTCAACCATAAAGTATGATATATTCTTCCAAATTTATACTAACTTAAAAAATCCTAAAAATTTATATTGTCAAATCTAAAACACATCATATTCTTACAACTTATAAGGATTCTACCATAGTCACTCATTAACACCACTTGCATGCCAAAATTTTGTAGTACAATTGAAGTTTTTTTCTAATTTTTTAATATATTTAAAATAGAGTTTTAAGAAAATAAAAATTGAAGTTATGATTTCAAAGAAATCAATGCTTTTAAGTGAATCCAACAAATATCACTTTAACCATATTCTAACCAAAACTTAAGGATAAAATTATTCAAAAAGTATTGGAAGCTTGATTTATGCGATCAAGAAATTGCTTTAGAAATTATTAGTAATGTAAGTAAATTCAGTTTATATTTATACTTAAAACTGGTAATATATAGCAATTTAGATAAGGTAATTGTTACATATCTTTTAGTCTCTACTGGCATTTAATTTATTCAAATGTTGCATTTCATAGTTTTATTTAAAAAAAATATTAAGGATTGTATTCATAAACAATATGTCACAAAAAGTCTGTGGAATAATTGTGGAATTTGCTGTTTTTCTTATACAAATTTTACTAAACTTGTGAATGGAATAGTATCCAATACTAGAAAACAAATCATGTAATTCTTGATCATTTAATTAGAAAATTATTTTATGTACTTCCTCACAGTTATTATTTAAGTTTATATAAAAGAAAAAGTTACTTATTATCTGAAAAGTAAAATTATCAAAATATAATCTGAAAGTAATTTCATGAATTTACATTACTCTAGTTACATGAATATTTAAATTGATATTTTTCCAAATAATATACCATTAATACATATAGAGAGGAAAAATGGAATATGAAGAAAACTAATCTTTAAACTAGTTGCATTTTGCTTTGAAATGTTAAAAAAGGAACTTTTTAATTAGAATAAAATAAGACATACAATTTTCTATGGAACTTTAGACAATTTTACTAATAAATATAATTTTTATATTAATAAATAAAGAATAATTAATATTACTGTTATGATCAGTGTATTGCATAAAAATTAAAAGAAAAATGATTCTTGTAAAAATAATTCACATTTTAACTCAAAATAAAATTTCGTTATGTAAATACACTTTCTTTTAGAATTATACAGTTAAAATGATTAAAGTATTTCTTACATCGTGGCTATAATCATCAAGTTTGTATATCCAATTTTTTCCTCATCAGTTTAAAATTCTTTCAGCACACTGAAAGATCTATAGATTAAAAATTATTGATCTACTGAAAGACATTGGTCTTAGAAAATAAACTTCCAAATTTGACAAACAAAGACATTTTGAGGTAAAATTTCAACCATAAAAAAATCAAGAAAAATATTGAAATTTAAAATAAAAAATTTAAGGAAATGTATAAAAATTAAAAATAATGATTTAGTATATTGATTATAGCTTATGATTGAATATCAAGCCTTTCTACTTATCAATATTCATGATGAATAGATTTAAATAAATAAATTTAAGTTATTTACATTAATTTTCGAATTAATAAAGTAAAATAAGGAATTTTTGTATAAATTATTAAAAATATGTCTCTTTATATTTATTTTATATTTTATTTCAACAAGTGTTATTGTTTACAAAAACAATAATTAAAGTAAAACATTACATATGGTAAAAATCTTTGAATTTTTAAAATTCAAAATGCAAGTGGTTAATATATATATATATATATATATATATATATATATATATATATATATATATATATATATATATATATATATATATATTATATTTTTGATTTATTAAAATACTGGAAATACCGTGGCTTCATAAGGAATGTTCTTATTAATATGACCATATTCTTATTAATATAGTAAGATCATGTTTGGTATACAATACTACTTTAATTCCAAATGCAAACTGAATTATATGAAGTCTGAATAGTATTTATAGTTGAATATTGCACCATTTCTCATAATTGAGGAGAGATGCTTGAGTGGAGGGTATATGGATTGTGAATTGAATGCACTAAAATATATCATAAGGGTTATATATTATTGGGGAACTTAGTCAAGTAGACGTTTTTATGCATACTTGCGATCAACATATTATTTTTTGGAAAGTATTGCTGAATGAATAAGAATATTATTATCTTGTAAAATACAATCTTTTTCAGGAAACAGAATTTGAATCACTGAATAGAACTGGTAAACCAGAATTTATCTAGATTTCTTCCTGGTGATTCTTCCTTTCACAATTACGATTGAGTAAATAAAAAAACAACAACAGGACTTTTCGTACCATGGCAGCTTCCCATCATACTGTTGGAAGGAGATAACTCTATCATACGCTTGTGAAGGTATCTTCCAAACGAGTACTCATCCTGTTATAGGATAAAAGTTGAAAAAGATTCATCAGATCATATAAATACCTTCCAGTTTTACACAGCTTAATGTATAGCAAAACTGCCTAAGATCATTGCAAAGTAATTTAAATCACCTAGTAATTTGTTTTCCGATAGAATTTTCTATAAATAAAGAGCCGTATTCACGTGTCACAAAGGAGGAAACCCAAAAACTTTCAATAAATATTCAGGCAGAAAACAAAAAAGCCCCCGTTATTTATTTGTGATTGGGATCAAACCCAGACGATTTTGCTCTAAAAAGTGATGTCTAATTTTTAGGCAGTTGATTTAAAAGTGGTTCCTAATGGTCTCACAAATCCATCTTATAGAATCCTTATTTTTAAAATTATTAATTTAAATACTAAAACAAAAAATAAGCAACATAAAGTTATATATATATATACATATATATATATATACATATATATATATATATATATATATATAGATACATATATATATATATATATATATATATATATATATACATACATATATATATATACATACATATATATATATGCATACATATATATATATGCATACATATATATATATATACATATATATATATACATATATATATACATATATATATATATACATATATATATACATATATATATATATACATATAACATATATACATATACATATAAATATATACATATATATATATACATATATATATATATATATATATATATATATATATATATATATATATATATATATATATATATATATATATATATATATATATACATATATATATATATACATATATATATATATATATATATATATACACATTACTTTCTAGTATATTATTCTATTAAATTTGTATTTTACTGAAACTACAATCTCTGTTTTTAAGCTGCAAGCAATGTGAGTTCAATTGATTGTATTTACTGCAACCTGATGTCCTTATCACATTAAATAAGAATTTGTCTTCGAGAAAATGAAAGACGTCTTGCAAGTACAATTTATCCACAAAGGAGCAATAAAAATTTGCATTTGTCGAAATCACTTGTAGAAGAAAAAAGAAGATGCGCATTATGGAAAATGTTTTATTTTACATAGAGACGTTAAACTACCAATACTATTTTTCGGATAGCATTAATGTGACCCAAGAGAAAAGATTAGGAACATAATTACATTGTATTTACCACGAATACGTGAAAAAATTTAAAATATTACCATGTTTCATAAGAGCAATTCTAATATACGCACGATAAAACAAAATAGAGGTAGAAAATTGAATATTATTTTAAATGTATTTTAATTTTAATTTTGTTAACATAAATGTCTTTTAATTTTTCATACTTTTAAAAATACATTACTTCAAATTAATTTATAAAATTTTTTAAACTGTATTCGCATGTTAGAGCTCATATAAACATCAGTATTTAATTAGAAAAATTAATTTTATATACATACTTCTAGGAGGCAAATCTTTTTCTTTGGCTTAATAATTCATATAGCAAAGAATATTTTTTCTGTCATAAAAATTTCCTGTTATAGAATAGATTAAAAATTCGATGTGAGCATAGCACTTATTTCAATTATTGAAAACTGTAGTTAAAAGTCAAACGGACATAATTTTATTTAAAAAATATATAATCATTTTCAATTAAATATTTTCAGATTAGTTTGCTTATTTTTAAAATTTTGATTCAGTGGCAGATGAGATGATGTCGGAAGAAATATTTTTATTTACTCGGATTATAAGTAAAAGTTTCGTAAGAAAATCACTTTTTCTCTTTATAGCTATAGTAAACTTCAGTAATATTTCATAATACAAAATATTCTGCAAGGATATCAGACCTATTTTGTCCTCAGGGACAGAGAAAAGCTTTCAACTGCTATTTCCGATATATAACGTTGTAGTGTTCATAAAATTGTGTTTGAATCTGAAAGGATTATTTTGTTTTTATGTTAGTGTATTGCTGTCATTTGCAGTTTTCGATTTTAAAAATGATAGTTATGATATTTTGGCTTCAAGACTGATCAATTCATATTTTGCTTTATATTTCCCATGTCGTTTTGTGGTATTTATTTTCAAGATTTTTTTGAAATCTCAAAGGACACAATCAAAATGTTTTATGACTAATCTATCCCATAAGTTTTATTTCAACTTTGGATAAATTTTTTGCTTATATTAAAATAAAATAAAATAATCTAAAAAAATACAAAATGGAAATAATAAAAAAGTAATAAACTGTAAAATGTAATTTCTTTCAACAATAAGAGATACACGTTTTTTTAAAGAAAATGCTTATAAAACAGGAGGAAAAATAAAAACTAATTTCAGGCTTCAATTGATTTATTAAGTACTCTCATAACAATCAATTCTAAGACTTATAACTCTAATCATTATATATATGTACACACACACACACACACACACACACACACACACACACACACACACACACACACACACACACACACACACACACACACACATATATATATATATATAATATATGGAATAATGCGATAGTAATAATTTTATTTCACACAAATGTATGTAATGTATGTAATGTAGATACTTCTTCAGTAAGTATTGCGTATCCTAAGCCAATATGTGAAAATGTTTTATTAGAACTTACTATAAGGAAGTATGTCATAAAATGAAATTTTAAAATAAATAACTTCTAACAATAAATAAATAAATACATTATATGAGTATGTCAGTCAAGTATGTCATAAAATGAAATTTTAAAATAAATAACTTCTAACAATAGATAAATAAATACATTATATTTTCATCAGTGTGAAAAATATTATATTTTATAAAGTTTATGAATCCAAATAAATGCTCAACGAATTGAAAATTGCATTTAAATTTTCAGGAAATGTTTCAATTTATTGATGAAATATGGATAAAGGAAGTGTTGATTACTGTGAATGGATTTTTGATTTGTTTAAAAATTTAATAGGTTATTTTTAATACAATCTAGGAAATTTTTAAATATATTTTCATCAGAAAAAATTTAAATTCGAATTTTTCATGATAATAGTGATATAAATATTTTCTCTTCTTTCTTTATATTAAATTTTTATTGATACTCACACGCACCTACAAAAAGATACTAAAATATTTTTTTTAATGACATTTTCAATATATTTCCTTATTAGCATTAGTTTTATTTTCTATCGTAAAATATATGAAAGCTTCAATGTAAAGTCCCTGAAGCTAAGCAATACATTTATAAAAAGAAAATGTCAATATCTAAATATAAGCTTACATTTATACTAAAAAGTTATTGAAAAATATCTGGTAATAAATATATGTATTGGGGAACTGATATGGCTGATGTGAAGTAAATGGAAGATCATTCTGTTGTGTTCAGTGTATTATATTTCTAGAAATATATTTGAAAAATGTATCCAATATTTCTTAGGTCAGGAATGATAGGAAGTTTAATCAGCGATGCGCTACATATTTGTTTGATAATGTAAGAGAAATTGGTCAATACGTATCTGAGAATTTTATCCTCATAACTCAACCGCTAAATATATGAGTTTGCTGCTGTATTATTAAGTGCGAAGTCATGTTGAGCTCAGCAAATATCTAGACGTATTTGCTAGGACTCTAAGTGCTACATGCAATTTGTCATTTAAGAAATAACTTTATACATGAGTCAGAGTACAAATGCTTATTGTATTATCTAGATTGTCCATAATACTTTTGATTTTATTATTGTTGCTGGGATTATTAAATTTATGTATAAATTACTGATTAAAATGTAAGAAAAATTTATCCTCCTCATGAGATAATATAATTTTAAAATTATTTTTAAAATTTTAATACTTGCAGAGTATACCTAATTACCTGGAAAATTGTTTGTTTTAAATATTTACACTAAATATAACATAAAAATATATGTTTTCTTATTCAAAATCTAGAAAATTTTCTACTTTTAGTTTTCAATACGTAATTAATTTCCAATTATTAGCAATATTTTTAAGGGTATTATTTTTTAAAGCAATCATGAAGAAAATTTTAGGAACAATCTACTCTTTTTTTTATATAAAACGAAATTTTAATTTAATTTACTTAACATTTTTCCTAAAATTTGACTTAACATTTAAGTTATGTGAAAGGTGAAGAAATAATCTTGAAATAAATAGAAATGTTTTTCTAGATATCACCCCTAAATTAGGATTCAGTTTTTTCAAAGAAATAACATATTAGATAACATTAAGGAGATAAATATTCATAAAATAGAGCAATAACATTCATGGAAATTTTAGAAAAACATAGATCTACTTTAGTATTATTGGTAAAAAATGTGGTTGAAAATATTATCAGTGTTATAAAATCTATGCAAAATATTGAACCATTAACGTCTGAAATAAAATTATTCTGAAAAACAAACTTCTTATTATTTCGTGGAGATGTGAAGTGAAGAAATGATTTCTTACGATTACTTTCTTCTTTTAAATATATATAACTTATTGCCTCCTGAGAATATTTTGTATAGTTAATAGAGGCCTTATTCTCATGTTCATAGGGGAAGAATACAAATAAGCCAATTCTGAAACACTGTATATATAATGTAGACATATAATGCCCATCTTTTGATGTTCAACAATGATTGAGATAAAACCCGAGATCTTTCTTCATGATGTGACCTCAAGGCAATGTTTAGCTTTTTATGACTGTTATCAACTTTCGAATCAACAGACTTCTAATAATTTAAGAATTTCAATATATGATCTTCCGAGATCATATTCTTTGATTTTTGTTTAATTCAGGATAATATTTGTCCCTTTCTTTTTGTTTGCAGCCTTTGAATCTCTCTTTGTTGGAATTGGAAGTACAAAATTTTTATCCGTAAGATTGGGATGAAAACCCAAAGTTTAAACTCTAACTACTTGCGAGGAATCATGACTACTCAGAACAGCACGCCATATCCAATGGTATGGAGATTTTCAGTCGAGAAAGACCTGGACGCATTTGTGCTCCATTAAAATAAAAACTTATCCTGTTAAAGTAGGGAAGTTGATAAACCAGCAGTTAATTGTGCCAATAGCCACAAATGTGTATATATTCAGTCACATATGAAATATCACTTCATTTTTATTAAAAAATAAACCATACAACTTTGTATTGGAATCTAACAAATAACTGTTACTTTTAGTGATTCTGTTTCCAATTTTATATTGACAAGCAATAATTCTTCAGCCTACACTTATACATGATAATACGATTCTTCTCTCAATTTGTTTTCAAATGATTTTTTCCAGCATTAACAGCAGTTATCTTTTTTGAGGGTTATCACGTGCTTGTCATCTAGCGAGCAAGCATAATATGATAAAAGGTTGTAAATTGTGGTTGATGGTTTGTTGTTATGGAATCAAAATACTGTGGTTGTGGAATCAAAAGATATTATTATTTGTTTACATGAAACTTAAAATACTTCATGCAATATAGAATTGTAGTTTTATGACAAGAACTTTTCAAAAGTGCATTTTCAGCATTATTTCTTTTTATTTATTCTTGGTGAATAAAAATGAAATTAAACATGTTTTTTTTCTCTAAAGCTTAGTATGCTTTGCTGATTTAGAAAAGTATTACTTGCTAACTTTATAAAAAATTGAACATTTAAATTATTTGATTTTGTGATTATTTAAAGGAATTTTTTAAAATAACTACATTTTTATAGAATACAAACTTATTTTATGTGTCAATTTTATATGAATCTATAAAAATCTAAGTATTCATGAAAAATTTTTAAATGTTAATACAATAAAATATTTTTGTAAAATTTTATTTGCATGCAATTCTAAAAAGTCTTTGAAAAATAAAGTATAATGTATATATATATATAAAGTATATATTTATAAAATAAAGTATATATATATATATATATATATATATATATATATATATATATATATATATATATATATATATATATATATATATATATATTGTGCATTAATTGCCGTTTTTAAAAACATATTTTCGTATTGATTCTTTTATACTAATATTTTTTATTATTTTTAAAACTTTAACTTATTTTTTTAAATTTTGAATGCTTGAAGAAAATACTGTTGTTGATATGTCAATGACACATATTTTAAACTGAGGGTAAAAAAATGTAAACTTTAGGAAGTGCTCCAAATTTTTTGAGAATAGTTGATTTTAAAATTTTCTATTTATAACAAAGTTTTATAATTTTTTTTATTTTTAAATTTAAACAATATCTAGATTTTCGAACTTAAAAATTATTAATCTTACACTTTTGTATTTGTTACGCAGATGTGTAGTAATATAATTTTTTCTGCTCATTTTTTATAAAGAATTTTATTTTTTAAAGCCAAAAATACATTAGTTTTGGAAAAGGAAAACTCATTAATCTATACTACAAAAGCAATGCATAATGTTTTTATCATGAATCAGCTCACCACTTAATTGAACAACCCCAAAAAACCGGAAAAGCAAAATGTGATTTGTAAGTAGTATCACAGATTCAGCGAGAAATTTTGTGAGAGAAAACATCGTTTTATGATCTTAAGAAAGAAGAGACGAATATTAACCGAGAAATCGCTTATTTTATTGATAAAAAATAGCTTGAATTTTGCTCTTTGGTTATAATAGGGGTTCAAAAATTAAATTTCGTAAACACAGAAGCTCATGATTAAATAACTATTCAAATAGTATGTAAGAGATTGATGATAGAAATTGTTTCCTTAAAGGAGAGAAACTTTTTCAATAGAGTATAAAAAGTTTACAATAGCCATGAAGACTGAATTTGCCTTGTAAAAGCACTTGTATCTTCAGAAATGCTGAATGGCAACTTTTGCCTCAATCCGTGATTGGTGGGATAGATGGTAGAGGAGGAAAAATGTCACTTATTTTTGTTAATTAAGGGACAAAGAATTATTAACTATAATATTACAAACATATTTAGGAGTTGTTTTGCTTTCTTAATTAAAAATTAATTTAGAAATCGAAGATTGACCTTCACATGTGATTCTACACATGCATATTCAACCACGGACTTTCAAAATTGGCACAAAGCATATTTTTTTGACTTAATCATAGCATAAGAATGGCCAGTATAAAATCAGCGTCAAATATAAACCAGTAATATTTGTTTAATTTGAAACAAATATTACTGAAACAATAATAATAAGAACGCAGAGCTTGTTATCATATCAGTACTATTAAAGAGAAAATATCATGTATACAACCACCAAAGTGATTTGAAAATTGACTGAAATTAGTTTGGTAATCATTGCATGTAATTCAAGTATTAATCACTTTAAAAAGAACAATTATATTTTGCTCTACAACCGAAACCAAATCAAATTGTCGACTCAAATGGCTCGAACGGAAAATATTATTTTTGTCCATTTGTTCAACACTAACTTTTGATTGGTTTTTCGAAACATTATTTCAATAATTGAACTTTACAAAGATGGTAAAATTTCTCTAATGAACGCTTAATACTAAATACTCTAACCAAACTGCTTTAAGATAATATTTAATAATGACAAATCTCCACTAACTGATAAGAGAGGCGAATAAATACAGAATTTTTTGTATCAATTTAACTTATTTTTGAGTGTCTTTAATAAATTTATGTGACCTGGATGTATATATATTGACCCAATATTAATAATAACTTATTTAATTCATTAATGTAAAATGTGAGTGATACCTCACTTCTGCGTGCAACATTTTTGGTACTATTATAATACAAGACACTGACTAAAGATAAATAATAGACTTTTAACCATATAGATATATACTGCAGTTAAAAAAATCATAATTTCGCTTCTTCTGAGTCCAAATAAACTATTAGCTTAAAGCAAATTTCAGGGATGCTGCATAAACCAACTTCATTTAAAGCTTCTTGTATCAACGGCAACAGCAATGTTAAATTTTGAATATTTAACTGCATGCGATCCTTTTAATAATAATATGTTACAATTTAATTGTGAGTTACAATAGTTTATAACGGTCGTTTTAACTGAAATAGCAATAATATTGGAATATAACATCAAATCATGACTACATACCTATCAGCAAATCATTGACTGCATTTTTCTATATCGAGTTAATATATATTAGAAATTGAGAAAAATTTAGATTTATGATAAAAAATAAATATATATTTAATTATTTTATAATATTCCAGAAAATCACACTAATTTTACGGTATATGATTGAATTTCATTTAAAAACTAATTAATTATTAGCAAACATTTTTAAATATTATGTAGAGTAGTTTATATGCTCTAATATTACGATTAAACCTTTAATTACTGGTACAATACTTTAATATATTTGTTGTTGACGAAAAATTAAAAAAAAAATATTTTCTATTTGCATGTGAGATAGCTTTAAGAGAGAGATAGTCCCTTTTTTAAAAAAATTATATTCTATAAAACTAAACCAGTACTAGTAATCAACAATTGCTTTAGTATTTTCTGTATAATTGAGATTCATTTACGAAGACATAGGTTAGTAGAAGCTGATTAATGGAATTAGTAATTACGAAGTCAGAAACTAGGTACTTTGCATAAGTCCTTAGTGAAACATTTCAAAGCGCTAGTTTGAGAAAATGAATTCCTATCTAATTAAATATTTCATAACAAGGAAGTATGTAATGTTATTAAAAGTTCACCTGAAGTATTTAATTCTATTAAAACATCACTTGTGTTTAAACATATAATTTTGACTATTACAGGTCATGGGGCCAATTTATGTATGGGTTTTATAATATTACATAACAATAAAATAATTTTATTTTTTTGTATTATAGGTACCATTGTAGTATGCAAAAACAAAAAATTTTGATTATACTCTCTTAATTTAAAGCAAATATTTCATAAACTAGGTCAATATAAATTTTTCTTTTGATTTATTTCGCTATACTTCAAAAGAAATGTAATTTTAAAAATATTTTTTTATTTAAACAAATAGCATTTCATGCAAAGCACTATTTTTCTTTATAAAAATTACATTTATTTCCATAAAGATAATTTATTGTACAGTTTCATCATGCTTAGTATATGTTTAATTAATAATACATAATTTATTATGTTGTTTGTCATAATACACATGAAAAAAAAATTATTTATCGGTATTGAATTTATTTTATCTTCAGAAGGGGAAAATTTAAAGTTAAGGAACTGTGGTACATTTTTATAGTTGGAAGATCTCACGTAATAAAAATAAGGTGTAAATATAGTAATGCTTTCAAGTAAAATTTTTTGTTTAAGTCGTTAACTAGAATTTTAATAAATATTGGAAAAGGATAATATGAATTCCTGCAACATTCTTTTGTTAGATGTTCAGATTGTGTGTGTGTGTTTTCAATTAAAATCTGAAATTCAGTCTGAAATTCTTGCATCACTGCTTGAAGTTTTGTTTAAAGTATATATTTATACTTGTTTCGGACCAGTAAAATATTATTAAATCAGTATAACACACATGAAAAGATGGTAAATCTTTTATTCTGCCATGATTTTACTGATAAAATAACGAGTACTACAACGTTAAATTTCAGAACATTTTATGAAATATATGCAATGAAATGTGTGTGTAGATAAACTTATCTGTAAAGGAATTAATAAAGAAATCTTCAAAAGTACATTTCTAAAATTAACAATAAAAATTTGAACCTTTAATAAATTCTATCAAGCTTCCATTGGCATACTTATTATTCTCCTCAGAAAAAGACATTGATACAAGAAACTTGTTATCACATTTAAATTATAAAGCATTTATTACATTGTCATTAAATAAAAATAAATAAAATTTCTGAAATTAAGTCTAAAACTTTTTTTTAAATAATTGGAATAAAATTCTGACAGCTCTGTTTCGAACTTTTCTTTACAACTACTACTTTTCAAGAAAAGTTTACTAAAATTTAGTGGGAATGATCAATAATTGTATTTTCAAAGGTCTACGATATAGTTACAATTTTAAATGTAAATGATTAAAAAAAATTCTGCTTATATTTAATAATAATATTTTAATTTACAAATAGTAGAAGCTAGAGAAAGCTGAGCGTTTGCTTTTATGAAATTAAACTGCGTATAATTATTTAATAATCATACGCAGTAAATATAATAATAAGCTGCGTATAGTAATATAATGAAAGTATTACTTTCATGGACTAAAAATTCATTGTTTTCGTAACTCGTATTGCATTTTTGAAATTATGTGCAAAACTTTGTTCTTAAATAATTTCACTGGATATCTGTTTTTCAGTTTCAGACTGTACGAAATGTTAGAATTTAAAAAAAAAAAGATCATTAAATAACTGCAATTTAAAAGACTGAAACTAAAGATACTATTTTATAATCAAATAAATATATTAATTAATAAGTATTAAATAACATGTGAGTCCAATATTTGATCACATAACGTACAGGAACCAATTTATATGCTAAAATATTGGATGGTGAAATGAGAAAATGGTACACACATATTTTCCTAAAATGTTTAAGAATTTAACAATATTTATGCTACTCGTTCTCAAATTCAATCTTTAGATTGTTAAGCCAAAGCTTTCTTACATAATTGCACTTAAATTGAATGAGTCAGAATGCAACAAGAGCTGCAATACTCACATTGTGGAAAATAGACTACATTTCTTAATTAGATATTTATCTCAAATGTATTTTTACAAATCAGGCAGTCACTACTCAACAATGCTGTTACTATTTAGGTAAAAAATATTAAACATGTAAATAAGTAGGGTTGTAAGTTTTAGGTAGAAATTTGCCTGAATAATAATAAATATATTCGCATGAAGAATTAAAATGTTTTGAATATTTTCAACATCAGAATTTAAAAAAAATATATTCACTCCTAAATAGGCACTTAATTATTAATGCTATGTAATTATTTTCCTAATGAACTCAAATTCGATTTTGTTGCTTATTATTCATTGTTAATCAAATAAAATATAAAATTCATGAATAAATAATCATGCATTTTTTAAAAATATATTAATAAATAACTTTGTGTATTACTTATGCTTCAGAAATTTAACTATTATTTTAACTTTTTTCTCATCAGCTGTTAAAACTTTAGATACAAACAAAATTTACATTTTGTGATATCACCGAAAACTAATAAAAAACCCCTTATTTCTAATTCAGATATTTACAAATGAAGGCCTTCAAATTATTAACAGGGCTAACATGTTTATTGAACATGATAAGATAATTTAATACCATATAAAGTATATAATCTTGATAAAAAGAAACCTGAATGTTTTAAAATCGCATAAAATTATTAAATTATGCTAAAGATTAGAAAGGGACTAAATATTTGTGATTACCTTAATAATAATTATATTAAAAACGAATTATGTAGATTAAAACATTATCATATACTTGAACATTTTAATATTATTATTAAATTTTAGAATTACTTCAAAAAAGATTTACAAACAAAAAGTTTAAGTGTTAAGTAATGTTTTTTCTTGTAATTCTGTTTCATTACAGTCGATATTTTAGGAGATTCATTATTACTAAAAGTAATGTGAATATCAAACGGGAAAAGTTATACAAACAATTATGGAAAACTCTTATAATTCCTTAAAGCAAAGGACATATAATAATTATTTTCAAATATGCTTATTTAATTTTATCTAAAACTGATATGTCCGTAATTCACATTATTTAGATGTTCTAGAGAATCAAAAATAGCAATTTATAGAAACGTTATTTGCAAACAATTTAATATTGGATTAATTTACAAATATATTTGGAAATAAGGCTTGATTTCTCCCGTTAAAATTTATTCCATTATTCAAATCCAGATTTTTCTACAGTATATAATTATTTTCATTTAATTATTAATATATAAATTAAAAGAACTCGTAAATTTATAAACACACATACATGCACATATTTGTCTAATAATTGGCTATTGTTAAAATAATTATTATTACTTTGGTTACACAAAATTTGAAATTGATGGAAGTAAAGTACTAAATTTAAATCCGAATACGATTAAGGAATAGTAGCTTGAAATATATTAAAAAAGTATCAGATGTTTCAATGACTTATTCAATTTATAATAATGTGAGTTAACAATTTTGGTTAAATAGTAAAATACTAGGGTTCATTGGAGTAGAATATGGAAATTAAAACTAAGTTGAAAGAGAATTCACATTAAATTGAATACAAATATTCTTAATTTAAATTAAACTTTAATTAATTTATTTAATTACTTTAAAATAATCTAGCTTAACTAACTATTTTAACTTTTATTATAGTTTAAAATACATTAATATTTCAATATTTAAATTATCAACGAAATATAATAATGCTATATATCTATATATATATATATATATATATATATATATATATATATATATATATATATATATATATATATATATATATTTATATATATATATATATATATATATATATATATATATATATAATTTTAGATTTGTAAAATTGTGAATGGATTTATTTTAAATCGTGCTAACATCAAACCCAATTTATTACCAAAATAGAACAATTTTTACAATCTTGAAATTAATTCACTTGAAAGAAAATACTTTTTTCATCTTTTTATAAATAGTTGAAGCTTAAATGGTACCATTTATATCGGGATTATAAAGTCAATTCCTTTCAATAGAATCTTGCGTATCAAACTCATTTCTGACTGACGTTGTCATGGTTACATTTTCATGCATCTCAGTGTAACCTGGTCGATGTCACATTTTCTCTCAGTTGAAAATAAAATGTGTTTTATTTTCCAAGGAGAATTCAATTCTGTGATACAACTAGAAAACGCACTTTCAGAAAATTACGTATGAGGAAATTTAAATAGTACCCTTTTCCTCCTTTTCAAAAACTGAAAAAATAAGGATGGCAGTGGAGAACTTTTTGCATAGTTTTTCTATTTTTCCTTCTGCATTCGTTTTTATATAATTTTTTTTTCAAACAGAAAAAGGGTGAGCAAAAAAATGAAGTGAAAACAAACACGTGAATAGGCCTTAAACCAGAGCTTCATTTTTTCTTTCAAACAGAAAAAAATGATTTTTAAATTATATATGAATTGAATTGGAAGAAAGGCAAAATGAATTTACCGTGGGTCAGTGAGAGTCACTGTCTTTAAATGCATCACAGTATTTGCGGATGCGTTTTGCAAGAAGGAAATTCTACACAAGATTGAATAAAACTTGAATTTTTCTTTTTCATGAATTATTTATTAAAATAGTATGAAGTTTTAAATATAAAATCTTTCTCTACTTCGAATTGCTGATTTCTTTGAAATACTGAAGCTGAATACTTTTGTTAATATTGTAATCTTTTAACATTAATTTCATAATGCCCCATCTTCTTCATATTATGTTTTATAAAATGGTCTTACGTGCATTTAGATGTTGAGATAATTTCTATCTTTAAGTCTCAAATCGGAAATAAAAATGATATAATGCTATAAATATTGTTTTTGAGGCAATAATTTTGTCTAAAACGTAAGTCAAAATAATTGTATATAGATTTAGTAATAAGTTTTTATTGCATAAGATATCAGTGAATAATCTCAAATAAGTCAAAATGAAAAATATTGAAAAAACTATATGAAGATGAAAACAATTATTTCAATGTTACACTGACTATGTAAAACCAAGAAGGTTTGCCTAGAAAATAATGAAAATTTCAGAGTTTACGCATATAACCAAATTATGAAAATAATGTGAAATGTGTCGCTATCCAGAGCATGTTGGGTAAGAAATAAATGAATGAACCAGTAGAATGTGCAATTTTTGTACTGTTATTTCTGTTGGGGAAATCATCTTAGAAATTTGATCTTGTATAAAAAAAGTGCAATGCCAAAAAATTTCAGGCCACTCTCTCTATCAACTAAAGAAATTCTAGTTTACAGGCAATATTACAAAAAATGAAAAATCATTTTTGTAAGTACAGCCTATCTCAGTTGACACACATCTGAGGCGCAGACTGTTATGGCAGAGAAATATGGCTAGTTTGAGGGTTATTGGTGAAGTCAGAATAATGTCAGTTGATCGACTCATGCTCTGACAAATGATGATGATTCCTCAAGACACTTCCATCTGTATTTTACAGAGTGTTCAAGACACCCTTGATATTCCCATATCGACAAGTACATTTCACGTCCACTGATCACAAATTACCTATACTCATGATTTCTGGTATGGATACATCCATTTATTGCACAGGTGAGACTCCGATATATACAACCGTGAAGGGTAAATGAAATGTGGATGACAGAATGAAAGTTCATGTTCTAAAATGAGTCAAGCTTCTGTTTATATAATGTTAGTCACCACGTAATAGTCTGGCGTTGATGTGGAAATGGGTCCAAACCGGCAGCAATATCCCTCCTTGCAATAGCATGGCATCATGTTTTATAATGCTCCATATTGGGCTGTTTGATGGCCCAAGAAACGTTAGATGATGTGCTGCGGTAGTTAATAATTTCTGAACTTAGAAGGAGACCAGTTTCTTTTATCAAATAGTGTAAAGCACAAACTCATGCTTGTCTCATCAGACCATTTGTTTTTCAAAATGTACAGGTGATTTATTTGAATGTTATTGAACGTCCTTTATAGACCTTGAACTGACGCGTTCAGGAGACGAATTTTGGTAAATGTTTGACTGGGAATGTGGATAGGTATTTTTAAGATTCATTTCATACTTCTGTTAACTTATCACCTAGACCTGTTATTTGGAGAATCGCTATTCATGCAATCTTGTGTCATTCTGGACCAATGTTGTTGTTCTATTGTGTTATGAATATCATTTGTTGTCTCTCTTATTTGCTGAGTTACATTCCTCTCTGGTCACTCTTTCTTGTTGCATTTTCAATGTTACGCCACAAAATCGCATGGTCTGGTGTCAAAAAAGTTGTTAAGCCAGTTTTTAAGGACCTCTTGTTGCACTGGGAAATGCTCTAAAAGAATGCCACTGTCAACAAGGAGCTCTACATTGCCCAGCTACACCGCGTGAATGAGGCTATTCGACTGAAAATACCCGATAGACATGAAACCATACTCCTTCACAACAACGCCAGGCCCCATGTTGCACAAGTCGTTAAAGCAGCACTCCACAAGCTCGAATTGGAGTGATTAAGGACCCGCCGTATTCTCCGGATCTTGCACCGACAGATTACCATTCTTTCCGCTCCTTGTCAAACCATATGTAGGACGTTACCTTCGATAACAAAGAAGTCCTTAAAGTTGCCTCAACAACTTCTTTGTCAACAGGTGGTTTTTGGCGGAACGGCATCAACAAATTGGTCGAGAGGTGAGAAGAGGTTGTAAACAGCAACGGTGAATGTATTATTTATTAACTTATTGATATAACTATTGTTTTTTGTTTAAATAAAAGTCTTTAGTAAAAATGCTACGGACTTATTCCCTAATCTAATATATATTATTCCTTTGAACAGACAAAGAACATTTCCAGAAGTCAAAAAGATTAAACTGATAATCATGAAATGTTGCTAGATGTTCAGTGATAAAAAATAAGTTTCAATTTCTCATTCAGATAGTTCACATAACTCTGACAATTTTTATTAGTTATAAATTCAAAAGAAACAATTTTATAGCTTATTTAAGTTTTTAATGTTATTACAATCTTACTTCAACATTTTTCCAAACATTTTTTAACAATCCTGTAAAAATAGAAATACTTTCCAATGAAACTGAAATTGGGTTTTTGTGTGAGAAAAATTGCTACCTAAGAAGAATATAATAATTTATATTTCCAAATGATTTTTATGCAAATAATTCATAAATACAGTATTACAAATGAACGACTAATGTTCTAAATTCAAGAGATAATTATGTATATAAAAACCATCAAGTGACCATTTTAAATTTTTGCAAAAATTATACGTGACTATTATTTCAATAATCCGTTACAGAAAAAAGATACATAATTTATAAGATTAATTTAATTGGCTACTCAATGGTGTTTAATGGGAAAAGAGTACCATGAACTACATTTTCTTTTATTTTCTTTTAGTTGTTATGTATTTTTGTTAATAATTTAAATGTTTATTCTAATGTCTTTTAAATTATGTACATTTAAGTACTTTCTTTACTTTTCTGTGTAAACATTTCAGAATATATTGAACTAGAGTAAAAAAAGTATCATATTTCCCCAATTGATTGATAAATCGTAATTTTCTTTTCAATTGTGTCACTGTAACTGGTTTAATTTATGATTTTAATGAAAATTCTCTCATTTAAGGTATAAGTAATAGAAACTTATTTGGTAATAAAGATGACACTTTAACATGATATTTTCAGTTATGCACATTATATACTGTAAAACAGAAATCAAGTATTTACTATTTCTTAAAAGTAAATATAGACAAAATTATGCTTTCATATACATATATAAGAAGATATTAATCTAATTAAAATGAAATATATACTTTCTATGGCATTCAATTCTACTGAAGTATAATTGAATATAGTAAGTATAATAAATTGATAATTTATGTTTATATATGGCATAAAGAGGTTAAACATTAAACTTTGTATTACATTTAATCATCATAAAATGGAGATATATGAAACAAATTCTATTAATCATAAAAAAGACACTAGATTTTAAGTAGCAAACTCTAACACCTTGTAACTATAACTTGGCCCTTTTAATAACTTATACAAAAGAAAAATTAATTGAATGGCAATTTTAACAAACAAAGTATTACTGGAATTTCGAAAACTAAATATAACAGTTCTCAACTGTACGTGTTCTTTTAGAAATGGTAACTAGTTATTTTGTTAAATAGACATGTAGTTATAATTATGTACTTATTCCTATTTACTTAAAGTACCAACTTGAAACTTTTGTTATAATGCAGTTTGATCAAAGAAAGCAATTATAATGTGTATAATTCTCCCGTCTCATCTTTGTTGAAAGCACACAAAACAAAACTGATAATTAGGATAATAATAAATGAAAATATTTGGTACAAAATTAGAATGTTTAAAATACCATTTTTCAATCAAACGAAAAGAATAGATTTACCAGAACCACCAAATGACGTAACAAGTTATTCATTTATCTTGAAATGTATAGTTTATTTGTTTATTTTTAATATAATAGTACCGTATTTTTGTAATAAAGTTTAGTGGTATTATTGATGGATTGAATCATATTTGAAAATCAATGTCTAGCTTAGATCTAAGATGAAAATTATAAAACAATGTAAGCGAATTCTTTAAATTTTGATTTTATTCCTATTTACACTTAAAAATAAAGTATTTTTCAAACTTTGCATTCATATTTCTATTTGATATCAATTTAGGAATTATCCCAAATATTCCATGAAACATCATATGCATTTGAAAATTAAAACATTGTATGTATCAAATTAAGATCACAATGGCATAAAATGATGAAAAAGAAAAGTAGTTAATTTCGCTGCGAAACCGCCAGTAAAAATATTTTTTAGGCATGATACATTAAACAGAAATTTCTTAAGTATTTCTACTCTTTGATGGATGAGGTGAGCATCTTGATATTTTTTCTCAAATTCTGGGAGAAATATATTCTAGAAGCCATAATTGATCATCTGCTTTGAGGCTGTTTAGACGTTCGATAAAGGATATTGTAAAATAAAATGTCAAACAAGCACTTTACAGATTATTTTTGTATTCATATTTATCTTCTACTGCAACCTACATGCATTTTGTTGTAAGCTGCAGTAGAAGACAAATTGGAATTAATCTTTATAAAAATAATTGGAATTAATATTGATATGAAAATGCATTGACGTAAACTTAGAAAATTATAATGTATGACAAACTAAATTATAAACATCAGGATAATATGTTTATTGGCAATGAAATGGTTGAATTAAATAACTTTATGATCTCCTCAATAATTTATAGTCAAATTCAATATTATGAATTCCTTATGCAAGCTTTATTAAATAAAGTACTATGTGAGTGATGTTATAATTTTTTTAAATATGCTTAAAAATAAAAGAGAATAATTTAATTTTGTAACTTTTGTGTGTGTGTGTCTTTAAATTTTAGATGATTATTTGTTTTTAGAGAAGCTCATATTTAAGATAAAAAAAAATTGAAATTTTTTATTTATATTTCTAAGACTAGTTTTTTCAGCAAAGTAGTGAGGTATTTCCTTATGTTCTAGAAAATAATACACACACACACACATCAATTAAATAAAATAAAAAAAATGTAAAATTATGCATTATTGCAGTTTATTTGCCTTACGTTTTTTTCAAAATAAATTAGTTAATTTCTTAAGTAATATGTTGTAAATTGTTAATTTCCGTGGTGCAGTTTAGTTAAAATGTTTCAGTTAAGTAATGCAAAGATTGAATATGTAAGATTAATTAAGTAATGAAATTATAAATATTTTCTTATAAAGTGAATTATGCAAATGTTTTTCATTACACGTGATAATATTACTTTAAAATATCTTGTTTAGATTATTGAATCATCTCTGGACTAGGAAATCAT
This sequence comes from Latrodectus elegans, assembly GCA_030067965.1. NCBI lineage: Eukaryota > Metazoa > Arthropoda > Arachnida > Araneae > Theridiidae > Latrodectus > Latrodectus elegans. The sequence continues at coordinate 28,617,829 of CM057817.1, forward strand.
ATAAAATAATATAAGTACAATTATCACTAATGACATACTTAATAAAATTGATAAAATTCTGTTGTCTAAGTATAGAAAAAAAAGTTGTCACATTTGATATATATTAGTAGCAGTTCTAAACTATAAAACTTAATGAATATTTCAAAATTCAAACACATAAAAATCTCAAAAAAAATTATATTATAATTTTTGTATAGTGTGAAATTAATATTGATACGAATTCAATGTTTCTAACTTTTGGCTATATTAGTTCATAATTTCAAAGAAATCATTATTACGATTATTTTTTTTGTAAAATTTCAGCATGATAAATTCAAATAAATCTCCTAATTATGTATTAAAATGTCAGAGATACCTTTAAAGTCCTTTACTGCAAGTTCTGAAGATAAATAGAAATAGGAACCTTGATTAATTGGTGGATCGCAGCTGATAAAGTAATCAATATTGCAAATTAAGATTAAAACTTATTAAAAAAAATTCTCTGATGCTTTTTGATACACTTTTATATTTCGAGATAATTTTTTGTTTATTTAATGCTAATGTAAAGATAATTTGCTATAAACAAGGAATAACATAATAACATAAGCGAGAATGTGAATGTAATTTTAAATGCAATCAATATAATTGTTTCCTAACTTTATGAAATACGCTAAGTGAACATTTAAAAAATGATGAATATAATCAACAATTTTAAAAATATTATAGTAATAATTTATTTTATTTACGAATTTGAGATTTATAACTAATTGTCATTTTATTTTTAGATTAAAATATTATTTGTTTTCAATTGTTTGAAAAAATTATGAGTTTGCGCTAATATAAATTCTGTTTTCCTTAAAATTATACTTTGTTTCCAAAAAAAATGTTTCTTAAGAATAAAATGTTATGTTGTTTTTTTATACTGCAAGATTTTAGATTGCTTTAATCATGCTGAAAACTTTTACTGATAATGAACAACAATTTTATTTAATGTAATATTTTTAATTTTCAATGACAGATGATAATAATAATAACTGTAAACTTTATAAAAGATTTAAATATTTCACATGGAGATATGTAAGTGTTTAGAAAATGATTCTATGTTTTTAAATTTCAAGATACTAATTGTTGCCTTGCTAAAAAAGTTTTCAATCAGAGTTAATAATTCTAATTATTTTATCAGGTTAATGTTGCAAAATACTATTGTGGAAAGATTTATTAATAAATTTACAGAGTTGAGAATTTTTTGAAAAAGTGTAAAAGCATGGTGTCTCATAAAAAGTTGCATATATTAGTGTCTTGTATTTTTAAAAATCTGAACTGCACACATTGATGTTTCTTATAGTATAGAAGAGAAGAGAATAAAATTAAGTAATTTTCAAAAAAGTATACAAAATAATATATATATCTATATATATATATATATATATATATATATATATATATATATATATATATATATATATAAATTTATTGAAAATTAAGAAATGTTTCTGAAATAAAATTCATTTAAAAAATATAGTAAAAAAGCAAAAAATAATGCTAATATTTCACAAATAAATGAAGAAAATGAAATTTGTTTGCGTTTTGATCAAAATACCTAATATAAAACGTTAAAGTTGTTCCTCTGTAACATTTATCGTTATTTTTATTTATTCAAATGAAAATAACTTAGTTATTTTATTTATTCAAATATACTTGGGTAAAATATGCCCTACTCAGAATGAACAATGCTGCATGAAAATAGAATGCAAAGAATCTCTAATGAAAGCATACGGTAGTGAAATCAGCTTATAAAAGAAGTCATGGAAAGGAAAAAAATCGAATGGAAAGTGTCGTCTGCTATAGAAAAATAAAAGAAGCAAAATAATCAATTTTTGTTTTCATTTTGAAAGAGTAAAGCTCAAGGAAAAATATTTTTCGCTTAAACGCCTGCTATATGGAAAAAAGTAAACAGTATTCTTAAATTTCATTTGAACTACCCGTTGCACTTTTTGTCAAAAATGCATGGAGGTTTTTCTTTTACAGATAAAAAATATTTTTCAGTTGGCTTCAAGAAGTATTCCAAGAAATATTATGATGTATAAGGAAAACATTTCAGATTTAAATCTTCAAACATATTTTAGAATAATTTGCCACTTATATAATTTTAATAGATATACATGTATTTCATACAATATGATAGTGCAAAATCAGATTCTCTGAATTTGCAAAAAATTGCTTTTTTTAATATCTCTTGATTAGAATTTTATTTCATCATTTAAATTATTACTTTTTTGAGACATTTATGATAAATAATTAAAAATATTAGGTTATTTCTGAAATTTATTAAAACGCATAATATTGGTAGTTTGCACATATAAGCTAAGCAAAGATCTAGAATATATAAAAATAAGATTAGTCTAAAATGTATTTTTTAATAGATTTTAGACTAACGTTATTTTTATGGATTCTGAAATATTTTAATCTAACTACAGGTATCAGTTAGGTATTAAAAATACTTGAAGATATTTTGACATTGTTAAAATCTTGAAATAGCAAAATCACAAAAAGTGTCCTATTATTTGCCATTCGTGACTAGTAATGAATTTTATATTAAATATAAAAAATAAGATCCTCATAATATTTTGGAATGAAGTCGAAATTTATTTGCTTAAACGATTATTTTTCTCTTTAATAGGAATAAATATTGAAATCTCATCAATTCAAGTTTAAGAAATGTGACAAAATCTTGAAAATGAAGAATTTGTCTTGATTACTATTTCAAAATATAAAATTGCTATGATAATTTTTAAGAACTATACATGCAGTCTAGTGGATTCTGAATTATAATTACTTAATTTTATATATATTCCAATAAAATTATCTAGATTCAAATTAAATAAATTTACGATCATGCGAACATAGTTATAGAATAAATTTATAATGAAATATTAATTATGTTTGCATAATTATAAATAAATTTATAATCATGTGAACATAAAATTAAAAAATTTAAATAAATAATGAGGAATTATAGAATAATGTACTAAATTATAATTTCCACAGTGAAATTACCTCACAAAACCCAAACAAAAATAAAATTAATATAGCTTAGCATTATACATATATATTTCAAGCTATATTTTGATTGAATAAAGTTCATTTATTGCAATAAAGTTAAATTTTATTTTAGCAATCCAATGATTTATTAAGTATCGATGATTTAAGTAAATAATGCTTTACAAAGTAAAACTGCAGAAAATGTTAACACAATTGTTATTTCCAGCATATGAATCTAACATTAAAATACAAACTATTTTATGCAATTTATTTTTAACCCAGAACATATATTCTTATGAATTTACACACAAAGCATAAAGACTGTGTGTAAGCAATTCAACTTTAACAAAAATTCTCATTCTACCAAATATGATTTAAAGTTATTTTGATGAAAATGTGTATTTCACATTGTTTTTCTTAAAACTAATCATTTTTCAGACATAAAATAAGTGCCTATAGTAATATTCCTTTGAAAAAATAATTTTACATGTTTTTCATATTTAAACGTTAGAACAAGAGTTAAAACGATTGCAATAAAATATTAAAAGTAATCTTACTGATTTGGAGTAATGAAAGAAAAAAAAAGATTTTTGAATTGCAAAAAATATTTATAGAATAAAATATTTTTTTTCAATTCGTGGAGAATTCTATAGTTCATAATGCTCATAAAAATAAACTGTACAAAGAATTCTATGTTATAAAAATCATTTTCGGAGTAAAATAGTAAAATACTTTATTTTTTTATTACTCAAGAAATCGCCTAGAGTTCATAGGATGTAGAATTTCAAAAATATGCGATGCCAACTATGTCTGTAAAAGTGGCGAAAATATTTTCTAAATCTATTTCATATCAGTAACTTTTATAAAGTGGTCAAGGCAAGCATCTTCCTTCTCAATAAAAATTTTCTTTTGGCACAGAAGCTTCGCTGTCATTTACAGAGGTAAATTCAAAAATTGATGGCTTGATATCAACATTAAGGTATTTTATATTACTTTTGTTAAAAAAATTCTTTTTTAGGCAAAATCATTTTTATATTTTCATTTTACTGTCTCCTTTTTAACCTGAATGATCACTATTTGTCAAAGAATCTGAGTATGACTGTTTTTCAAATATATAATAGTTCTTAGAAGAATTCAGCTTTTCTATTCGTGGAAAAACTTTGAATTTAAAAATAGAAAACAGTTATTTGATAAAATGGATTATGCAAAGCAGTAACTATTTAAAGAAGTTTATAAACATAAATAATTAAAAAAATTAAAATATCTAATTTTATGTTACTAAAGTAATAAATAAATAAATAAATTAAAACTAATTTTAAGCATATTAGAATTTGATAATTTTTTACAAGATTATTAACATTATTTTTAAATATATTTATTTATGACTACATAACTGTTGACTCTGAAGAGCGCATGAAAGTTATGGACAATAAGAACAACTTTAAATATGTATAGCTTTTCCCTTCAAAATTTTGTTTTTGTAATATTCTTCAATAGCATATTTCTAAAATAATGTTTTTCGTTGCAAAACTATTAATTTAAACATTCGAAAAATTTTCAATAAATATATTTTGGTAAGCATATCTAAGAAAACAAAATTATTGTTCTAAAATTATTTCTAATTTGACTTAAGAGAGAGAGTAAAACTTAATTTTATCAAGTTATAAATTTTCATCTCTGAATTATATAAGAATATATACTTAAATAAATTATAATGATATATATTAACAACTAAAGGATTAATAAAAAATGTTCAGAATTTGAATAGTAAATCTTGTGTATAGAATAATGAGAGCATGAATTTTTGCAATAAAATTCATTTTACGGGACTGTTCTACTGATTATTTTTTACTAAATTATTTAAGCCGTTCTTCAAATAAGTTTCTCAGCAATGTATTGTTGACGCTTTGCAGAAAAAGTGTTTTCCCGTCGTGTTCTATATATGATATATATATATATATATATATATATATATATATATATATATATATATATATATATATATATATATATATATATATATATATATATATATATATATATATATATATATATATATATATATATATATATATATATATATATATATATATATATATATATATATATATATATATATATATATATATATATATATATATATATATATATATATATATATATATATATATATATATATATATATATATATATATAAAAGAGACATATACAAGTCACATATAATTTTCTGAACTATGTCACTTGTATATATATATATATATATACAAGTGACATAGTTCAGAAAATTATACTTTTTGGAAAATGTTTTACTAATACTCACATTTTTACTAATACTTTTTATAAATACTCAATGTTTATATATTTTAAATATTTAAGTCTGACTTATTATTGGAATTAATTTTTGTGTGTGATTAAGATTCAAGTAATTAGATAAATGTAACACAATTTTCTGTTTCAGTAAAAGATTTTTACCTGTATTTGAGATGCAAGCTATTAGAAAAATTTATACGAGTATAAATTACTCTGTTTCAGCAAAAGTGAACATTGCGAATGTGAATGAATGCAAGTCCATTTCATAGAAACTGGTTGCAATATCAAGTACTTTGTGCAAAAATAAAATAAAATACTTTTAAAAATAAAAAAAACGAAACATTTGTTAAAGGAGAGTTTAAAAGAGAGATGAAAATAAATAATCTTTAGAATATGAAGTATGAAACAATTCAAATAAAAGAGTTTGTGTGTTTTTGTCCAAACTTATTACTTGTATTGCTTTTTTCTAAATCATCTTTCACGAGTAAAAAAAATTTAATATTAAATCGAGACATATTTAATATCTGAAAGATAAAAAACAAGTATTACAGAATACTTTTTAGCTCTCAGTTAGAAGCATTTTTAAGGAAAAATAACTTTTCAACTTAACATTCTTTTATACAAGATGCTATTATTTCTTTATAACAAGCAAAGTTTTTTGTAGAAAAAGTTCATTTTGCAAAAACATGTGAGAGTATTTGAGAAAGTATAAAAAATAATATTTGTGAGATATTATGAAGCTTATAAAATGAAAATTCTCTTTGACTTACTTCTTAAAGTACTTATGAAAAGTTGCAATTAACTTGGATTTTAAATTTGAATATTTTAAATACAAGAAGAATATTTAGTTTCTTGATAGTTCCTTCTTAGCAATGTATTTTGTTTGTGAATTATTGTAAATGTTTTCACTCGTACTAAAAAAATTAAAAAAAATTACAGAGATGAAAAAATTTACAGCATTAGCTAACTCATCTAATCATTCCACAAATTGCAAAAATGGTATTTTTCTCTCCTTTCACATTGTAACAATTATTGATTTTTTTTCCTTTCGTTATTTAACTTCCCATTTCCATCATTACGACGAAAACTTCGTAAAATTTACAAGCTTATTTTCTAGCATTTAAACTCTACTTAGCTCATTACTATACTTCCGCTAAATGCCCTATTGTACTGTGTCTATTAACAGATTTGCATGCAGTTATGTTGATAGTAACTATATTTAAATTTTTGCATATAATTTTGAGAAAAAAAATAAAGAATGTGATTTTACTGCATTTTTTTCTCAATGAAAGTTTTCTGTGCCGAATTCCAGATTATGATGATTGAATTTGAGTCTTATAGTACAGTGTAGAAGGGTTGTAGAGCTATTGTATTATGTATTTTTATACTGGGGAGTTTTTAGCAGATATTATGTTTTGATTCTAGCATAATTTTCTCCTACTGATCCGAATCTCTAGTGAAGATTAATTGTTCTTCTACACAATCTTGTATGCTCTCAAAAATAACAGAATGCTGAGTTACTTCAAGAGCACATGACGTTCATGATTTGCAGATTGAGATGAATTTCATTTTTGCTCTAACACCAACCATGTATGGAAGCGTCATGGCCAAGCGAATTTAGCTGTTGCCGGTCATGCGAAGAACAAAAACCTCTCATTTTATTATATTGTTCATCATAAGCTTAGGCATTTTTAATTCATCAGTAATTTAAACTTTTATAATATATTTTATCCTTCTTGACGGATCTATGATTGAAACTTTGAATACATAACTGGCAGATTGTCCAACATGTTAAATCAAATGTGAGACTGAGGACGCTTTTTGGTTTTACTTTCCTAAAATATCATCACCAATTATTTAATATTTTGGAATGAATGCTTACAAGAAATGAAATCCTTGTTTTCATATCATAGCATTAACAAATTTCCATGAAATACTGCTTTATAAAATTCTCTAAATATTATTCTTTACTCAACTTTAATTAACATATTGTATAAAATATATCATATACTCATTAATTTAATGCAAAAAACATGTGTTTGTTTTTCTAAACGTAATTTAATTAAGAATGACTCCTAACAGATTCTTCATGGTGTGTAGTAATATTCATTTATTTAATTTCGCAAGCTATGCTTTGCTAATTTAAATGTATTCATTGAAAGCAAATGAGATTTATATGTCGAGAATTTTAAAAATTTTGCAGAATTAACTGTCTTATTAATATTTGCAGCATTACCTTGAAATGTAGTTAAATTTTCTTATTTTTACAATATTAACATATTTCTTAATTTTTAAACTATGCATAATGGAGTAATTCTAACTTCTTAAGTTCATAATTATGACGAAATTACTAATTGCTTGAATCATGGTTTCTTTAGTTTTTATTCACTGGATGTTTAATCAAATCAGTCAGCTGGTGTATAAAAATATGTTATAAAAACTTATAATATAGTTGTTAATATAACATATAATAATATTAATACTATATAACATAAAATAATATTAATACATATGTTTTGAAAATTTGCAAAGTGCTTCATTGATTATGCAGTAGTACATGCAGTCAAGACTATAAAGGTATTATTTTATGGCTTCATTTTCATTATTGGATTGTAGTGGATTTGAATCGATTTATAATCAAAGATCCATAGTAGCTGAGGCACGTAAAATATGTCGTGGTCGCAAATATCTCCTATGGAAAGTTATACCCTTGGGGTTGGCAAGCTAGGTCTGAGAGTTTTGTTCTTGCTCCCTGTTTCTAAATTACAAAGAGGTATTCACTTTCAAGGCACGCCCATCGGGCACCTCGCTATACTTCTATACCTTAAGCTAAAATGACCTAATTGTTTACTAGCCAAGTTGCCCAGGTGCTTAAAATAAATAAAGAACATGCAGTCTTTGATGTTTGGTCCACATTTCTTTTACAAAACTCTTTATACAGTGTGTATTTATTAACGAATATGAAGAGAGTGCATGGAATGAACTTTAATTTTCTTGAAATACGAAACTATTATAAATGTGAAGCAATAACATATAATATATTTCTTCACTTAACTTAGCTATAGAAAGATATGAACTTTTTAAAAAAAAAAAAAAAAAAAAAAAAAAAAAAAAATTTAGTTAATTTTATGCCGAAGAAGTACCATCATTTACAATTATATACTAATAAATATATAATTTACCTTACAAAAGAAATTAGGGATTAGAATTTATATACTAAAAGAAAACAGTTCATTTAATATATTTTAAAATTGTACATTGGCAGCCATAACTAAATAAGCAGTAATCTAAAGGTTCAATGCAAACAATGAGAATAGTAATTCAAATGAAGATAACAAAAGAAAGTAAATTCCATGCGAAATGAAGAAATTTCAGCAAATTTTTACAAAATAAGGCAAAGATAATATTGAAATACTTGTTGAATCTTTTAAAATTTTCCAGATGAATGTTATCTTTGCCTGATTTTTGTCTAATTAATCTCGAAAGTCATTTTATTACGGTAATATTATTATTTCTAAAATGCTGAATTTAACGCTTTTATAGTTTGTGTCTGTTCTAATAGTTGTCAGGAGAAGCACAATTTCATGCATAGGCTTACTGATTAATATTTTCCAGTTAAAATAAATATTTTCGTAAAGTTAAAACGAGTATGTGTACATTTGCTTAAGGAGAATTGCTCCAGTAATTAATTAATTAAAAGCTAAAGTTTTAAAATGACTAAACTAAAATAATTTTAATAATTGGAAATAAGAGAATAATAATATATATATCTCCATTATATAGATGCTTTCTCTCTTTCTTAACAGATATATTACACCATTATTTATATTTTATTTCTCATAAAGTGGGTGACGAATTTTACTGTGCAATGTCTTACATTTTAAGTAGTACAAATAAGACGTTTTTCCTTGAAAAGTGCTGAGGTAATTTATAAAATAATAAAAATTTCGACTTATTATTTGATAAAATATTTATCAAGAATATCAATATGCTGTTTTTTCACGGCTGTCTCTTTAAATTTGAAAATTTATTTATGTATAAATATTATAAATTATATATATATATATATATATATATATATATATATATATATATATATATATATATATATATATATATATATATATATATATATATATATATATATATATATATATATATATATATATATATATATATATATATAATGTCTGAATGATAGCGATTTGTATGATTAATAACTCATTAATTATGTAATCGTGAAATTTTGTTGGTAAGAATAAGAGTAACCTTTATTTTTCAAATTTATGAAATTGCATGTAGTAATGGCTGGAATAAAAAGAGGCAAATTCATCAATAAAAATATTACAAATATATTTCTAGAATAAATATTTATTTTTCAGAGCCCCCATAAGATTGTCACATAATGAGAAATGGAAATAATTTTCATTTATTTGCATGCTTTTCAATTATGTTTAATCATTTGGGATTAATCACTTATGTAATACATTAGAAAAATTTGCGTCACTATAAAAAGTAAATGGTTAAATAGAATTAGTCCCCAGTTATCAAATTAACATCAAACAACTTAAGAGGTATTTTTTTGAAAAGTTTTAAAAAATTAAGATCAGCTTTTTACATTAAAAACTCTTTTAAGAGTTACACTTAATGATAAAATTGTCTCCAGAAAATTAATCAGTATTAGTATAAATAAATTAAAAGTAAATTAATTTCAGCTTTTCCCTTAAAAGGCCTTTCTAATCTTTAAAATAAAATAACCATAAAGTTTTCTGACAAAATTAAATGTTTGGAAACTCAATTTAATAAATCATAAACTGAATTACATTCGTAAAATATATTAAAAGTCTATCTTCATTAAAAAATTTTATTTTTGAATGTTTCTAGTAATTGTTCCAATTTCGATTGATTTGTAATTTATTTTTCAGTATAAATTAATCGTTCCTTACTATTTTCTTTTTATTAAAAAGATATATTGTTTTATTATTAGTTTTTTATTGCATAAATAAAGTTATATTGCATTCCTTATTTGAATTTATTTAAATCAATTTTATATTATTTAGGAATGCGCAATAAGCAGTCGATTTCAGAATCTTCTTAAAATTTATTTTTTATTTTCTTTATTCTTAAACTTATATAAAAATAACAAATCTAATCAACAGTCCCATGTACTTTAATCTGAATTTAATGATATATTAATTTATTTATGTGATAGATAAATTTGTTCATGTGGTTACATTTCATGAACATGTTTTCAAAGGCGAATATATAATACCACACATGCTAAAATTACTCTAGCAGCCCTTGTGGGAATACTTTGAGCAAAAATTTGATACATTATTTTGTATGCTTGTGTACTTTACTGCTGTAACACAATCATCAGCTCTTAGTTGGAGATTTTTGACTTTATCCTTTTTGAAATAGCGCAATCCCGACTGATGTTCTATGGAATGAAAGTTAAAACTCTAAACACACAAAGTTAGAGATATATTACATGTATATATATACATATATAATGATAAATCTACTTTAAAAATGTTGTTATATGTCGTGAGATACTGTGACTTGAGTGTGGAATCATCAGTTAGTTAAAATTTTCACTCATAGGAAAAATGAAGTTTAACAAAATAGCCAGTAATCAATTTATAAGCAAGAACATTTAGTGGTGTCAATCATTCAATGAAATCGCACCAAAAATATCCAATAAAGTGCAACTTTCAATCTGATCTTAAGAATCTGAATGGGTATTCAAATAAAAAACCCATGCTTGCCCCCCCCCTTCAAAAAAATTTAACGTGACGCGTCATTCCACAATCCATTTGTAAATTTTCTCTATCACCAAACAAATCTGCCACTTTTATAAGATGGAAAATAACTTAATTTCTGAGCTTCTACCTATTAACGAATAGTGATGACATATAATTCTTTCAATGAAGCATTAAAAAGTTCTTTAATCGATGGTGCCTTTGAAATACATAGTGATTATTATATAGTACACACACATAAATAATGTATACAAATATATATATATATATATATATATATATATATATATATATATATATATATATATATATATATATATATATATATATATATATATATATATATATATATATATATATATATATATATATATATATATATATATATATATATATATAATTATTCTGTTCCTCTATGTATACGTAGAAATTATCTATATTTATAATTTAGGAAATTTAAATCATTAAAAATTATCTATATGTAAAAAAGCTCACCATCAGAAAATAAATGAACGTTTTTTATATCTAGAATAAATATAGCTTTAACACAAAATTTTGTGTAATGAGAGTATTTAGTTTTACATTTCTTCTGGATTAGTAAATTTCTATTCATACCTCCATCACTGAAATCATCGAAATTTTGGTGATAGAAAATTCTAATGATTTCACATAACACACTCCTCAAACGGTTCTAAGTATTTAAATCTTTATTGAATCAATTTGAAGTATAAAATTTCTTACAAAGCATTTAAGCACATATTATGAGACATTAACTGTACTTAAAATTATGGTATGTCTTTTTTGTGTCACGTTGCATATAATATGATTTAATAGGAATAGTTTTTGTGAACCTTTGTTCTTCTTTAAATTTAACAAATATTATTTTAAGCAAAAACCATAAAAAATTATTTATTTACTTAGTATTATGCCGTTAAGTTACAATACTTAAAATGATCAAATTATTTCTTTCTCGTTTTAATAGGCCATAATTTACCAATTTTTCTATATACGAAGATTAATATAAAATTCATTCTTAATATAAACCACACGCATATTTTTTTAACGCACAAACAGTGTTTTCAGAATAAATACTACATAAAAGAAAGCTTATAATCATATATTTCCTCTGCTTGGTGTTAATACGAATTATGAATGAGATTTAGTTTGCGTTTGAAATTTACATCTGTTCATTATTATTTATTCATTATTTATTTTTCTATTAAAATAGTTTACAGAATTTTAAAGTATTTTAAATGCATTTTTGATAATGTACAGCAATATTTTGTAATAATAACCCGGAATATTTGAAACAATTTCAATAGTTTTTTTTTTTCATTTGGTCTTTATTTAACTTCAATTCAGTCTTTATTTAACTTCTAAGCTTAAATATTAGGTGTAACTTTTCAGAGTAACGTCAATAAATAAATCACGAAAACAAAAGTTATATTAACATTTTAATTCTAAAGAAATCCAGAACCTACTTTACAATTTATGAACAGTCTAATTAAAGTATTATGAATAATTTGATTGTTTTTAAAATAAAAAAAAGAGAATTTTATTCTAATTTTTTAGAGAATTTTTTTAACATTATTTAATCTTAGAAGTTAAAAGTTAATCATTTAATAGTTTTTATATTTTTTCTTATTATTAACTGATTATAGTATCGCAGTGTAAGAGAATATAATATAATGCAGTAATATTGACTCTTTCACATAAAATATTAAATTACTATCAATCATATTGGATACATAGGAAGTTACCAGAATTAATTTTCAAAAAATATTTTAGCGCTAGTCATGGTTCATGGAATACCCTTATAATCTATTTCATTTTTTAATTAATGCAAAAATAATACATCGAAAAAATATGTAATAAGTGTAAATGAATTTAATTACGTTCTTTCCTTGAAGAAAACACAGCTCATTAAATAGCATTTAAACGAAAATTTTTACTCGTAATCAGTATTTTGAGCAAAAACTTATATTAGAAGCATTAGAATTCATACGAGAATGAACATTAAGGTAATTACATCTAATAATATTTATTGTTATTAATATTCTTAGGGATTTGTAAATTTTATGAGTGCATAAAGATATGCATGTGTATGTACCTGTGTAATTAATGATGGAATCGAACGATACAAAATATTCTGGGAATTATATAAATGAAAATTCCCGGTAAAAAGCTGGTAGTTGAAGCAAAAAAAAAAAAAAAAAAAAAAAAAATAGACAATTAAGTTATTAATAACTTCTTTATTTAACTAGATTTATCTAGATTTTGTTAGATCAATTAATTATTTTCAAGTAATGCCTACCCAGTGATTTACTTATTGAAAGAAATTATCATGAACACAAAAATCTAATTGGTTTTGAGTTTGAAATGTTTTATACGATAATTTATATCAATGAAAAAGTTTAGCATTGGAAATAGAGATTAATTTAACTATTTTATATTTTTAACGTATAATTAATTGCTGAAAGTGGTATTAGTTTTAATAAATTTGCATTTTATCATAGCTATGTACATATATTAATTATTTTACTTTTAGCATTGTGAAATGTTACAAATATATATTCAAAACAATAATATCTGATTATATTTTGTAAAATACAGCATTTACATATAATTTATTTAAAATTTTAAAAGGAATTAAATGCTTTTTAAGTCAATGTGTAAAAAACTCATTAATTTCAACATTAAAGAAAAGAAACTCTCAACATAAGTAACATATAAGTATAATAGAAAGATAGAAACATTCATTTATGTCTAAGTCTTCTTCAACTAATCTTTGAACTATTATTTTTATTTCTTTCTATAGGAAATTCCTTTCTTTTACTTTAAACTTTTATTCAATTCCCAGGAATAACAAATGAATTAAACAAAAAATTAAAAAAAACATCTTATATCTAACTGTATATTTTATCCCGCATAAGCTTTATCAAAAGCTGCGGGAGAAAAGCAAAAGTATAAATTGGTACAACTTGGTTTGTACCAAAATTCATTAGCTTCTTGAACTGTACTTTATGTTTCTCATTTTGCAATGTCAGTTATGAATAGGAAACCGTACGATATCAGAGAATTTCAGCTTTAAATTAGGAAAGCTAGCATAAACTAAGGAATCAAAATGATAACTAGTATATATACAATGGTTTCAGTAAAGAAAATTATTGTTTTTAAGAAGGATATACTTTATTTGCAAACATATATAAATTATCCAAGTTTTAGTATTAATACATGAATGATAAACACATTGCCACTGGCAACATTTTAGTTGGCAAAAAATGATTTTAATCTTCCATTATTCATTCTAAAATCCCATTCACAGTATATTTTACTTTGGAGTCATATATACCTTCTATATAATTTATTTAAAATACCCTTTTTAAGAGGAGATATGCTAAATAGCTCATTAGTTAACAACCCGACATATAACTCTATACAAATAAATATCACTTCTATTTTACTGAGTTCATTTGTAATGAAAGTCATATCTTTTAATGAAACCAAATTATGCCTAAACTACACATAAAAGCAAATTTAAAATTATTTTATATAGTTAAAATACCCCTGCATTTTGTATATTACAGAGCCTGATAGTTTATTGAAAAAAAAGTTAGGAAAACTTTTTTGTATCTTTGTGAAATCCAGAGGAAGCATATAAGTTAACAACAATTTCCAATATAAAATTATCGAAAATATGCATAATTGATTATATATATATATATTCTTCATGTATCATAATATTTTATATTTTTGAATTTCTAGTAAAATGTTTCGCAATGTATATCTTATATGAGATGTATAATTCTTAAATCTACTTACGCCATATTAATAAATGTTAACACTTTTTGCTTAAGTTATATTTCTGAAATTAATAAATCACTAATATATCGTTATTTGAACTAGTAAATGGATAAAATATTTATTTGACAGTTTTAGTTAATTCCAGAAATTTGAACTCAAATTAATTTATATTTGAACTTTTCCATGAGTTGGAACTTAACTCAATTCTACAATCAATATTTAAAGAACGTAATACATTTTCGTACGATATACAAGAAAATGTTATATGGTTTATAGATTAAGTAGTTACAGTGCTATGAACACATTTCAAAAAACATTGAGTATAATTAATTTAAAACAACAAAGATCTCATTCATATCGAAGTAAGATATTTTTATTAGTTCAGTCATTTCTCTGTTTGTAAGTTAACGAATATGTAGTTAAGTGATTACAAACGAATTTGTATGATGTGTAGGCATGAAGTTGTAAGAACAATCCAAAATTTGAAATGTAAGGGTTTGAAACGTGAGAATAAAACATTAATAAAAAGTTCGTGTGAGCGTAGAGAATGTGAAAATAACCCTATTGAAAAGGTAATTCTTTTTTTTCTCTCTCTCTCTCTCTCTCTCACACACACACACACACACACACACACACACACACACACACACACACACACTGACATTTGAGCTTATATATAAGAAAAAAACTTTTGATTACATTATTTTAGAAAATCCAAATATTTTTATTTCAAACCGGAATTACTATAGTTTTATTGAAATTAACCAAAATAATTTCTATTCTAAAATTGGTATATTGCTTCAAGATAGGCATTCCTTAGGAATATTTTACCGAAACTTTTTAAAATTTTGTATTTTAAAGGTAATTATATGGTAGAAGTATACCCACATACTTATAAAAAATAAAATATTTCACAAAATTATAATTCACAAACTTAATTCGGTTAAATAAAGTCTACTGAAGTTGTGAAGTTAAGAACTTTATACAAATTTCTATAATTACCTAAATCAAGATTACATGTTACAAACTTCAAACTTCCATCTCAATATGTCATAAAGTAAATGCGTGATTATGCTCTACTTCACAACTGAGGGACACAACTTGTTAAAATACTCTTGTATCGATGATGGTTTGAGGATCAATTAAAAGAGAATACGTCATTTAATATTTTGTAATTAACTCTGTTACTTTTATTATCTAACAGTCTCAGTATATTTAATGGCACATTAAATCTTTGCAAATAATGGCTAAACAAACTAAATACATGATTCATTTTGTTTACATAACTGATCTTTGTATTCTTCCATTTGAATATATATAAATATAAATATATATATATATATATATATATATATATATATATATATATAAATATAAATATATATATATATATACTTCATTTTTCTTAACAATTCTTAAATAGTATATTAATAATGTAAATTTCAGCATTTTTTAAAATTATTTACATTTTAATTTCAAATAACATATCTTAGAAACAATTTGCTTCATAGATCTCATTACACAAATGAAATTCTTAAGAATTCGCAATAGCAGTAAGCTTGTGAAATGTTTACATATTATTTTCAAATATATAGAAAAGATAATTTTGGGTACTTTTCTCTTTTATCCCCGTTTACGTACTTAGAGGAATAGCATGTTTCTTACAAAGAAGCGAAAATAATTTAACATAGATATGACGCTTTTAATGGCCCAAAATTTTGATTTAATTTAAATATATCCCAATTAATTTGCTTCTTGATGTTTAAAAATTCACGGAAAAACAAGATAAATTAGTGATAATTTTGTCGGTTAACAGGAGCATTAGGGTTACTCATCGCCAAAGGCAAAATGCAGCCAAATACAGCAATATTTTACTTTGTTTTATTGAAAAATTACACTTGAGTAGGTGTATTACATTACACCTACGCAACCAATCATCGATACGATTGCTTAGCAGTTTCTGCCAGAAATAAGCATTGATACTTAAATAAGTTTTGTCAGTAAGTGATAATTATTGAATTTATAAAATGTAAATAAAATGTTCGAATTATTTTTAGTAGTTTTTAAAACATAAATAATTTTAAAAAAATAATCGAGCAAATAAACAATAATTTGCGACAATAGTTTTTTTTTTTTGTTTTTACTATTACGGTGATTATATACGGGGTTATAATCGAAAAATACCTAATTTTAGATTAGTAAAAAGTAAACTTTTTTTATTGAGAAAAATTGTATTTCTTGAATTAGAATTTAAATCTATATATTTAAGTTTCTTATCAAAAATAATTATATTAATTTAAAGAAAGTTAAATATTTCTCCCTTTCTTATTTTGTATATTCTTTTAACAAGGTGAAGCAAACGAAATTATTAATGGATCAAAAAGCAACTGCGTCAGAAATGTGAATATAAATTTAAATAATAATATAACATTTACTTAATTTTAATAATTAAATGTTTAATTTATTGTTAGTTTTACTGACAGTTTTTGCATAGGAAGGCTTAATTTTCGGGATCCTATATTTTAAAATGAATTTTGAATTATTAATATATCTATATTGAGATTTAAGTATCCAAATTACTCATCTTAATAACTGGAAAGGCAAACTACTCAGTGCGAATTAATATTGTTATTATAATTAATTGTGTTTCTGCCTCTTTTAATACTTACCACTGTAAGAAAGTTTTTAATTGAGAGTGAAATTATGAAATAATACATCTGGAAAAAATGAACAAATATATCAACTTATTTTATTTAAATGCTTTCTTATTTTGATTAATTCCCAATAAACATGCCAGAAATTATGATTTCTGGCATGTTTATTGGGAATTATTTAAGATGAGTACAAAATAAACAATTTTAATAAGATGGTTGTAGGTATGTAATGAAGGTTGTAGGTGACTATATTTCAACAACAGCAACTTAAAGAAAACATTTAATGTAATAATCTGATTTTAGAAAATAGGTTTGATTATCCCATCATTCATATGTGGAAAAATTTCCAAGTCAGTGTAAGTCAAAATGATTAATACAAATATGAAAGAACGAATATTAGTCTTAATAAGTAATACTGCCAGAAATATTAATATGCTTGACAATTCTAAGCACAAGTTATTCTTTGATCAGTATTAATTTATTATCATTTCAAAATTTTCTGGAACAATGTAAGTTATTTACCTTGACTTTTTGTGTATGTGTGTGATTATCTTGATATACGTTTAAAATTTAGCTTGATAAAATATTTAGTCTGAAATTATTATAATTTTCTTTCTTTCATATAAGTTATGGTGTAAGTAAATACTGTTGCTACAGGAAAATTATGAAGTTTTTGAGTCAAATTTATTAGTATGCAGATAAAGTTTTCTTGAGTTTTAGATTTTATCTGATGGAAGATTTTCTCATGAAATGTTTGCAGTAAAAAACATAAATCTAAGTTTTAATAATCAAAATCATGCGAGAATTTGTTAATAAACCTTACCTGTTTCCCTTGTGCTTGCTCATTCTTAGATGATAATATCAAGCTAATGTTACAAATTCTTAGATGATAATATCAAGCTAATGTTACAAATTCTTAGATGATAATATCAAGCTTGTGTTACAAATTCTTAGATGATAACATGAAGCTAATGTTACAAATTCTTAGATGATAATATCAAGCTTAGGTTATAAATTCTTACATGATAACATCAAGCTAATGTTACGAATTCTTAGATGATAATATCAAGGTAATGTTACAAATTCTTACATGATAATCATCCATCTAATATCCTTGTAATTAGTAAACAGAAATGTAAACTGTTAGATCCTAATTTAATCATACAATTAGCACCTTATGAACTCATGGTTACTAAAATGTACTTCCGAAAAAATTTTCCTTAATAATGCACTATGTTCGAGTACAACAAGAGAAAAACTCTAGACAATTCAAAAGAGCCACCTCGACAGGTGACTGAATGCAAAATACGTTAACACCTACATACATTGTTAAAAATGACTGCACGGAATATTGAACAGTCAATGTTTCAGAGGTTTTATCTTTTTAGTTAATTTACATTCACATGCACAATTCTTTCCTTAAAAGAATAGAATTTTTAAGTATATATGGCTTACACAAATAGGGATTTTTAATTCGCTTATGCACAAGAAATGATCGAAGAATATATGATAACCATTTCCAATAAAAAAGTAATGTGATCATTAATTACGAAAACATCTACATAGAAGTAATTACAATGAGCTTATCATTTATAAAATCTTATTTCATTTAAATTGGAAACTTTGAACGGTTTGGTCACAAGGGATTTCATTAGAACTTGCTGATATATTTATTATTAAAACTCTGAATAAATAACTCATAATTCTAACAAGAATTTGTTAAATCATGGTTGCAAATTCAAACTTATAATGAAGTTAATTTTTGAACAAAATCAAATTTAATGTTTTTCCATGATAACGTAAACTGTACACATTTGAAAAATAAAATTAAAATCGGACTGCAGTTACATCCTATTAGTTTATGTCATAATATATTTTTCAGCTTGCATTTAAATATGAAAATATTAATTTTAAGTTCAAAGAGTTAAATTTTTGATACAGGAAATTTGATAAAAATATCAGTTTTATTGAGCACATAATATTTATGATAATAATGTAATGAAAAACTATCTCAAGCTTATTTTTTCTAATATTTTATTCAAATTTAAATTAATCAGAATTGTTACCAGAATTGTGTATAATTGTCTTATAATATATTTAAAAAAATTAATTGCGTGTGTGTATGAGAACATATTCTAAATTTAAACGATAATGTAGTTAGAGTAGTTAATAAAATGAAATCAAATATTTTAAACATCTGAATACAAGTGTCCAGACGTTTTTCCAGTGAAATAGAGTAAAAAGCGTATAAAAATTCCTTTAATTAAAGTTATTAATTAAAGCTTTTAGTTAACGATATGAAGTTGACTAAAATAAAAATAAAGCTGTAAATTCCTGAGAAAAATAATTAATGATCAAGATAAAAAATAATGACAATTATTATAAAAATAGTTAATATAGCAAATTTATCAAAAATGATAATTTAATCATTATATACAATTTGGTAAATAAAAAAACATGATATTTAAGGCTTACTGTTTTAAATTAACTTGAGCAATCATTTAAATTAATAAAATAAAAAGTAATTTCCTTGTGAATATGTAAAAGTTTGGCTTGTTAAAGTATTTTGCAAGAAGTATTTTAAAATAAGTGAGGTATGTTTTAATCCTAAATATTCTTAAACGTTTCAAAATTATTCTTTAGTACTATAAATCCAATACAAGAAATTTTTCTAATGGTATGTGCAAGCAATTTCTAGCATTAGATCGAATAATTCGAGTTATTTTTGCAGTATATTCTGTTATTTGACATTTCCAAGGAGACAAAGGGCAAAGGCTGATTCAAATCCTCTTGAGTGTAACAATAGCTTACCAAAGAACATAGCTAAGCTTTATTGCTCTTTCCTGGTAATTTGTCTAATGCTCAGAGATAGTTCCTTAATGGGATTTTTTAACTTTATATATCTTGGGTAATCCCTTAATGTCAAATAAAGTACATGTCTAGAGTTAAGAGTAAATAAGAATATATTTTTTCTGAAATAACTAGTATATTCTTGATAAATCATTCTGTGTGTCAAACAATAGCAATAGAAAATAATAAGTCGTAACTATTTGAAAATTTGTTAAAAAATACCTTGATGAAAATCCTTATGCCTATATTGCAGGAGACAATTCGTTTTAGACAAAGTTCATGTTAGGACTTAAATAAAAAATCAGTCGAAAACAATAACAAATATATATTTGAGGTCCATACCTCAATTATAGCGCTACAATGAACGATGTATACCACTACAATTATAATTCTGGATCAAAAATTTTCAGTGAGAAACAAAAGCGTAGGAGGTTGAAATAATTGCTACACTTCATCACCTGACAAACAGTTTTTCAAGGTGGCAACATCCCAGGTTCCGTGAAATGGTTAACATTCAACACCCAATCAATCAAACAATATGATTTAGATCCTTATATTTTCGCAAGAAGTTTCAATGTAAATATTCCATCTGAGAACTGCACTCTAACCTTTTGCATGAGGATTCTTATTGCTTAGATGCCAGTAATTTTGATTCCTTTAACACAAGGTTAGTTTTAAGGGGGATTTTCACGATATATCAGATGCTCTAGAATGTGTTTTCATAAAGTGTTCTTCACACTCCATTTCTTCTTGAATAAAATTTAATTAAAATATGAATTGTATTTTAATTGATTCAAGTTCAAAAAATTCGTGAAGAGTTTTATCAGTGTTAATTGATTCCTTTATCATTCCACAATAATGATTGCTGGTCGTGTTAGAGATGTCATTTATGATCAATTAACAATAAAACCGAAAACACTATCTTAAAGAATTAAGCGAGAGGCCTTAAGTTTCTATTTTTCTGATTTTAATATATCAAAAAATAATTCGTAAGTAGTAAAAAAATAATTCATAAGTAGACCAACGGTTTTGCTAGATCTGAAAAATACGGGATCCGCCTGTTTTATATCGTTAGGCCAATTCATAAAATTAATATTCAACTGTCGTGCGGGGGTTATGTTAGTGATTTTCAGAACAATTACAAATTCCGAAATTCTAATAAAATTCTTAGATTAATTGGAAATTTCCCCTACTGCCTTAGATTTTACATTTATCAACTAGCTACTTAATCCTTTAATTTGAATATTTACTTGGCTTTCTTTTAGCCGCAACAATTCTGCAGCCTCGCGACTTATGGCATTTATCATGGAGCCACCATCAAACAAGAAACGCAACGCATGTGTCTCTCCAAAAGCATATCGCACTAAAATGCTAGAAGTAGCCAAACACTACTATTTGAGATTTATGTCCATAATAATTCTCGCTTGCACATGTATTTTCCGAAAGATCTGAGGGAGGAATATTGCCCTTAGGGTCAACTCCTTGCTCTTGAGTGTTATTGGATTGCTACTTGAAAACTTGGTTTTTATTTTTTATTTCCAATTTAGAAAAGGCATGCAAAAGAGATCCATGAGACATTGACTGGCAGATTTTACACTTATACTTGGAATTGCAAGAATTTAATTGAAGTTTCGAACTATAGCATCTTAAGATAACTTGAATTTCTCAGTTAAGAAAAAACTTTGTTTCACACTAACCTTTAAAAATTCTGGGCATTTGAAAATTAGATGATATTATGCTTAATAACACATTAAACACTGCAATTTATTTACATTAGAGTCAACTAAAAAACTTTTCATTTTATTGCCCATTTTTAGCTTTAACTGAGATGCGTGAAAATTTTTCAAAAATTGACATCGTCCTTTTAACTCAATAAATTCATCCTACTTGGGTAATACGGATGTTTTAAGCGATATTTCGTAGAGCAAACTGTGTTTTAAAATTATACCAGTCCTCATAATGTCCGGAAATTTTTGGAAGAGGAATGTCTGGTAACTTTACCTTTATACTAGTACAGTTCCTTTCATTAGCAAATGAATCAACATGTAATGTTTTACTTTTTAAGGAAGATTTTAATTTCAACAAGCTTACCTCTAATTCTTCAATTTTTTTTCTATTTGATCAAAGATTTGTTCATTATCCGCTACATCTTTTTCTTGTAAGATAGCGTGGTACTGTAGACGCAATTCTAATTAGTCATTTGTTTGCTTCTTGAACATTTCTAGTTTTTACTTCAAAAGTAACTGTATCATCTTTCTTGATTTGATCATTTTGAACATATGCCTATAATCTTCCAATTTTAGCTTTCAAAGTGCCTTGTCTGCGATTGAAGAATTTAATGTCCGACAAAATGAATACTCTAATTAATACTTTTTAACGATACTCAACAATATGAGTTTCACATTTTTGTATATCCATAGAACGCTAATTCACCTACCAGTCGACTGACCAAAATGGTAGGACTTAAATAAAGAATCCATTGAAAACAATAACAAGTATTTATTTGAGCTTCATAATTTGACGCTGAATGGACTATACCGCAAAAATTACAATTCTGAATCAAAATTTTTCAGAGAGAGATACAAGAGCGTAAGAAGTTGCCATAATTGGCGCACTTTATTGATTGACGAACAGTTTTTCAACGCAGCAACAATTCAAATTCTAAAATCCTTATTAATCTTAGGAAAAATATCTAATTTATTAAACTAAATTATATAAATATTGATATGATAGGAATACAACATATTAACTCTAATGGATTGCGAGATATTTTAAAAGGAATTGAAATATCAAAATTCGTTTTATAGTATAGTAAAAAATATACTATATATTCATTCAGAAGCATCATAGAAATAAATTTGCTTAAAATATATCGCCTACTTTAGCATATATTCAGTTTTTCAACTTTCTTTCTTTTCAAACAATTGTTTTCTTTTTTCATTTTCTTTCATAAATCAATTTGATAAAACGATTCTATAAATAAAGTAAGAAAACATGACATAAAATAAATGCTTAGTTCACGTGATTCAAAATTTTATTCACAAGAAACTGCGAAAGGGAAAACTGAATGTGAATGTCTTTGTTTTTAAGAATGATTATGATTCACTCAATAAATTGACTAAATCAAAAGTGATCACGATTATATTAGTTTTCAATATCATTTTTGTTTTAGGTTATAAACATGCATGCTAAACACCGAAATATGCATAAAAATCTCTGCTTTTATTCATATTATAAATATTGCTACCATCTCTGATTTGTTTCATATCATTTTAAAAAATAATTGCACATAACGTCTTTCATAAAAAGTTTAAATTTTGTGAAGAAATTAATCTGATATTTAATTAGAATTTTGGAATCCTAAGTAAATTCATTTTTTTTTAATTTGTAATTTTTTTCCTATCTTCCTGTTCGAAAAGAATGTAGTATATTTCCAGATTAAAAAATATAACAAAATACTTGAATAAAATTTATATATCTAATCATACTTGCGTAATTTAAAGTGATTTTTTTCTGAGAATATGATATCTTAGATTATTAATAATTTATTAACACTAAAATTTTAAAATTATTGAATTTTTTGATACATCCACATAGTCACATATTGAGCAATTTGACTTTAAAATACTTATTATTTTCTTTACATTAATGAATTCATATATTTTTCAGCAATACTTATTTTCTCTTCATTAGCATTGCTCACAATTTTATTAAACATATTTCCGATCAAGCAATAAATTTAAATTTAAAAATGATATAAATCTATAAGTTATTTATATGAGATTTTCACACACAGTAGCGTAGAATAGCATGGATTTTTGTTCGATTACAAGCTAATAAAATTGTTTCACCTAACCTATTAAATTATATCAATTCTTTAATTTATTCATGATTTTTAATCTAATGTGAATTCTAGTTTTTGGAAATATTTCTGTTACACACATACTTTTAATCATATTTAATATTTATATATTTATATTATCCGCTTACAATATTTCAATATTTAAGTGGAAGATAAGCAATTCTTTTTTGTCAAAACATTTTGTAAATTATTAGAAAAGCAGATATTTCTAACAAATGAGACGTTGTAAATTTACATGAACTCAAAATCTGTTTTTATTGCAATTTACATTGGTTGCTGTTTTTCTACATATTGTTTATGTCATTATCATATTAAGTAATAAGCAACTGCTTGATATAATGATGTTGCATTAAATATTCATGAATAATATTACCAATACAAGAATATAAAAAAGTACAAAAATATTTTTTAAATATGTTATTGAAAAGCATAAGCAATATTTATCTTAATTTTTACAAAATAAAATTCTTAAACTAGTATGAATGGATTTTGTGAAAATATATAAAATTTTTTTTTGAAAAAATTTTTATTTTAGTAATTAAAGTGATAAGCATTATTTCAATTATAATATTGTGATTCACTTTGATGTATTTTTAAGTGTGATGCAAAATTGCTTAGTATAGCCATCAAAAAAGAATAATCATTTGTCTTGTCAACCCAATTTAAACATTTAGAAGCAATATTAAACATTTATTTTGAATACAAAAATGCACAATACGATTATTGTTGTCATCATAGGAATGAAATAATTACCTTCATATTTTAAAATGTTTACTCTGTAAGCTATTTTTAAAGACTGTATTTATTTTCTTAAGAAATAAAACTAGTCGAAAACATTTGGATTTTCATTTAATTAAGTTTGTATATCGTAAATAATTATCCGTAAAATTAATTAATTTTATAATGTAAGGAGTAAATTAAAACATACCAAATATTTCATTGGAAGTAAATAGGATTGCAAGGGGTTTAATTTTAGACCCATAAAATAAATATTAACCTATACAACTGTGTGTGTGAATTATTTTTTTATTACATTTTTAACCATGATATCTGTTTCTAAAGAAATATTTACTTTAAAACTAATAACAGGCATTACCAAAATATATTCAATTAAAAACCTGAATTGTTTGCAAAGTTAGTTTAAAAATATTTTTAGAATAAGTAAATCTGAGTAATATTTTTATTTGAGCTTAATTAGTTTGGATAGAACTCTTAAATATTTTTCGAAGAGAGATTTTATTATTTAAAAGCAGTACGGAAATTTATTCTTGAAAATTTTAAATTGATTAATTAATAATAAAGTTATTGATTTTAAATTGAGTTAATTAATTATAAATTAAAATTTTTTCAGTTTCTTGTTTGATGCTTCTGATACTCTAAGAAATTTATAACCATGAATCGCTTTTCATGAATGGCAGATTTTATTTATTAAAAAGAAAATTCCTTATCTTTTGAATTTTCAAGTCTTACTAGATCACTTTGGAAATTAACTTTAAAAATGTTCCCTTTGAAGAAAGAGCTTTCATTAAAGTATCTCAATTGATCCCACAAAATGGATTGGATCCCATTATCTAGGCACATAGCAATTTAGAGGAGGTTTCGTAGAGCCTGAGTTATCAACTGATTTTCATTACTTTGATTAAAGTTACTTAAATGTATTAAGTGAAGGTACCAAAAGCCTTATGACAAATCACGTTCTTGTTAATTAATCCGCGCCTAGTTGAAGCAAAGGAAGTCAATAGGATTATAGCGATTTTTATTTGAAAAGGAATAAAACTAGCCTAGTAGTTAAGATTAGATGGGAGTTTGATTTGTCCCGGAAATTGCAACTTCTTGTAAATGAAGTAAGATAAAAATAGAGAATAAATGAACAGAATGTAACTTCGTTTTCCAAAAAGAAAAAACTCATGCGTTTTACCCAATAAATTAACTTTCTCTTTTTTTATAAGCAAGTTATTTCTTAAGCCTATTAATGGAACACAGGGAGACGTTAAGACTCAAGAATTTTTTTTTTATTATAAAATTTACTTAGATAAGATTAAAATATTATTGCCATTAACGAATTTATTGGTGATAATGTTTCATTTGAATCATTAAAACGATTCCATTTTTTAAAATTAAATAGATTCCAATTTTAGATTTAAACAGTGAAATTTGAAATAATTTAAAATAAATATATGTCACAAACTCCCGAACATTTAAGACATACTTAGAGAATATAAGAATTATCTTATGCTTTATTATATAGCAATAAGTTATATTTTATTACTAGCAAAGCTATCCGGCTTCACTCAGGAAATTGATATTAATTTATGTGGTAATTGGAATAAAAGGATAAACATTAAAATATAAGAGGAACAATTATTTTATTGAAATTACAGTCTAATAACTATATTTCGATTTACAATACTTGCTTATAAACTACATTATTCATTTTATTATGCGGCGTATAAAATGCATAAATTTTTTAAATTTCCTACAAGAGAGTAGCTCTTGTAGGAAATTTGCTACGTATAGTTGACAGTGAGAAACTTGCTATGTATAGTTGACAGTGAGAAACTTGCTATGTATAGTTGACAGTGAGAAAAGTAGGCATCTTTAAGGTTGATACTTTGAGGTCTCTGAAGCTTTTCCTTGTGCTTTATTAATTGTAAAAATATAGATAAATTTGATTAAAAACTAGTCTTCTAAACTAAAAGGAATATAGCAGAGATCATCTGGTACTCACTAAGAATTTGAAAGTAGTGTATGGAAATTGACACTTTCATCAACGTTTTACATCTATCGATCAATTACATATTCTCTCTTCATTGGAAATTTTCTTTTGAACATTAAAGTTGAAACTTAACGATGTTTGAATGAATTTAGTCAATAAATTCGTTTTCCGTAATGGTCATGTTGCAGTAATAGCTGTTGAATTCAATGCGGCCATTCATTTAGTAGGTAGGTACAATATGCGACTTCACCTTTTTGCAAAAGTTGTTAAGCAGTATGTACGCTTGTTTCGTCTTTCGATAACTCAACTTTCATATTTTTGTTAGTCATAGTAATTGTAAGAGTGGTCAGAGATTTGATTTTTTAAACATGACAGATTTCGTCTGCTGATGTTGATTTGGAGGTAATTGAAATTGTTTGTTGAAAATCTCCTGAGTGTATGAGTAGAGCTCCTTCCACCACTTCAGGGTTTTCCTCGTGAAGTCTTGTAATGATTTATATTAGTTTCGATTGAATTCTTCAATGTGGCATCGTGCAGTCATCAAAGAAAATAGTTTTAACTTGTTTTAGAAGCTCATCTTGTCCAGATGCTCTTGAAATTTTACATACTACGGAATTATTCTTCAGCTATATTCTAATGTATATGTTGGACGAAATGGGCAGTTTAGCTCTTCCTCCTTCCTTCCACAAGTGTGGCGGCATCGTCAGATGATACCAGTGCAAGTGCGATGTGTTCTTTAGCACGTATTTTTGACAGCAATATATTTATTAGAAATGTTTTCTTAGTGTCGTATGGTGCATCCAGGTAAATATTTCAGCAAATATTCTTGTTAATCTGGTTCATGAAAATGCTTTAAATCTGTTTAGATATCTCATTGAGAAAAGGTTTGTTGTGAGCAATGTATTGGAGCAGTTTGTTGATGTTGTAGTTTTTTTTTTTTAACTTCAAAGTTTAGTAATCTGAAAGTAACTTGATGTAGTAAGTTGTAATGAGGTCTAGTTTTTATCTCTAAGCATTAATCTTCCAGACAAATAAGTGTTTCATTGAAGATGTCATCGAGTTCTATGGCCAGTTCTGTATAAGTTTGTTGGATTTGGTACAGTATGACATCACTCATATTCTCTTTGAAGAAGTTCCATAACTGTTTTGGATTTCATGTTGTTAGAATTATGGCGGTTAAGTCTCTGACTTGGTTACACTTATTTTTTTTTATTACGAAATACACTAAGTACACTTTAAAGACTTTTCTCTTTATTATCTACTTATATTCAATCACTTTGATTACTCACACTTCATTGTTTGTAGTTATTGATTCTATTCACTCACTGGTTAGAAAATGACTTAAAATCCCACAATGGTACCTTTCTTTACCAATAGGTAGCCCCCATACAAAAATGCTTAAAATAATTCACAATGTTGTAGAACATTCCACAACTTTCGAGTGCATTCTGAAACGTTATTCAGTAATCTGAGATGCTCCGAACATTCTAGATTATTCTGAAATATTGGGGAATGCTTTCTCATTAATTATTAATTAGGTATTCTGGACAGTTCTAAAGCAGAACTTCCAGCCTTCTTATCTTCAAAAGCACATTCATCATTCAATTAAAAACGGGAACCTTCCTTATGGAGGGAAGATATTGGGTTACTATACCATAAAACTCTCTCGTTCGTACCGAAGTGTTTTTGCGGTGCATATTGTACAGTTTATTTTATTATATATATATATATATATATATATATATATATATATATATATATATATATATATATATATATATATATAAATTATATATAATAAAACAATTTGTGAGCATTAAGGAACGAAGAAAACAATTTTATATTATATATGTGTGGTTTAATATATCACTCATGGTTTAATAAAATATTAAATAGAGCATTTTTCTTAAAATTATTTTTACTTACAGGGTGCATATCAAGTATTAAAGTTTTCTCAAGTTTTTATTTGTGTTCTTACCTTTAATTTTCAAATCTGTACTGTAGTTACTGAATCAATTTCAAAGGAAAGATTGGTCCTTTTATCTGTGATTTATCATTACAGTATATATTCGAACCATGGTCATGAACTATTTCCAATATATTTAATTTAGTATTATCTAAATTTGGAAATGTAAGTTAATAAATAATGTGTTGAAATAATATTATCTGGGGTCATAATATAAAATGATTGGAGGTTATTAATTAATTTGAATAATTAAAAGTGAAAGTGTATCAAAAGCGTTAGAATATAAAAACGTTATTAATTTTCATATTTTCTCCTAGGCAAATTGTTATTTGCCAAATTTAAGAGTAATTATTTTTCTAACAATTTTAGGTCGCATGTAGAAAATATTAATAAGCATTTATTTATAGGATATATGGAAATTACTGCAAATCACAAATGTATTTCAATTTTGAATAAAACTTTTCAAATTACGAAAAATTTCATATAAAACTTGCAATAGATTTATATGCATTTTTATATAAAGCAAAATCTAACTTTCCTGTGTTCTTTGATCCATGGTTCATGTTTAATGTTAGCAAGTTAATATATTCTCATAAATAATATAAATTTAGGAGACATTATTTCGAAATGGAATTATTTTTTTCTAATTCAAATATATGCAGAAATGTTAATTTTTAATAAAACATGATTGAAATTTTGAGTCATTCAAGCTGTCACAAAATGTTTTTATTTAAATTAAGGGCCGGAAAGTAAACAGTTAAATAAAAAATCACTTTTCACTGTGAATTATTTTCTAATAAATAATTTATCGTACAAACATCATAATGGTTTCGATATAACAAAAAAAAAGTACAATAAATAAAATTATACTTCTTTATTTAATTTTTCAAAGAAATTGTACCTAAAATTCTTAAAAACATTTTTTATTATTCACCACACCAGTTATAAAAACACACACTTCATCCTTCTGGATTATGAATTTTGTATGCATCAAACTATGAGACTAAATACTTTCAATAATGGAAGAGTTCTCGCCACCCTTTACAATAGACAAGCAGTACATTTTCCATTAATATTTCCATAATATATATATATATATATAATTAATATATATATGTATATATATATATATATATATATATATATATATATATATATATATAATTAATATATATATGTATATATATATATATATAAGAAAATAATATAAAGTTAAATAATATAACTAGATAAGATTATTTAACTTTTTAAGATTATGGCAAAAGTTTCAGAGGATTTGTCCAGCGTATATATACACACATTGAATGTCTTGTAAAATGTTCAAAAATATGTCCTTTAATATCTTAAACCTCTTCTGTTTGGACATATGTGTTAAAACGTATTCCATGTCAACAGTCAAGTAGCCCTTAAATATGAGATTAAATACAAAGATGAAACAATTTTTCGTACAAAATTATCCATTTTATTTTTTGTTTAATATACAAAGGGATCTTTCTAATTCCTGAATTGGTTCTTTCATGTTTGTCTTCTATTCTTTTATTCGAACAATGAAGAACGAAAAACAAAGAATGGTATCTTCTAATCTTAGATAACAAATCCTTTACCTTTGGAATTTTTCTAAGCATTTTTTCGCTAAAATAAATATTTGTTTCTTTGTTCGAATTTAATGTACAGTTTAATGAATGATTTTTCATAAATATTCAAAATTTAGGTTTGTCTACTTTGTAATAATTATATACATAATTTAAATTTCGTGAATGATGCAAATTCATTCAGTTTTTTCAAAAAATGTAAATTTCGATTTTGGAGTATTATTAGTGTTTCATTCCATAGTATTTTCCATTGCAGAGAAAAAGAGACAAAAATAAAGTTTTCGACATTATTTGTTAATAAAAAATCATAAGAACAATACATACATTTGATGTTCATCTGTAAAATATTTGTGGATAAGCTTATTTTATAAGACTTTTAGCATCAATGAACATTTTTGGAGGTGTATATGTATTCTCCAATGGCCTTTTCTTGCCAAATGCATTTAATTGCATACTCATTCCAATGATAATATTAATTCTGAAAATCACTTTGACTATTACAGTAAATTTAAAATGAAATTCAGTTCTTAGGGAATGAATTTTAATACCTCAAACTGAATATTTTGATGCTAATTAAGCTTTTTTTACTGAATAATAGGTTATTCAGAAATAATTTTTACTTATATTAAGTGAAAATTTATACTTATGAAATAGTAGCAATTACAAAATTTCATCTGTATGATTTTAACAAGAAATTTCGATAAATTTCTTTTAACTTGCTTTAGTAAGGAAAAATATGTAATGAATCTCACATAAATGAACATAGATATATATATTTCTAAAATCTTGAAAGTTTTATGTGAGAAGTTACTTTAGTAGAGTTTATTTTATTTTTGGTGTGAATGAAACAAAAAAAAATTAAGATCTTATATTGAAATTAACCATTGGTTTTAGAATTTTTAAGTTGTTCACATTTTAGTACGCACTACAAGTTTATAACATTGTATATTTTGGTAGTCCTATACCTACAGCTTCAACATTTTTCTAATTACTAAGTACAAAGGGTGATATTAGATTATATGGACTTAAGTTGGCATTGCATTAAAAATTTTTTTTCCAATGGCAGATTGTAGGCAGTTACAGCTGTAACAGAGTTTATTAATTTATTGTTCCCTGATACCAAGAAACCGGCCAGAAACAGTGACCTCTTAGCCGCCGAGGCGTTGCCCGGGTACGGTACAAGGGGTGGGCCACAATCGCACCCTAACACAAGCCATAGGGACCCGTTTATAGGGTAGGCATCATTCATATTTCATTCACACACAGAAGGAAAGGACAAAGACAGGATAGAGAGAAAGTACATTCATGCTTGAACCGGGATTTGAATCAAGGACCTCCTTATCCGTAGTCAGGCGCGCTGACCACTAGACAAGTTAACCGGCTTGAACTAAAATTTCGTAGTTATATTCAATGTTACGTAAACCAGTATATTTTTGCAGGTGCAATTAAGGAATAAATGACTGTTTATATTAATAATGTTCTTAGAGTTTCTATTAAGCTCCGAGTTAGTGAGTAATAAAAAAATTATGACAGATTTTTAACATTCAGATATCTTATATATATATATATATATATATATATATATATATATATATATATATATATATATATATATATATATAATATTTTTTAAACAGTGCCCTGAAGAGCTAGCTTTGAAATGAGTTATTTAGTTTGAATGAGCACTGATATTTTGCATTTATTGTAATATAAAAACTAATATTATGCTTAACATATATTTAAATTAATGTTTGACTTGACACCTCATTTATACTCTTAATATTATTAAGCTTAAAAATAAAATAAAAACTTTTAATGGCTAATTTAAATTTCTGTGTATTTAAATTAAAAAATATGCATTATTTCTATCCTTTTTATCAATTAAAGAAAAAATAAAAATATAAAAGTTGCAGTTATTGATTTTATTAATTTTGTAAAAGGGATAATATTAAATGTTATTCAATAGAAGAGTAAATATTAAAATCAAACGAAAGCAATGCATGGAAAATATTTGTTCGTTGTTTTATAATAAAAAAAATAATTAAAAAAGAGCTCTAAGAAACTAATTTTAAAATTTGCAAGTATGGAAAATTGTATGTTTCTAATAAGGTAAAATTAAAATATTTCTTCAAATCATTTTATGATAAGAACATTAAAATAATATATTTATATTAAAATATTTTCTGCAAGTACATTTATGATTTCATTGTCAATTATAAAGGAAATTTTTTAATTTGAACTGCAAATTTATAGCATTTTAATATGTAAAAGGAAAGTAATTAATTCAACAAATACAGCATTTACAGTTATTTATTTCATTTTATGTCTTATTTTTTATGTTTTAGGAATTGAATATTTTAAACAATTTAAAAAGCTTCATTTACGGAGCAACAGTTTCTGTGAAAACCTTATTTATCTGATAACAAGTAAGCAACGCCTCATCTAATGAAATTCCTACACTACAAAACTCTCCCAACTCTCCATTACGGCATTATTTGTCAGGAGATAATTGCACGCACATGGGTAAACCAAAGATAAAATGCATCTACCTTCAATGGATAAATGCACTTCTCAATTATAGTTGAAAGAATCGCCGGCAGGGGAGAATAAATTTGAAACTTTGATAGGGAGATATTTCTGCGCTCATTGAATGATGTTCAATGCTTTATATCTAGTATTTTGTTCATCTACCGTGTAATATTTAATGATGTTCTCAAAGTTTATGACTTTCAAAATTTCGCCTGAGTGAAAAATTGTAAGTGAAATAAAGCAGAAGAGTACGAAATGCTTAATTATTTTTCTAAATTTATACATCAAAACGTCGTTAGATGTAAACATTCACAGTGAATGGATATACAGTAATTGAAAAATGTTTCACAATATTTAAATAAAAATAATAAATTGAAATAAATTAAAGGATTTGAGATTATTTGAATGTTATATTTCTGGTTTAATTCAGAGCTATGTAGATGTTGATTGTGTAACTATGTATACTGTGCATATTGAACTATAATGTTTATGATTATTCATGAAAATAAAGAAATGATATAATTCAATCACGCATTAATCAAATATCTTAACTAAGAGTTAGATATTTGATTAATGCTAAGAGTTTTTGTTACTTCTTTTTTGTGACGTAGATATTTAAAAGGGTTTGATGCAAACATAAAAATGAACCTCACAGAAAGATATGAATGCCATTAAAAGAAAGTTCTGATCCTTCTATTAAAATTCAAAGGGGTGTTGAGATTGTAAAAAAATTATTGAATATAATACGAAATTCAAAAATAACATAAATATGTTGATAACCAAAGATTTCTTTCTTCCCATATATGCAGTATCTACAAGCAGTTCATTACATTTAATTGAGAGTTAGAAATGTAAAACCCCAGCTATGTTTAAAATCATTGTCAGTATTTTATAGTAAAATGAATTAAATGTATTTTCCAAGTAATAGTGAATATTTAATAAATTTATAAGTATAATAATTTCTTGGTAAGGATAACTTATGTTAGTTTCATTGAAATTTTGA
This sequence comes from Latrodectus elegans, assembly GCA_030067965.1. Classification (NCBI taxonomy): domain Eukaryota; kingdom Metazoa; phylum Arthropoda; class Arachnida; order Araneae; family Theridiidae; genus Latrodectus; species Latrodectus elegans. The sequence continues at coordinate 28,651,898 of CM057817.1, forward strand.
GCCTTTAAGTTAAGCTACATAGTTTCTTTTTCTCTTACCTAATGAAAACATTAACCTTTTCATCTGAAAACTGAAAGGCTAAATAAATAGATATTTTAAAAATTATATTTTTCATTGGAATCTTCAAGAATCAGCTAAGTTCGTTTATCCTTCATTCCCAAAAATTTATGGTTAAAAAACTGATTAATAAAATATTAATTATTTGCTTAAAGAGCTTTTCTAAACATGAGTAATACATTTCATTGCTTACATGGTTTCTTCATTTTAATATCTAATTAATAATATTAGTTTATTTTCGTATAAGCCTGAATATTATTACACATTTATCTGTCAATTTAGCAATTATTTTTCTATTGCTTACTAGACAAGCAAGACTGTTGGCGTTTCTGTTGACTATTTGGTAGAATCACACCTCAGATGTAACTTAATTTGAAATTTGTTTGTGTAATCATCTGTTTTTAGGTATATCTTGAAATTATTTGTTGATTTTAAGGTTAAGATATCACAAATTATGAGAATTATTGCTGGTGATAGAAACTCTTTAAGCAAAGTGAATGTAGAGTAAAAATCTTTAAACACAGAGCTGTAGAAATGTAATTTTCAGTCCAAGGTGATCATCTGAAAGAGTCAGTTTTATCATAAAGAAAGTTAATTTATAGAATAAATTTTACGTCCTTAATCACAGCTGAAACTTTATTTGTTCATTGAATTAGCATCTTTTTGAAATTTGAGAACAAAATATATTTTTAGTAAAATTTGGTTACTTGAATTTAAGTTATTTGGAAATTATATTGTGAAATTCGATAAAGTTTACGGCACCATTGCCATATTTCCTTCTTTCTTTAACTTTCAAAATAAAAAAAATATCAATTTTTCCTAAGTCATACATTTGGTCTTTTTGAAAAATAAGATTGCCCTTTACCTGGATAACAGAAACGCTGGTGGTACCCATAAACATTGTAGATTTAATAAAACTAGTCTCTGTTTATATGATCCATTTTAACTGAATACAAAACCACCTAAGCTTTACTTTCAAAAGCTTTTCTTATACCACACTAACACTCATGATAATGAGGTGTACTAGTTATACAATACTGCTCTTCCCTTTTGAAAGCCTCAAGAGCGAAATCAAACATAGCTGAGAAACTTGAGATATGTTACACTTGTGATTTCTGAAAGTTCACTTTTAAATGTAAGTACTTGGAAATTTTTCGGGATTCACTCTTTTTTCGGACTCATGAATTTACCTACCGTCTTTAAAAATTTATGAGAAAAAGAAGCTTAACATGTGTTATATGAAAACTTCAGTAGCTGTTAGGCTTCTTCAACGTAATGTCAAAGAAGTGATTCTTGCCTCTTTCTAATATTTTTAGCATTTTAACAATATTTTTATTCCATGTGATAAGATATTCAGTTACATGCATTTTGGGTACATTACTTAACATTGCTAACTGATAAATACTTATGCCTGTCATAATAGAATATACTTTGATAGTACAAGTCTAAAGTTTTTAAACTAAGATTTTTTTTGTACAGATATTACTTTTTAAAATATCCATTTTATATTGGTTATTTGGAAATACCAATAACAAAATTAACATTTTATGTTATATGTCAGTTCCCCAGATAAGATAATTTAAAAGAAAATTTAAATTAATTTTGTATTCATTTAAAAAACAAGGATTTTAGTTACGTCTCACAATTTAAAGACTGCAAACTACTGAAATATTATTCGAACTATTGCATTGATATAAATCTAGTTATTTCAAAAGTTTTATACTATTTCTTTGAGCTCGAGAATTTCCTTATTTTGAATAATTTAATTGTATTGTCTGCTTCTTTTAACCTTTTTTACTCTTTTTTTAACTTTTAAAAACTCATTTCATTAGATAATGAATAACAATAAGTACAGTGTTGCCCAAACCATCAATTCATGAGTTTATCTAAACCATTCATTCATAATTGCACCTAGACGAAAACCATGCTTTTACTGCTTTTATAGAAATACAAAACTATCACTTTTGGTTTTTAAAAAAAGCAGTCACTTCTCGGACATAGAACCTAACGTTGTAAATGCTGAAAGAATTATATGATAACCTGTTAATTTCAATTGGCTTCTGTCCACCAAATTTACCAGAACTCATGCATTATAATTTTTGTGGTGTTATGTTAAAGACAAGGTTTATCTGTGAAGTTCTACAAACATCGATAAAAATTACTTTGGGGTATTTGTAAAATTATTATCGGACATCATGACAAAATTTTGACTAATGCCCCTTCCATTGGTAGAAAAAACAAACAATACTCCAAAAATGGTCAATACACTCTGATGAAATTGACCATGTTGGTATTTAATTTCATACTTAAGTTCATTTTGCAGTCTATTTTATAATTAAATTTTAATCTCAGTTGCACTTTATTAATATTCCTTTTTGCTTTTTAATACTTGTATTTCTACTGTATACTTTAAGTTTTGAGGTTGTGAATTTTGAAATTAAATGCATGAAGAATTAGAATTTTATAACTTTATTATATTTCACGAGATATTTCACTATGAATATGAGAATCAGAAAATTATTTTCTTTTCTCACAATTGTAAGCCAAATATTAGAAGATATGAATTTGTGAAATGAATTCTCATAATAAATTAATTGAGTTATTTATATTTATTTTATAACCACTACATTTCTCAAATAATTTTAACTAATTACATTATTTCCGTTATCTACTAATATGTGTGTGTGTGTGTGTAAGCGTGATTAATTAAAATATAAATCAAAATTTTAAAATTTCTACTTAAGCAAATAAAAACAATATTTCATTATTTAAATTATTAAATAAGAAAACTCATTGTAAGGAAAAAAATCTGAATTTCTTAGTTGAATAATACTCAAAATTTTGGATATTGTTGAAAAATTACAAAAAAACTACTAAGAATGTCTTTGATAAAAATTGAATTGTTAATATAAAAATTGTGATAATATAAAAATTGAATTGTTATATAAATAAATATTAATATCATTTTATTTTTGTATAACTAACTATATTTCTATTTACAATATATAATTTAACACATTTCTTTCCTCTAGGGATTTTTATAATTTAAAATGATATACTCCATAAAAATATGAGACAATAAAATATTTATTTAAGTCAAATTTTCATTTCGTAAAGAATAATTTGTCCATATTTAGAAAAGTAATCTTTGTGACTATTTATCTGATGTCATATCATATTAATTCATGAATATTTTAACGTAAAGTTTAATCGAGATGTAAATTAAATTCGTTAAATTATTTCATAAAATAAGTGGTTCAACTAACAATTAATTTAAAAACTCTCGTCACTCATAAATCACTTACTATATAAAAAGGTAATAAAATAAAAAAATATCTATACACTAAAAATAAATTTATTAAATATACCAAAATCATTATTTATAATATGACAATATAGTTCTCTAGAACAGAACTTATTAACATATTTTTACATTTTATCAACAGATTATTAAAAGTTGGTTTTTCAAGCGACAATGTCAAGCATATGTATGAACTTATTTTAAATGTATAAAAAATATAGAAACAATATAAAAAAATAAATGTATGAAATAAAATGCAATTTCTATTTCTAGAAATCACATATTAATTACAGTTTTAATCGGAAGTTGTAATTAGGAAATACAAATATTAAACAATTTTAATCGCAAAAATTTTTCTAAGATGTATACGGTATTAATATGAAATAACAAACATTTTCACACAATTAAGTAAAGAATCTCGTCAATTTAAATCAGAATAAAGTGTCTTTTCAAAGAACAGTTGAAAAATAATGAAATCCTTGATACGCATATTGTCAGTTTAATAATTTATGTATTTATGAGAAATATTTTTCGTAAATTAATGGATATATTTCAAATTTCAGGAAATGATAATATGCATCATTCAAATGCTAATATTTATCCATAAAAGAATTGGATTGCGTAGAGAAGAAAATGATGTAATAAATATTAGAATTTACAGGTGTAAAATAAGGTGACTAAATAACTTTAAATTTAGATGTGCATCCCATGATGATGCTGAAATAGTCCTTATAAATTTTATAAATCCGTTTTAACTTCTTAGAGACAAAAAATCTTTTTACTATATATCAAGCAAGAATTATAAAAATAAAATTTCAGACATTTTAAATTAAAAAATGTTTATTTAAGGCATTTTTTAATCACTTCAAAGATAAATGTACTTTTTAATAGAAATTTAAAACTCTAAATGAAATTTCACTTATAACAAGCACTGAAATTTCATACACCAAAATCATTAGAGTAAATATGGACCAGGAATACCAATGGGAAACTAATTTAACTTTAAATCTTTCACTAATTTATACACAACTTAATTTTAATTCCCTTAGTTCTACCATTTTATAAGAAACATACATTATTATATTTTCAAATTCATTGCTTTTTGTACATGCATAAGCTAAACTTTTAAGTGAATAAAATTGTTGAATAATAAATTCGCGCGTTTGTTTACAACATTCACCCAATAATAATAATAATCCAAATACTTAATTTCAATTTATCCTCTCTATGGATCTTTCAACACTAAACGATTTCAATACTACAACAATTACGATAACACTAGTTCGTAATTAAAGCATTAATCACATATAGCAACTTCCGAACACAGTATTAACAGTAATTTGCTTAGTATATAACTCTCATTTAATTAACTTAACAATAAGTATTTATTTTATTACAATAAATTAATTTTATCAATAATTGATAATACTGAAAACAAAATGTGATCTTTGTGTTTCAAATATAACTAAATATACCCACAAGAATATACTTATTTAGTTTAATAATCAAATAAGAGTCGTATCTTATTGTAAGGAACGGAAGAATGGTATCTTATTCAAAGAATATCTGAAGCAACTACATAGATCTTAGAAATACTTAGATGCTTATGAGGTTCTAAAATAACAATTAATTATAGTTTAATATTTTTTTCTTCAGATTTTAAAAATTAAATGAACTGGACCAAAATCTCTTAATATCTGTTAATATTCTTATAACGCTAAGACTTTTATTCAATAAAATGTGTTTTGTTAAAAGAATAAAATATCTGTATGGCAAAAATATTTTCTTTTTTTGATTTTGTTTATGTGCTTAAAACTAAAGGGAAAACAATTTATTCCCTGTCACATAAATTTTCAATTTTTAAGAATTTGCGCTTTATAGAGAATGCCAAAAATTTCAGAAACAATTACTTTATTTCCGGCGATCCCTTTAGTCTTCGGCAAACTTATTGAAAAAAAAATTGTGGAAGAGGTTTTGATATGTGCTGCTCAATATCATTTTTTCCAATTGTATATTATTTGTATACTCCTCATTAATAATTTTGAATGAATATAGGTATAATTCCAATGTATTCTGTCGGGAACTCTTAAACTCGCTTTAATTCGAATATGATCGATATGAAGCTAAATCATTACATCGCATTTCTGAGACATTTCATTTTAAAGCATTTGAGTTTAACGCTGCATATATTCACATAATCTGGCGAGCTTTATACATAATATTCCAATATTTACCGATAGATTTTTAGGAAAAACTTTAATGTTTTTCTTTAAAAACATTGAACTCAATGGTATTTCCTATATATTGTCAATTTTTTAATATTTTTCTTAAAATCTCCAGTTTTCTAAAGAAAATATATTTCATGAAAAAATATGCTTAACTTTTGATTAAGTTTAAAAGTAATTGCTTATGGTAAATAATATTTGATAAAATTAAATATTATTTAATAAATACAGTTATAGATTAATTCAAAATAGGACCATAAATGAGAATGCCTTCATTTTTAATTCATACCTTCATTTTTAATAGCTTCATTTCATCTGTGTACTTGTAAAAATTAATTTAATTATACAGTTATTAATGTTTTAATACATTTATATAGAAATATATTTAATTAATTTTGATAAATCCATTCTTGCTATAATGTATGAGTAAATAAGTAATTATTTTAATTATGTATACCATATACTTGCTTAAAAATTTTGAGGAATAACCGGATTTTGCATCTGACTTGCAAATGAATGTAGAAACATCAAATTTGTTGTAGTAATTGTATTAATGTAGAAAAATTAAATTTTTATGACATGTGCATAAAACAGGTATGTATTAGTTACTTCATGGAACTTTACATAAGAAGAAAACATAAGTAATTTTGCAACAAAAAAAGCAATCTCGTTGGGAAAGGGCATTCTTGAAAAATAATAGTCACAGTTTTATGTGATAAAAAACATAGAAAGATAACAAAAAGGAGTTTTAATAAAGGATATACACAGTCCTAATTCCAATTCACTGGAGGCATCGACATTCCGCGCAGTCAGTTAAGTTGCCGGTTAATGGGAAGCGCAGACTAGACACAGAGTAAGCTGTTTTCCAGTTCTCCTACAGCCCTTGGAAGAGGACTAAGGACAGCAATATATCTAAGAAGATAGTCCAACAGATTCCATACATGAATCAGGCATATAAATCAAGCTGGCCAGACATTCCATACACATTTACTCCAAACCAAAACCCTCAAGATATTCCTCAGAAACTACATCTCGATAAGTCGTGAGTTATCATCCATTGGAATTAAATGAATGCCTGTTTCATCAACATATGTGTGGACATGTAAAGCAAGGATCTCAACTCAATATCTCACACTAGTCATAGTTCCTCTGGAACATATGCTGATCAATGTGACCACCGAAGAAGATTCCTGAATAAACCCTTATTCCACCGCTACAGTAGCTGTGCCTTTCCACAGACTTGAATTAATGATATATATGATATGATATTATATATATATATATATATATATATATATATATATATATATATATATATATATATATATATATATATATATATATACATATATATATATATATATATATATATATATATATATATATATATATCTGTGTGGTGCATTATTCCCTCCAGATCAATACAAATCCTAAATATCTCTCCTGGAATTGTCTGTAAAAAGTGCAGATGCATATCACTGTTTCCGTACTTCGTACTGAATGTAAATTCTTTGCACTCCAGCTACAGAGTGTTTCAACAAGCCGTAGTACAGAAATGCTTGTTCTCGTTCGTTCACAAAGAGATGCAAAATAGTCTTCAGTAAGTGTTTTAGCAAGTGGTAGGCCTGGAATATATCTTCGGGACATATAGATATTTCAGTTTGCGATTGATTCTTGAGACAATGAACCACACTGTTAGACTCATTAAGACACAAGAATTTCATCTATACCAGACCTTTAGAGTGTAGTGGTTGAAAAGTAGAGTTTTCTGTCACAATGCATCTTTATAGTGGGATCCTCAGCATACCTCGGCGTTTTATGGTCAGTATTTCCTCTTTTATTAGACAAACATTATATGAAGCTCAAACCAACAATGTATCGTTCAGTTGTTGTACTCACGATATAGGGAGTAAATGTTGCCTACCTCTAATACATACACTCTCTCTTTTATTCTTTCTCATTTGCTAAATACATAGATTTTATGAATATAAATCACGTTTGTCTTCTTTCTGCAAATTTAGCTTCCGGTTCCTGCATTATCCTTAGTTTAATTATGTAATATTTAATCTTTCTGTTAAATAATTATTTAGGAAATAATGTTTTTTTTTACTGACAATCGGGACCGCATATGGATGAAAAAAAATTAAAACTGTAACTGCTATGGGAAATAAACTGCTATAGGTGAAACTGTAACTGCTACAGGAAATATTTAAATACATTTTCAACTATAATATTTTTGTCCGTATGGCAGAAGATAAAATAATAATAAAAAATCTAATTTCCCCATAGCAGTTTTCCTAAGCATTGAACATAAATTTTACAATTAATTATAATCATATACCAATTACGTAAATACTTAACATTAAATATGAGGCGAGTATTACTTGCAAAATAACAAATGCGTAAATTGATATTAAGATATAAGCAATTTTGATATATAGGTGAGATATATCTAAAAATATGGTAACTTTGATATCTAGCATTGAGAGAACATAATCTTTAGACGTTTATTGATACATATAAAAAATAAAGCCATCAGAGATCGTCAATAAGTGTTAAGAAAGTCAAAGGGCATATCATGACATAATTCTTTTCTGTTTGGCACTAAATGGCTGAAACGATTGAGAATTTTATTGCTGTCTTAATGGCAGTATGTATCTTGGAGTTAACTTTGATTTTATTTGATAATTGTTTACAAAAGATTTTCGTTTTTTCTTGTAAGAAATAAAATACTGTGAGCGTGTTTATAAAATAAACTCTCTTGTGTGTGTGATTACTGATTACTTAGCACGGATCTAAGCTGACAAGTTCTTTATTTTAATATACATAAATATTCTAAATATGAAACTCATATGAAGGAAACACATTTATAAGGGAAAATGATATATAATATGAATCTGTAACAGATACTCACATTTCAAAAGTACAAGAATTGCGAATATCACGTTTCTTAATTTATCCATGGAAACAGACAAGAATTTTAAATTAACAGTCAAATTGCATATTTCTGTGATAATTTTTTAAATAAGTTTTATTGCGATAATAAAAGGATTTGATTTCGAATAACATTTTGGAATGCTGATTTAAATAAAAAAAATTATGAATAAAATATGCTTTAAAATGTTATTTCCTGCATAATTTAGTATTTGAGCAAAGAGATATACATTTTCCCTTACTAAAAATGATATAATTCACAAACTACTTGTTGCTTTGTGTACTCTTCAATACAATATTTTAACCTATTAATATTTAATTGTGTTTTCATATTCAAGCAATCATTTTAGTAAAGTTTCCATAAATAATGCAGACATTGGTTTCATAAAATCTCTTTGCGAATTTGCTGCAAAATATAAATTCATATATATGTGTTCACTCAGTCATAAGCATTTGCAATATCTAAAAATAGATTTTATTTAGATACATTCTCATATTTTAAGTTCATTAGTATATATTTATTTTTGAGAATAATACACCCTGCTGTTTCTGTAGACTTCATTTTTGATTATTGGCAAACTATTTTGTATAATATTATAATTCTAATAAAATGATTCGATTAGTAATTACTAAAACATTAAAAAAAATCCTAAAACAAATTTAAAATGAAATTGAATTCATAAATTTTACTTCATACTTTTCAAATATATTTAGAGAACAAGATACTTATTTACTGAAATAAATTTGGGAAAAATAGATGCTTGATGAAAAAAAGAACAAGTTGAAAGTAGCAGCTTTCTATATTATTGAGATATATCTAGGCTATACTTTCGATGAAAAAAAAATCAATTTCATATTTTTCTTTGTTGTTAAAAAAATTCATCATTTTTTACACATTTTTGTTAAATTGCTTTATAGTCTACTTTTGGGCCGTTTTATTTATTCGGAAAGTAATTTCGTTTTTCATGAAAATGAAAAACGTATAATGAATAAATATCATTTTGCATTGCATACTGTCCATTCTAGTCCAATAGCTTTTAGCACCTTTCTGGTAGTAGCACCATTTCACACTCATAAAGTGGTTCGTTTTTACTAGCAAAGATTTGATCTAGGTGGGATAAACAAAATGACTTTCCGAACAACCCTCTGAGATAATCCATAAATAATTTACTATGTCTTACTAATACCTTTTGAAGAGTAAAGCTTGTAAGTGAGGGCAAAAGTTTGAGCTAATCACAATACATTTAATTTCTATTATTTATGGTATTATGCTTCATTAATATATAAACATTATGAATGATTATTTTTCATTTTAACTGAGGCTACAGTGGAATATAGATATGGAAATTCAGATGATAATACATCCAAACATTTGCGTTTTAAATATATTGCTGAATTACATTTCTCCATTTAGATTATTTAATTAATTTTAATTTATTTCATATGCAATTTCCTCCTTTCATCAAGTGTTCACATTTTCATAAATTTAATAATGTGAACATGAAACAAAAACATTTTGCTTATAATCCATTTTCTTTGCCGTGAATAACGAATCATTAGTTGCTCTCTGTAGTGGAATAAAATATAGGAAGAAATAGATTAATCTTTATTTAATTTGAATTTAGAATTGAATAAATTATAATAAAAGATGATATAATGCTTAAGGTAAATCCTGCGCTGACACATTAGTGTCGTAAAGTTGATTAAAAAACTTTATTTTAACGAAACAAAGCATTTGAAATGAACGTTGAAAGTTATTTTCTTTTATTTTTTAGTTCTTGAATATTCTTTGCAAAAAAAACACAATATTTGCCAAAAGTATACTAATAGCAGGTATTGTTATACCTTACATACTAATAGCAGGTATTGTTATACTTGTTATTCAGTAGTTCATGGAATCATTACAAGAAAATAAGTCCAAAGAAATTAGATATTCATTACGATATTTCATTTCCTGTTATTTTTTTATTTTTTATATCTATCTATCAATATATATATACACACACACACACACACACATATATATATATATATATATATATATATATATATATATATATGTATGTATTTCAAATTCATATAGTATGCGTGTACTAAGTCGCACGTCGCACCTACTTCTAATAAACGTTAGGTGATTCCTCTTCGACTAAAGAAAGTGATACTTCAACATTATTTGGAGTTTAAATTGACATTTTCTAAAAAAAAACATTTTCGCCTATAACACAGCAACTGCTCATGTGCAGCAAAATAATGGCTCAAGTATACGAAATTGGTAGTAAAGGATAGATCAACTGGAAATAGACAACTTGTTAATTCAGTAAAGGACACTGTAAATTGAAGTCAATGGGTTTTATGGTGCAAATAGACATTACAACTTCACCTTAACTCTTGGCGCTACGTTCATTTACTGATGTAAATGTATTGATGTGTTGCTTCATTTATTCACCTATTGTGAAATAAAATCTTTATATACACATACCTTGTTGTAAAATGACTGATATCTGCGTCTGCATTAGGATCATGTTCATTCAAAATGGAGTGTTTATTAGTAGCAGAATGGATTTTTTAAGCAAATATGGTTTTAGTTTGGTTCTTTGTGATGTCCGGACTCCAATTGTCTACTATATATATTAATGCTAATTTACTCAGTTTATTATCCAATATCAGTATCAATAGAATTTTCTTAGTATTAATAGACATTCTTATTGTTTTAATCATACAAATTTGTTATAAGCTGCGATTGCGTATCTTAGTTGTTCTTAACTGTTATGAATATCTTATAGATTTTACAGTAGCATGTACAAAATATTAGAGCCCAAAGTCATTCCTGTCTTACAAATTATTCCTTTAACTATCTTTCAACAGGATGATGTCCGTTAACATATTACAAGGAAAGTTTAAAACGATTTTTCAACAAAAGATAAATGGCTCATTCCTTTGTCTATTCGCCGGATATATTATCTAATTAATATTTGTGAGATGGTTAGGTATCACTAGTGATCCTTATCTTGTTGTGATCCTTATCCTATTGTGATCCTTTTTACGCAGCATGTATGATGAACGTATACAAACAATTCGAAATATATCTTACTCACGAAGCCATGAAAATCAATTTGATTTCATGTTACGGCGTATAACAGTATATATTGCAACATATAGTGGCTACACCAATTGAATAATTTTTGTTATTTTAGTAAATCATTTTAGAAACTTTGTGTACAAGAAAAAAATAATCAGCTATTTTTTAAATTTCTTTAGTAAAATTCTCAGTAAAGAATTCTTTAAAGAAAAAACACTGAGGCTTTGGTATAAATATTTATATTGATCTCACAATATATATTGCAACCCATTAAGCTAAGAGCGCAATTTACGCTATTTTCTTTTTAAATGTATTAAATTCTATACTAAAGTTACTTTAAGGGATAATTTAAGAAAAATGACTTCGTTTCCGATCAAGATTTGTGTACTTAATCAGTAACACTTCAGCGTCTAAAACATCAACAAAATTGCGATAGTTTTTTATTGGAAAGTTACTGAAATTTAACAGATTGTTAAGTTTAAGTACGTGACCAGTTTTTATTCAGGAAATTTCAATTTTTTAGGAAAAGCATAAATTTACTCACTGACGATATATTTTGGACTTTGAAAAACCAGTAAAATATTAAGAATTTCTTCTCTGAAAATGTTACCAGACATATTTCGGCTTTAACATTTTGATTTCTAGTAATTTTATTTCTGAGATAAAATTTTCTAGTAGTGATATATTTATAAAATTTAGTTTAATATTAATCATTTAAAAATAATTTCAAAATTAAAGTATATTTTTTTTGGAACTTTATAGTTAAAATATTAAATTCAATTTTTATATTTTTATAACTGAATATTATGTAATTGAATTATTTAATGGAATAAAATGCAACGATTTTATATATTCTTTAATCTCATATATCTTATTCTAATGTTTTATAGCTTTAACTCGTATCTGTGTGTTATATGTATTGAGTTATACATGAAAAACAGGGAGTCCATATATTTAAAAAAATACATAACACACTCGTAAATGTAATTTTAAAACACATTGTGTCCCAATATATAATTTGAAATAACAATTTTTTATAACTGTTCTTGTGCAAACCCTTGCTTTCATTAGAAAACGAGCACGTAAAAACAATGGAAAAGTATTGGTTTTGCTAACTTAATTAAAAAAGTTGTTTCACACCATGAAACTAGGTCTCGCAAATATATTAATTAAGTAAAATAAATAGAATAAAGTCTTCAACACTTGATACCCCCTTTGATTTTAATAATAAAATTATTAATTATTGAAGTTAGGAACTCATCTTATGCGCTCGTTACACACGGAATGCATTTCTTATGGGCAGCATATTGGGGAAAGCAATAGAAAAAAACTAAACTTTTAAAATACAAAAAATAAATAATTAAGTAAAAATAAATATTTTTCTTTTAAAATATTGCACCGAGGAAATATGTAAAAATAAATGGGATCGGATGAAGAATATGTATTTTTCTACTTCATTCGCAAATACACATTTTTTTTAAAAAAAGAGATAAAATAATCACATGCCTACATTCTTGCAAAACGAGTTCTGAAAGAGGATGTTATATAATTTAAAATTATATCATTGCTTCATGAGCAACTTTATAGGGAATTTATATCGGCATTAATTATTTTTAAATAAATTACGAATGCTATAATCAAACTTTCTAAATTAAACACTAGTTATATTGAAACATTAGTTTGTTAATACCTTTATAGAAATTTTACTGTATTTCTATTTTAATGCAATCCCGGGGAAAAAAATAGTCTAAAAACTGAAAAAAGGTATATTTATGAAGTTTTTATCTTCCTTTATTTTCACTTTCTTATAACTAAGAAACAGTTTTTGAAAAATTTAAATGAACTTTTATATTTGAATTATTTTCCTCCAATAATAAATGTTTAAAAATTTGAATTAGCATTAATGAAAAGTCTATCATATTTAGCTGCTATTTATGGATGTGACATTTTTGTCATTTTATTTACTTCTTTACAAATGGGCAATTCATTAATTAAACAACTATACAATTCGTTAACTAACAATTTTACAATACATTAATTAAACAATTATATTGTAGATAATGTTTACTGAAATTTATCTCCAGAGCACAAACACATCATTTAACAAGTTAACTCTTTCCATGTGTATCAGTTAGTCTAGAAATTGGGAAAAATATAGGAGCTAATATCTGAGCAAGTGTTTTGGTGTATTTATGGTGGTAAGCATAATTTTGGTGTATTTTCCTATAATACTGTGAATAGGTAACAAAAAATTATGCAATACTCCTATTAAATATAAATACTAAATATTTTTTGATATTACAATAATAAAATTTCAATATTACTATAGGAACAATCATATTTAATGTCGGTCATCTACTGTAATGTTTTGAATTTGAATACTTAATTCGGGTTTAATCAGTTTTAAAGAAATGCTTACCATAATCTAGGAAGTACTTTATAATTACTGAAGTATGAGTTTTAAGCGAAATTTTAAACCAAGCAAATTCATAACATCATTTAATTTACTTTATCACATATTGTATTCGTGATAATCTACTTTGATGCACTATTTTTGAACAATTAAACAAAGCAATCAAACCAACTTTATTAACTGTTCATTAGATTCATATTCCTAAATGTAGAGAAATTTACTTTATAATCACATTCAATATTCTTGGTAAAATCAAAGTTTGAGCATAAATATGAATATAAATTTAAGATTTGGAAAGATCATAAGAAATCGGGTCATTAAACAAATAGCGGAGAGAATACGATACCAAATATTAGCTAAATAAAGTTGATATCATTCTTCCGGTAGTATTCTTTCGATCATTAAGCAAGTAAAGAAATACAAAATTAAACTAAAGTAAAAATATAATAAATAAAATAAGAAATTACTCTTTTTGTTAAATAATCTAGAACAATACATGAATCGAATCTTCGATTTATTTTTTTCTGATCATTTCCTTTAGTTATTTGAATGATCTTCTTCCAAATGTTCATAAGGTACTTTGTAAAGCTTAAGGAAGCACATTTATCTTGATTGTATCAAAATCATTCATTTAAAGTATATATATATATATATATATATATATATATATATATATATATATATATATATATATATATATATATATATATATATATATATATATATATATATATATATAAGTAACTAAGAGAATATCTTTTAAAATAAAAATTAAATGTTTCTCATGTGTTTCCTTACTATAAATAGATAACCGAAAGGGACTGACTTATGTAAATATGATATGTACATAGCTTATCTACCGAAATGTTTAGGCAAAAATAGTAAAATTTTATAAATTTTGATTAAATTGCGAAATTATGAAAATAAGAAAATAAAACTAAACATGTAAATTAAATTCAGAGAATATTTTCTTACTTCATAGTTTTCCAAAAGATTTTGTAATTCAAATGGAAAATCTCAAATTTCTAATTAGCTAATTAGTTCTAATTCTAATATTCTAATTAGAATGTATTAAAGTAAAAATTGTTTGATCAGGCAAATCGGAATTTAAAACACAAAAACATCGTATTAAGTAATTTAAAATAACAATTAAATTTTATATACAAGTTTGTCGATGTAATTAAAACTGTAAGCATGTTGCCATGATAATTAAACCTAAATTATCATTTTATATCATACTTAGAAATAAAATAAGAATCATAAATATTATTTTCAAAGATACTGTAATTTTTTTTAAATCTCAAAAGATGATTATTAAAAATAATTCCTGGACATATATTTTAGTGTACATAATATTTATATTTAGAAACAGGGTTCCTTTCTGGAAAGTAAAGTGAACATAAATTATATTCTAATAAAGTAAAAAAACAAGTTTTAGATATGTATTAAGGAAAAAGCTATAAAATATATCTGTTTTTAATCAATAATTATCATTTACGTTTAATGAATATTAGCTGCATGTAAACTTTTAACTCTAGACTTTTGTATGAACATTTAGATTTTTTTTTGACTTGCCGAACTAATAAATGTTTTTGTTAAATTCAACTTGTCTCGTGTCAGCACTTTGAAATAAGCAAAGAAAATATTCTTTACTGTCATCAATATATTTGTGAATACTTTTCGTGGCCACACTAATGTTCGAATAAAAACAAAATAAAAGACGTATATTGTGGAATAAATCTAGAGTTTTTGTATTTGTGCATAAATTGTTTTTTTTAACGTTAAAACAAGAAAATATCGCAAAAATCACAACGTGAATAAAGAAGTGTAGGACTAGGATACCTCTACAATCTATGCTTATAACAATCATTGAATTTTAGGGATTGACTTTCAATATAGGAAAACTTTGTCATAAAACGTTTAGTTATATATTTGTATATATTTTTATAAATATATATAGTTAATAAAATTAAATACTATATTGAAAATTATCTTAATATTCTCTTTAAGAACGGACTTTTATGAAAACATTTCTTAATAAAATGTAACACATGTAACACCGTATAAAAGCTATGAATTATAATGTGTTGATTAAATTGCAGTAAAATCATTCTGAATGAAAATAGTGTTTTCTTAGATTATATGGAAATCATTGAATAAACTGTGTACTGAAAATTTAATAAATGCATACAGTATTTCCCTTAGAAATGTTTCTATTCAAAATTTGTTCGTATGACACTAAGTTTTAAAACTCTTTGGGGGCACTATTTGCATGGGAAGTGGACATAAGAGCTTCTGAACCAAATGTTTACATCAGATTCCTTTGACAAATCAATATCCTCATTATGTCTGAAAATGAAACCGCTTACAGACACCAGTTACATATTGATAAAATGAATCGTTGCTACAAAAATAATCATGTAGTTTAAAAAAACAGAGATTTTACTTCAATGAATTCGTATAATTGTTCACATTTTAAAATAATATTGTATGCGTATTATTTACTTAAAGAAGTTAATCCTAAAAAGATAAGTAAAAGTGTATAAAAAATTCTCATATATATATATATATATATATATATATTTTAATATGATTTAAATTTTTAAGTTAAAAATAAGAGCAGTATGCATTTATTGTTTAAAATTTGATACTTCTTTGGGCATTTAGTGATTTGTAATCGTTTCGCGTATTTATTATCATATTTCAAACATATAATAGAAGTTTATCATATTTCAAATCAATAATTTATAGCATATATTTGTTTATTTTTTATTAACAATTTTCAATTTGAATTCTGATTCATCATTTCCTTAAAATCCTATTCTTCGTCACACATGCCATATCTGTTATTGCTTCCTTATTATGCAAATTATATTGCGTATCAAAATTTTATAAATAGAAAATTACCTATTTAAATGTCTTAGTATCATTAATCTTAGATATTTATTTGAGATTTTATCAACAGTTATAGTTAGCCAGGCTGTTAAAAATGGTGATTAATTGTCCATATAATGTTGATTATTTAAAAGGGAAAACATTTTCGGGAGCAATGTGAAACAGTTCTATTCTTTGATTTACTAGGTGTATTTATTTTTTTGTTTCACATTTTAAAATGTATTTTACATTTCAATAAAATCTGCATTAGTTTATAATTATTAAAATTTTGGGGAATAAACTAACAATAAGCGTTTAGCAAATAATCCTTAAGTAAACAACTTGAAAATAAGATACTGCGTCATTTAATTAAAACTTTCACATTTTTCATGAATGCATTTTGTTGATTTCAAAGTATTATAAGAATTTTTTCCCCCTTAATTTCGTTTTAATGTTGTATACAAATAAAATATTATATTTATATCATTTTCTAACTTACAGAAATCAAAATTAATCTTCATTTTAAGGAAAATTAATTGAAGGTTAGAAATCTTTGAACAAAATACCTAATTCAAATGCTGGATATTTTGACATTTTGCTTATACATTTATAAATAATTTTTGAATTAACTTAAACATTAAAAAGAATGATAATATAATATTAATAACATATGTTTCTAGTTGTAATAATCATATTATGTAAACCCAATTGATAACACGATTTTATAGTTTATAGAAATATTATTTATAATAATTGCCGACCTCCCTGTCTAGTGGTCAGAGTGCCTGACTGCAAATAGGGGGGTCTTGGTTCGAATCCTGGTTCGGGAAATTATGTACTTTCTCTCTGTATCTCTCCTGTCTTTGTCCTTTCTGAGTATGAATGAGGTGTGAATGGTTGTCTACCCTATAAATGGGTTCCTGTGACATGTGTGTACTGAAGCAGTCGGATTCCACACCAAATATGGTTCAGTATGAAAAAGTGGAGCAGCGCACCCCATATTGTCAGCCTAGCTGGCACAAGACAAAAAAAAAATTAATAATAATTTGCATAGAGATAAATAACAGTTACTTGCGATTAATACGGTAATTAAATGAAAGTTTAAATGTGGTAAAGCAGAGCGCTCACATAATACTTTGCTTTGTTAAAATTAAGATACGTATTTTATTAAGAGACATTCTACCTATCATTATGTGTAACTTCTAACTAAACAGAGTTTAATTACACTACAATTTATGTACAATAAATTTAAATATTAACATGAACAATAACAATTTCTACATTTTTAACTTGCCTCCCAACATAAAAAGATGATTTCTAGAGAAGTCTGAATTATAGTAAATGCTTTTACTTATATTTTATTACAAATTTTTTCTCTACAAATACAAAAGGAAGAATAAAATAGCTTTGTGTTTCCTTTAATTCCTCTGATTCGCCTCAAGTAGGTGAAACAACAAAAGAAATTGCTGTATACATGAGCCACTTTTGTTGACCAGAGTCATCGTTTCCTCCTTTATTTATTTTCATTTAATCTCCTGATGGCAGGACATATAACAATCTTTTCTCCATTTTCTTTAGTTACATACATATTTGATGATACAGAATACTTGCACATTATGTTTCAAAAATACTATTTTAAATTATAATATAAATAAAATGTACTATCCATATCAGATTAATTTCGTAATTTATTAAAGAAAAGAATTTTTTTTGCTTACTTATTATCATCACATTTATTTAGATATTAATTTAGGTTCAATATTAGCTGAACTCAATTTGATAAGAAGCAAAATAGTTATGTATCATGTAACAGGAATACATTTAAATTCATTAGTTTTTTTTTTTTTAATAAAATACTACTTTTACTTATTTAAAATTTTAAGTTTTAATAGAATATTATTTTTTAACTGCAATAATAATTTACTTGGATTTGAAGACGATGATTGTCATTGTCTTCAAAAAATACTTTTTATATATTTTAGTATAAAATGATTTTTATCCATTCAAGTGTTTATCAAGTGATGATGTATGAAAGTGAAGTATCTTTTTCTGTATCAGTTTCAGACAAACAGATAGTGTTTAATTGATTTTCTGAGCACTTTTGTCAATATGTTATATTTTATCTGAAAACTAGATATGATATAGAAAAATATTTTTCTGAAAATTAAGTATATATTACTTTAAAAATATTGAGAAAAGTGAATTATTGGGAACAATAACAACATTCAAAAGTAGTAATCATATAGCATTTTTTTTTATCAATACATGTTATTTTTGATAATCTATTGTTAATTTTCATTGCAGAAACGCTTAAGCTATAATTTAAATAGAGGAAAATATTTTCAGATAAATGTATTCCACTCTAAAATACTTATGAAGCGAAATCGAAATGAATTCTGTAAAATTAAACGCATAAATAAGAAAGGTTCATCACTTAAATCATATTATTTGAAAAAAATTTTTGAAGATCCAAGCGATTAAAATGCATTAAGACATGTTTTATGTATATTTAAAGCATACTTATGATTTTATTAAATGCAGGTATATCAACCATGTTAATTAAATTACTTTCTATCATATATGGAGATTAATATTCTAAAATCATTATTTTAAGAGTCTTTTTACCTTACATTATAAAAAGTTTGATACATAACTTATTAGATTTCAGTAATTTTATTAAAACGTGCAAATTTTAATATATATATAACTTAAGATATCTCTTTAAAACTTTTTGTATAAAATTATCAAATTTCCTTGCTGTAAATGTTCTATGTATTCTATTGATGAAGTTAACCAATTTTTTGATAATATTCCTTAATTATTTACCTTTTTATTTTCCCAAAACCTACAGAAAATTTGTAAGGTAATATTAAAGTAGAAAAATACTCCCAGAAGTTAGTGGGAATTTATTCTTTAAGGAAATAATTAGAAATGTGATACCTTTGCTTAAAATTTAAATTATAATATAGAGCTGAAAATTTTTATAGAATTATATTTTCCAAGATATTTATAACTTCAGAAAATAGTGTGAGTCAAATAATATCGAACGATCATATCTGTATATGTGGCTGCTTTAAATGAAATACAATATTACATTTAACTTTCTCAATCTTGGTGAAAGATTGTTTAAAAATATCATTTTATATTCGTTAAATGAAGAATTACAATATGGTAATATAAATACGGAACAATATAGACAGCTTTAAAAAAACTATTATAGTTTTATTTACATTGTTTAAAAAATAATAATGGGGTACATATTATTTTTCCAATAATTATGTGACTCTAAATTTTGTAAATATGAAAACTGGTAATTAAAAATCAAATCTGAAATTTATATTATTTAGTGAAATATTACTTGATATTTCCCAATAATTTAAAAATGAATAGGTATGAGAATTAAGCCAAATAAAGTTGAATATCATAGAATTGTTCGATAAACTATTTTTTAATGCAACAGAAACTATTTAATTAGAAGTGAATTAATATCTAGGAAAATTTCATATTAGATAAACTGTGCTTAAAACTCTTTTATTCTGGTAATAGTAACTTTTAAATAAATCAAACAAAATATTTTCAAATACAATAGTATCTTGTTATATATATAAAGATAATATCTCTGTTGTTAATGGAGGATATACATTTAATCAATTCATCAGCACAATTTTAATATTTCTATGACCAAACTACAATATCGGAAAAAATAACTAGGGATTGTAATTTAGTTTATATTATTTAGTTTAGTAAAATTAGGTTTAGTTATGATGGTAAATGTTTCCAGAAAATATAAGAAAGTCAATCATTTTTTGTAATTAGATAATGATAAACTAAATTAAATATTACAAAGCTTATATAGTTTCTCGAAAAATTCATAATGAAAATATTTTTCTCTTAAAAAGATCCTGATGTATGCAAAACAAGAAAATAACATTACTATAAATTGTTTTTAAAAATAAATTTGCGTTAAAATGATTAAAACAAAAACATGATAATGAGATTATCATCTAACAAAAAAAGAGATTATTTTTGTCTTTAGACTGTTAGTATTCAATGTTGGAACACTAGTAATATTACATTAACTATAAATCTAATCATATTTTACTGATAACATATCAGCAACTCCTTTTACCTTCTCTAACACAGCTCCACCCATTCTCATTTGACGTACTTTTTTATTAATATCTCATTTGCTAGAAAATATTCTCACGCAAGGAAGAATATTATTAATACCTAGTATGACGTGTTTTGTCTGAAATGAGAGTTCACACCAGTTTCATATAAAATGAATAACTACCATTTTGAATTGTATTTAAAAATTTTACTTTATTTCTATGGGGAGCGAGATATTCTTATTGTATTGTTCAAATTATTGAATGATTTGTTAGAGTGAAAAGTTTAAATATACATTTAAATTATTTCAAAATAAAATTTATATTTTGTATTTGCGAATAATTTGAAATGAAAAATAACACTGAACGATTTCATATGGTGTATTTTAAGTGAAATTTAATGTTACCATTCCTAGTAAAAAAAAATTTTGCTACATAAGTAATACAATTTAAATGGAGTCAATGTAGTAGGTTGCGGTATAAGTTCGTAGCGTTTTTACCGAATACTTTTATTTAAACAAAAAACGATAATTATATCAATAAGTTAATAAATTATATATTCGCCGTTGCCGTTTGCAACATCTTCCCCCTCCTCTCTATCAATTTGTTGATGTTGTTTAGCCAAAAATCGCTTGGTTTGGTGTCAAAGAAAATTCTGAGACAGTTTTTAAGGAATTATTTGTTATCGAAGGTAATATCCTTCATATGGTTTGACCAGGAGCGGAAAAGATGGAAATTGGTTGGCGCAAAGTCCGGAGAATCCGGTGGATGCTGTAGGAACTCTAATTCGAGCTCTTGTAGTGGGGCTTTGACAACTTGTGCAACAAGGGGCCTGGCGTTGTCGCGTAGGAGTATGCTTTGACCATGTCGATCAGATCTTTTCAGTCGAATAACCTCATTCACGTGCTGTAGCTGGGCAATGTAGAGCTCATTGTGGACTGTGACATTCTTTTCGAGCATACCCCAGTGCACCAAGAGGTCTTTAAGAACTGGCTCAACAACTTCTTTGATGCCAGACCAGGCGATGTTTGGCGGAACGGCATCAACAAATTGGTAGAGAGGTGGAAAGAGGTTGAATACAGCAACGGTGAAAATATAATTGATTAACTTATGGATATAATTATTGTTTTTTGTTTAAATAAATATCTTTCGTAAAAACGCTACGAACTTTTTCCCCAGCCTAATAGTTTAAGATACACAAGTAGCACAATTTAATTCAGTAAATCATTAAACAAAGATTTTGTGCAGTATTAAATTTAATTTAACTTCTATTACAATTAAGGGAATTTTATATAATGTGCTTTTATATATACATCACAATTGAATTTACGAATTGTTAAATTTAAGTCAGTGTAAAATTTTAAATTTGTAGATTTATTTGAATTTACTTGTTAATCCCTTAAACTCATAACTACAAGTTGCCATTAAGAAAAAATATTTAAAAGTATTCTTTTGAAGGCAAAAATAAAATAATCTAATATTAATAAATGAGAATAGCAAACTTACATAGATTCTGCTGAAGAACCTGATGAAAGCTTAATGGTATGGTATCTTCAAGTCAAAAACTAAATTCGTCATTTTTCTAGGATACAGATTGATTTGAAAAAAACAGTATTATTTCCCTTCTATGTATTTTGTTACATGCCTTGCTTCTTATGCGACTTTAGATAATCCTAAAATGATTGTTATCACATAAGCAACTTATAAATGAGCAGAATCCATTGCACGGTATAATAGCGAAAATTATGCAAATATTTTTGCTCTACAGAGCAATGTATGGGAATTAAATATTGTGAAGCTGCTTTATGATCCTAGAACTTTTTCAAATATATTTGTAACAATTTTGAGTGACCGAAGTCTGAGAACTTGCATTTTGTTTAATATTATTTTTCAGAATTATGGCTTACAAAATCACCTAATAATCATGAAATTCTGAAACATCAGCTAGCAGTAATTCTAAAAACATCAGCATTGAAACATTTTTACTCTTGAATCGGGAAATGTGCTGTAAGTTTGTCATTCTACTGCAGCTTTTTTACACAAGGTGGCTAATTCAAGCAAAATTCAAAGTATAAGTCGACTCGTAACCTCTATTAATATTGACGGATGAAAAGAGAATCAAATCCATGAGCTATTGAGTAAAACATTTCTAAGTGTTAAACATTCAGTCACCTGATCAACATGTATTTCTAAGAGTTTCTTCGACATTTGTGAAACATGTCGCGTCTCATCTTGATCTTGGTTATATCCGAGGATATAAATTGACTTTAACATATATATACAGGCAATAAAATTAACATTTGCATTGTTTATACACAGATAATTAAATTTACAATATGTATGAATGGTATAAAATTAAAGCGTTAACATTTGCTTTATTAGATAAACTGTAGAATATTTAAAATATTACAAATTGCAACGAGCTGATTCAGTTAATATTTTGCAGCAATTCAGTTTGCGTAACTGTAGTAATTAATGTTAAGAAAATATAGAACATACTAATTGTGCTATATTACAATGCATTCCTTCAGCATATCAAAAATCTGCATTCTTATCTCACAGTTTAAAAAATATTTATAAAATTTATGAAATATGACGAAAAATTAGGTATAAAAATTACTAGTTGATAAACTATGATGGGATTTTTAATAATGTAGAATACATTGTGCTGAGTCAATCAATATTTTGCATCACCTTATCTGGTATAATTATTAGAATCAACATTACAAAAATTAGTGGAGAAACAAATACAATATTTAATTCATCTTTATCATAAGAAAGAAGAGAAAAAAACTTGCAATGGTTTTTAACCTTTACCGAATTATTCCTATGATGATATTTGCCGTTCAGTTATGAAAGAATCCTAACAGAATTTTGACTCATTTTCTTAGATATAGGTGATTATGCTCTTTAGGAAAATGAAGGAGTTTCTCTAGAATGGCGAAGAAATGATGTAATTTCTTTCAAGTTTTTCATGCTTTAAGGGGCTATTATGTTATCAGATCCCATTCGTATATGTAATCTAAAATGATAACAACCCAATTTTCTGCAGATAATCTTCTTGTGTTTCTGCAATGTTCATCAACATCATCGTGTGAGTCCATAAATAAATCTGGGTCGATAGAAGAAGTCGCAGCTCTTATGTTCTCATTATACTTATGAGTTTCTACCTTATTGAGAACATAGTCGTTGACTTTTGTTAAATTGACAATTTTTCTTTGCGAGTTAATGTCATGCTGTATTATTGAAACTCCATTTTCTGCATCAGTTGATTTCTTAAACGTATTTAGTTCATCACAATTTATAATTTTGACTGGAGTGGAATATTTTTTTGAAAGGACCTAATGTAAATGTAATGTGGGAAATAACCAATAAACAAATATTTAAATAATTAAGCACTTATATTTAAAATTAACTAATTACTAATAAAGTTAAAATTTTTATGTGACTGAATAAACTATCGTATTCGTATCGAAACATCACTTGAAAGAGAAGTAATATTAATTAAGATACTATTACATTAGTAGATATGAGATGAATATAAAATCAGATTAACAATACAAATTTTTTAACCAGATTAATAGATTAACAAGACAAACTTGCTAAATAGACAAAAAGATTAACAAGAAAATAATAATTTTAAAGGGAAATAGAAATATCAAATAATTTAACAAGTACTTAATCAAATATATTGTAAATTTAACAACTAACTATAATATTTTACAATTCAGCGATACCAAACAGCTTAGGATAAAACGTTACAAGACTTATTAGAATTATGCTGAATAATAAAAAAAGTACTTAATAGTAATAAAACGACAAAGAATGTTAGCTAAGAAAAATGTAGAAAATTCATCAGAACATTTCTTCAATCTAGATTTTTGTTTATTTGTTTATTTTTAATGAAAAAGTATTTGAACACAAATAAATGTAGAATAAAAGTATAATCAGGTTTGTACAGAAATTAAATTACTGTTTATGATCAATAATATTCAATTATTTAAATTCATGAAATTATAAATAAATTTTCGATACAAAACTTGTAGAAAATGAAAAGGCTATTTATTTTAGAAAAAAATTAAAGAAATAAATTACTAAGGATAATAATTTAAAGCACAGAAAGTTTTAAAATAAATATATATTAATAGTGTTGAATTCTAAAAAGATCACTTACAATGAATCGTAGATTCTAATCCTTAAATCATCCACAAGTTGTAATTTAAAACGCAACTAAGAATTTTCTTGAAATTCTAGTATAAATCACTTGAACATCGAGAAAAGCAGCTTTGAGTTTCTTGATTGTTTGAAATATAAGTGATAATTCTGTTGAATGTAATCACTTAAGGATCATATTGATGGTTGCTAAGCGAAATGACGTAGTTGCTAGGAGAAATGACTCTAAATGGGAGAAAGAAGCCTGTTGCTAATAGAAACGGCTGAGTTGCTAAGGCTCTCACTTTCTAGAGAGTGGTGTCTTTTGACGCCATTAAAATTGAATGAAAAGAAATTTGGCTGTTTTTTACTTATAATTTCATTCATTACCGTTAGAATCAGTAGTAAATTTCACAAACTGAAAACGGGCTAAGGAGTTTTGATCAATGTAAAACTTTTTTGAAAATTGTTTCAATAACATTTTACTTTGTGAGAAAAAAATAACTATTAGAAAAGTTTCGAAATTTTCTACTGAAATATAACCCATCTCTTCTCTGGACTAGATACAGAAAAGCATGAGGTAAAACGGTACAACCAATATATGCAGTATATCTTATGTATCCCAGACAAAAAATCTCAGTGTGAGTTCAATAGATCAAAGTATCAGGCTTTTGTGAAATTGGATTTACAATGCCATCATTTCAGAATGTTCTCCCTAGCATTAATTTATTTATTTGCCAATGTGTGTGGTGCAGCATCATCTTACATGAACACAGGATGATAATCAACAAATATTGGCTCTGTTGAAAACTGGAAAGACATATTAGTCAACAGAGATACGTAGTGTTCTGCATTAACAGTGCAAATAGCAAGCCATTTAGGAGAGATTTATCAAAAAAGTATCATTCATTGATAAAGCCATTATAGACTACTACATTTAAATGAAGAATGAAGAAAAAGAAGTGGACTTCATCAGTACCACAAAATGCTGTAGTGGAATGATAGGTCCTTTCGTAAGCAGGCAAAATGTGAGTTTATCAATTATTGTTTATCTGTTATCAGTTATTTGAATTATTCTCGTCGTATAACATTATATAATCATTATCAAAGCTCTACGTATTGAATTCACTGAAACAAGTAAAGTTCTGGCTATGTTTCATCATTGCAGCTTCAAAATCATTGTTGAATCCTTCTTCTAGTACAATTGTTATAGTTTTCACAACAGTCACTTCACCTGTTTTCCATCATCTACTGTGTCTTAGGCTCAAAGAACCTCATCAGAGCTCAAATTTCAAAACCATTTTCTATAAGCTCCCAGTGTCGCGACTGCACCGATTCTTCAATTCTTAACTATCCAAAATTTCTTTAGAGATTTTGCTGCATTGTTATCATTCTAACAGCATTGTCTCATTAAAAATAAGAGTTATGTCAATGACACTGTTATTATAAGGAAAATGTGATACTTGAACTTCCGGCTTTTATGCCACTGTCATGCGGAATCTGTTCATCCGATTTTAGTACCCAAACATGTAGTCTGATCGAAAAAACTTAATTTTTTATACATGCCCAAAAGATGCATATATACATACATACATACATACATACATACATATATATATATATATATATATACATACATACATACATATATATATATATATATATATATATATATATATATATATATATATATATATATATATATATATATATATATATATATATATATATATATATATATATATATATATATATATATATATATATATATATATATATATATATATATATGGGTGTGGGTGGGTGTGCATGTGCACGAAGTTTTAAATAAAATTATTTTTTTAATATAGAAATATTTTTAACTTTTTAAATTTAATAAAGTTTTAAAGTTTAGAGTAAACCAACATTAAATAGAAATAGAAATTTCAGTAATGTTACTAAACCACTGTATTTACATTTAATAACTTGGCATAAGAAACTATGAATGTATTAACATTAACTATTAGAATAAAAAATTTTGAGTTTCAATTAGACTTTAAGCGTATAACGTATTAAAAACGTAAAAAATGTAAAAACTTTAAGCGTAAAAATTAAAAACAAGAATAGTGAATGATTCATACTATGTGTTCGAAATTTCTACGAACTTTACTAAGATTTTCCTGTAAAACTAAGTTGGTTTTGTGGAGTAAAATAAATGCTATTATTTAAATATTCCTTACAAAGTGACAGATACAAGAATTTATTTTTGTTATACTTCCCTCATACATATTCATTTTTGTTGTTTATATTAGTAATCATCAACACTTATAAAATCTTTATTCTTTTAGTTGATTAAATTTTAACTTAAAACTTATTTCAGGTTGTTGTTTATTGGCTTGCTAGAAACCTTGTCAGTGTTTCATTTTAAAATTTCAATACAAATTTCGTTCAATGATAAAGATTATGTGCCCCTTTAAATATTCTAAAAGTTAATAATTATAAGTACAAATTAATACAAAAATTAAATTTCTTTTTATTATAAACTTTAACTTTTGATTTGATGAAATTTAAAGTTGCATGATATATATATATATATATATATATATATTTATATATAATATATATATATATATATATTTATTTATATATATATATATATATATATATATATATATATATATATATATATATATATATATATATTTATTTATTTATATATATATATAATATATATATATATATATATATATATATATATATATTTATATAGATATGTGTGTCTGTGTGTGTATATGTATAACTCCCTCTGTTTCTTAACACTGGTAAACAACCAGTACTCAGTAACAAATTTATTTTTAATTACAATCAAACCTAATTTTTAACTACAAATAGAAATAGTCTAATTTATCTGATATTATATATATATTTGATTATATATATATATATATATATATATATATATATATATATATATATATATATATATATATATATATATATATATATATATATATATAAACAACTATTTAATTAATAGTTCATTGAAAATATTCACAGCCTCATTGCCTGCCAAATAGAAAAGAAGAGTTAAACATATGAAAATGATGCCTTTAATATTGATAAATGATATTTTATTTTGCAAACTTCATAAAGCATGAATACTTTATAAACTAAGATCATCAAATTTTCTCTAGATTAATTTCTATGACCAAACTCATAAAAACCATATTCCTTTTGCGGAGCTATAACATTATCTTACATAGCCCGTATTAGTGATAACAGATTTAATTATCAAATTGATAAGAAAATAAGTCATCATTTGTGTAACATTTTTCAATTTATATAGATAGTTAGCTATAGAGTTCTAGGGCTATAGAGTTCATACTGATATTTTCGGTGTTCATTTTAAAGTAAACAACATCACAGGGCGATCCTATATTACTGTGTTTACAAACATATGTATATAAATACAAAATCTCAATATCATGATTTCAACGAAAATTATAAAATCATAGGTTCTGTATTAAGTTATAATCATAACAGCAGAAACTGTAGTTGTAATTTTATATATTGTGTGTGTGGTTATACACTATAACATTATTATTTTATATTTTTCTAATTAATTTTAGCAACTATCACAGAAACTTGAAAAAAATCATATTGAGGTGGATACAGGAAAGTTCACAGTGTGGTTACAATATTCTTTTTACTTGTGCTAAAGTATGTGGCAAATTTAATCATTTCATAATTATTTTGAATACTATAACGTTTTTAGTATAAATGAAGAAACTCATTCTAATTTACGTATTCATGAGAAATCACACGCAAATGATAAAAAAATGATTTAGTCATCCAAGGTGTAATACATTTTCTAATATTGCTTTTAATAAAAATATTACAAATGTTAATAATTTTACATTTTTAACACAAAAATACAGTCATATATATATAGGGAAATCTAATTTTGTTTCTACTTGAAAATTATACGTAAAAACAAATTCTTCACACTTCAAAGAACTCATTGAAGATTAGTAAGGAAAAAAAAGCTTCTCAAAGGAATTTTCGGTGAGAATATTTTTATTTTCATTTCAAAAAATTATATTTACTTAAATGAAGCAGGTAACATTGTTAGTTATTCACAAGGTAGTATTGAAGCATCGGATATGATGAATGCATATTTCCTGAGATCCAATTCTCTGAAGCACATTTCATTAACCAGTACTAATGCAATTTAGTTCGAAACACGCACCGCTGCTTCAGTCAACGCAAACTCTCGTCTTGTCTTGAGTTTGATGTAATTATGAACTCCCACCCAGACACCGTAGAAGATACCAGGATCCAAG
The DNA here is from genome assembly GCA_030067965.1 of Latrodectus elegans. Classification (NCBI taxonomy): domain Eukaryota; kingdom Metazoa; phylum Arthropoda; class Arachnida; order Araneae; family Theridiidae; genus Latrodectus; species Latrodectus elegans. The sequence continues at coordinate 28,681,364 of CM057817.1, forward strand.
CAAGGTATCCTTTTCCCTGCCCACTAAAAATCGTGAAGACGTATAATTAAAGTTAGCATTGCTGAAGAAATAATGAAGTGCGCCCCTAGTTCTACCCTACCCCTATTACTCTTCAAAGTCATAACCTATTAGATATTCCTCAGAAACTAGAAAGCTGCTCTACCTGAGACCTCAAGATGATCGGTTGCTAAGCGACGGCCCAAATGCAATTCTGTGTCCCGCTTATAACATATTCTCTCCCACAGCGGGCTGTTTCAGAATTGAGCTCCGTCGACGCGGTAAGTGTTTTAGAATGTGGTTATAGGGTGCAATTGGAAGACTCCTTTCGGCACGAATTGCTAAGAATCAAATATTTTGACGATTTGTATGTGTTTGTTAGAAATAAACTCATGTGTGAGTCTCGTTTGGCATTTAAGAGAACATTGTGGAGAAAAGTATGAAAAGTGCCTTAGTGAGAAAATATTATTGTTTAATGAACCATTAGTGAAATTAACAACAATTTAGTCAGAAAAACTTTTATTTTAACTTCCAAAAGTATGTTATCAAAAGATCTGATATTTCGTTTATGTAGTCAAAGCGCTAAATATTTCTGAGAATATACATCACAGAATTAATATTAACCCATATCAAACATAAATTACGCATTCAGTTTAGCAAACAAATACAATTTTAATTTGCAAATTCTCACTGGAAATTTCCAAGAATATATTTATATATATATATATATATATATATATGACTACACACATACACACACACACACACACACACACACACACACACACACACACACACACACACACACACACACATATATATATATATATATATATATGTATGCATGTATGTATGTATAAATATATATATATATATATATGCATGTATGTATGCATAAATAAATATATATATATATATATATATATATATATATATATATATATATATATATATATATATATATATATATATATATATATATATATATATATATATATATATATATATATATATGTATGCATGTATGTATGTATAAATAAATATATATATATATATGTATGCATGTATGTATGTATAAATATATATATATATATATATTGTTAATGTGGTCAAATAAATAAATTATAAACTGATTGATCTCAAAATTAATCTTCAAAGGATCAATCTTGCTTGTGGAGAAAAAAAATATGCGTATGAATTTGTATTTCCAAGAGTTATTCCCATTTCCTATTACCTTAACTGTTCGTTACATTTTTTTTGTATTTACTTTATTATATAAGTTTAACTTTTAAGCAGCATGACTAAGTGAAAATGTATAATACAATATTAGCAACAAAGTTTATTAAACTCAGATGGAAACGCCGAAATAAATTTTTGTGTAATATAATTACATATTATGTTTAAACATACGAAAGATTTTCAGAGAAATTTTTTTAAACAAAATTGAATTAAAAAACATGTTAAACGAAGACATGTATGTTGTTTGTGGATTTAATGCATCTGAAAGACATTGTATCATAAGTGACATGTACAAAAATATATGTTTCATTATGCATCAAAAATATGTGCAATTTAATCTTTTTAAAATATTTATTCGGTTAATAGATATTGTGATATTATTCATACAGTACTAATCAATCACATACTCTTATAAACTAATACGGTAACACAACCAGTTTATCATCGATAAACATCAGTTGATGTACATCAGTTTCTTAAAAACATTAAATTAAAACGACAAAAAGTAATTGGATTCTTTTTTATTTTTCCTGTATTCCATTTAAGATACTGTATATTTTAGAGATACAGATTTTATTTTTATATAATGCAAATTTTTATAAACTTAGGACAAAATTTCATAATATTGCATCTGCAAATCAGAGGTTGAATTGTTTCTGCAAAAACTGAATAAATGACAACATCATTTTAGGTTTGGAATTTAGTTTGAACTCACCAATGTGTCCAGGAAAATCATTGAGATATTTTTCTTCTAAAATTTAATATCGATAATTTAGGGACAAAAATTTCAAATAAATATGTTCAGTTAGTACAAATCACTACAAATATTTATTTTTACATTTAATTAAGACATGTCTTTATAGAAAAAATACAATTACAAATATATAGTGGATTTTTTTTATAATTTATAAGACACATATAATTTGAAGAAGGATTTTATAAAATTTCCTTGTATAACAAACTATATGTGATAGAAAATTTTGAAAAACCATGTATTTTGAGGAAGAATAAGAATACAACTATATATATACATAACATATATATATATATATATATATATATATATATATATATATATATATATATATATATATATATATATATATATATATATATATATATATATATATATATATATATATATATATATATGTATATATATATATATATATATATATATATGTATATATATATATGTATATATATATATATGTATGTATATATATGTATATATATATATATGTATATATATATATAGCCAATACTTTCACAGTACAAGTGGTGAACGTATTGGCATTCCATGTACTACAGCACGCAGCAGCTTTATCATTCTGGATCCAGAAAGTGCGGGGATCTGCACAATTTAGAAGCCAATTATATCCTTCTATTATCAGAGATATTATTTTACAAAGCAGACATTGAAACTGCGACATATTTATCGCGCCTGACACGCCATTAGCAAACACAACGGATCTGCGGTTTTGTCGAGATTTAAATCTACTACCTTCGATAACGAGAGGGAATACGCTAACACAACTCTATCGTAACACAGTGGCCCTTTTCTGCCAATGTATATGCTGGAAAATAGTCAATAAGTGTCTTGAATTATTTATTTTTGAGGCCTGACGAAAAGTGATGGAGTTTCAATAATTACGAAATATTTTAAACATCATCAAATCTTCATAGAGTGTGATATCCTCGTCTATTGATTTGAGACGTCCAATTATACAGAAGAAAGTCACTCGCTAATCATAGTATATTTTTCTAAGAGGCGTCTTTTAAAATCATGTTTACCATTATACTGAGTGAGCACAGGTTTGCCTTAAGAATTCTTTAACAAATCTCAGATGTGGTAATACAGTAGGTGGAATTTTACATTCTAATAATAATAAATAAATAATTTTTGTGATTGAAAATGCTATTTTACTTCAAAATAGTAATTAATCTATGATAAATAAATCAAATATATGGTTTGTAGTGATTTCATGTAATGACGTCATTTATAATAAATGTAGTGGAACTGCAAATCAAATCAGTGAATTTATTAATTTTGAAATTTGTGTCTATTTTCTGTTTCAGCTAATTAAAGTTTGAAAATTAGAATTAAATAAAAAATAATATTGGGACAGAGTTGATTGGGAACAAACTATGAGATTTATACTATTGATTGAGAATACCACATGGCTTTATTAAATATACCTGAATGTTTTCTGATGAACACGTTGTGGGATTTAATTTACATATTTCTTGAGAATATTTAAATTAAATCCACAAAGAGATTATATATATATATATATATATATATATATATATATATATATATATTATATATATATACATACATACATACATGCATATATGCAATCTTAAATAATTTGTGGGACTACTTTGGCAGTCAGGTTGCTGCTTTATATATTTTTACAAGGGCTGTTGGGTAGCTGGAAAACAATTTACTCCAGGTCTAGTATTCGCTTCCTATTTCGGTAACCAACAAATGATTTGTGACGCATGGAAAATCAATTTCACCGGTACATTCAAGCTAGAAGGGCAGAGATCCAATTCATTATGTTTTAAGACATATTACCACATAAAAAAGTAATCATTCTTTTTCGAACTATAGATAATTTCCAGCGAGATAGCTATTTTATTGTAAATTATTTATGCATCTTTTTAATTTAAACCTCTATGTTGAAATCAACACATACATATTCTGTGCACATATCACCCAAATTTGATGATTTTACCCCAAATCAGCTGCAAATTAGGGTGAAAATCCGATTATTTTACTTTTGGATGGCAATATACATAATTCATAGCTAATGAAGAAGGCTATAAATGTTATCAATAAATTTGAAAAATATTCAAAATTTTCTAATAATTAAACATATGTTTAAACTATTATACAAATTAAATAAGCTAAATTTTGTACAATATATATGTATATATATATTGAATTTCACTTCAAAATCTATTTATTGGTTTTAAAAATATTAATATTGCTCTCATAAAGTATGTTTCTAATGTTCTAATTCACATGGAAGTTATATTTAGAAAGAAATAAAAATTTCACATAGCTAAGATATTTAGATCAGTGAATAAAAACGTCTCAGATATTTAGGATACAAGAGATAAAAATAAAATTTATTGGTGATTTCATGTGATCAACAGAAACCTCTTTATTAATGAACGGTATCACTTTTTACAGTTTTTTTTACTTTCCCTTTTAATGAATCATGAAAAACTTACATAGAAATTGGTTTTGAAATTGATTACCTGTGTCACCTCTTAAAGAGGAACAAAAAATACTTAAGATTAACGATAATACTTTAAATAACATAACACTGACATGAAGCTCTTAATGAGTCAACACCTTGTTTTTATGCGTCTTTTTCACTTAATTACTTCCGCTCTTGCAAAGTTTTTTATTCAGAAAAAACTTTTGCATTTTCACACCTCTTGGAACTTTTTCATAACTATGGGTTGAAAAGTATGATAAGGCATTTGTTTAGGGAATAATATTTAATGATACAATATTGAAGAAATTTGATACTTTTTTCGATTCATTTGGAATAAAATTTTAATCCTTTAAAATACACAGACACACATATATATATATATATATATATATATATATATATATATATATATATATATATATATATATATATATATATATATATATATATATATATATATATATATATATATATATATATATATATATATATATATATATATATATATATATATATGTATATATATACATATATATATATATATATATATATATATATATAAATAAATAAAAAAATTTTGAATTTTAAAGAAGAATAGATAATTTTTTTATTTTATATTGATTTTGGAAAATTCTATAAGTATGGAAAATATTTTCAGTTAAAAGATATATTACATAATAAGAAATCACACATTTGAGAACTACATAATATTTAAAAACGGATGTCAGATTTGGAAAATGTGATTGATATCTCTTTTAGAATTTGTTTTGGAAAAATCTTTAATTTAAAGAACTCTCTTCTTAATAATGTATGTATGTATGTATGTATCTATCTATCTATCTATCTATCTATCTATCTATCTATCTATCTATCTATCTATCTATATCTATATCTATATATATATATATATATATATATATATATATATATATATTATATATATATATATATATATATATATATACATATATATAGTTATATTTTTTAATATTTCTTCCTTTATATTTGAAATCACTTTTCCTTGCTTTTACAAATGAGACAAGACATCTGGATGGCAAAAACGTATAGTTAATATAAAAAAAATATAAGACTTATTTTCTGGTAATAAGTAATACCAAAATGATTATAAAGTTTACCAAAAATTAATTATAATATTACTAAAATAAAAGCTTAAAACCCTATTTATTTGATTCATATTTTTCCATATATAAATAGATTTTATTGATACAATCGGCAAACATTTAATATAATTTAAATATTGCTTCCAAATTTTGCACTGATTTGATTCAAAATAAAATGGAATATTATTTAGTAGATTTTTAACATAGAATTCAATGTTCTTTAATATTTGTAATACAGTATAAGTTATCTCTTAGGTTAAATTAATTCTCTTATATTCCCTTAAATATTTTCATATTGTTATTACATTCGTTAAACTTAAAATCTAGTGTAGACATTATAATTTGGTCATAGCTAATTTACCTAGAAACTGTAATTAATGGAAAGTTATAAACACTTATGTATTAAAAATTTATTCAGAATAGTATCTCTCTTAGATTGTTTGCACAAAATACGAGCAATAGATGCCTGTAAGGCTGAAGTATAGTAGTTTTAATTCAGTACACAAAATTATTTAATTACTTCTTCAAATGTTATCTTCTTGTTCATTAAATATTAATGGATTCTTAAGAGTCTTAACTATAATATAAATTTAATAAAAATCTTATATTTATATGAGAAAGTATTACTTGCTGGAAATTTACTCTGAAATATTTTTGTTAATAATTTTAATGTCATCATGTGTCAGTTTCAACGCACACAAATTATTGAAATAAACTCAGACTAGAAATAAACTAGAAAATAAAACTCATATATCTTATAGGTAATTTATTTAAGAACATTCATTAGCTAAAAGTTGATTTACAGCTTATTTAATTGTTGCTAACTCTTAAGCACTTCTCCAAATGTGAAATTTTTCCTTAATAATTAATTGACAGCTTAATCCATGACAGTTAAATTATTTCGGCTTAAGTATTAATAAGTTTTCCCATCGCGTGCTAATAATTTCAAGCAAATAAAATCTTAATGAAAGAACTACGAAGACTAATAAAGGGTGGAGTTGGAATTGAAAGACCATGTAGTTGCAGATTTATAAGAAATAATCTAAAATTTAAAATAAAGTTGCTACATCCTACTTTGATTAATCTAAATTATTACAGATATCCAGTTTTTTAATTTAAAAGTGTATGTTGCTAGCCGATAAATGTATTGCTATGGAAAGTAATTTTAATAAATACCTAAAGAATGTAAGTATTTTTAAAGTTATTTATCAATATTTCATATTGAATACTACGTAATAATATTCTCTATATTGAAAATTCAAAATGTGTCATTTAAATAGTTTATAAAACGAGATTTTATATTATATATTTAAATACTTTAAAAATGTAAAACTATTTTATATGTAGTTATAAGCAAATGTTTTGCATATATTGCTAAGTTTCTCATTACAATGTTGCTTTCTTTGGAAAAAATAATAACTAAAAAGATAAATGTATTATTAAAATTTACTTCCTTGAAAAATAATTATTTTTATAATAATTGATATAATAAAACAAAACTGCATATGATTTGAAACTTTTTACGTGATCAAATAGTTACAAATAGGAATAAGGTATATTGAATGCGCTTAAGCTATGATTGAGAAAAAACTATGCTAAGACATTTTTATATTTTTTGGAACTGAAACTAATTTTATGCTCTACAAATATAACAAATATTTCTCTTTCGCAGTGTTTTGCTGTTTTTGTTAATTATCTCATAAGTTTATGAATTTATTCACTCTCAAAAAGTCCAAACCATGATTGCGTTTCTATATAGATCTAGTCTAGAAAGCCTCAGACAATACACAATATGATCACGAGTAGCCTGTTTTCTGCGACTCGTTAAGCAGATAGAATAGATCATATTCCCGTTACTGTTACATTGAGGTATTAAATGTCCATTTTAAAATCTTGTAAGGGCTATCTGATCATTTCTTCTACACTGGAGGTACAAAAACCCTCCAGGTCTCATTTCCTGATACTAGTGGTGTACTGGAGGGATGTTCCAGGAGGCACTGTCAGATCTTATAGGCATTGAAGAATGTTTAGAGTATGTTTAGGAATCAGAGGTGTTTCAATGCTCCCAAGAATCCTCTTTTGCCAATATGCATGCTGTTTCTTTGCCATGGATGCCTCGATGAGAAAGTAAGCTTCTTGGAAGGATGAGGGATGCTTGAGTTTGTTAATAATTGCGATACCAGTACTATCTCACTTTCTTTGTCAGTTGGAGAGATATTGAACAGAATTTAAACTGCCAGACAGAATCCAGACAGGAGACGAACCCAGGTGAAAGATAATGGATCCAAGGTCCTCATTGATGGGCCTTGGATCACTTCTAAAACTGCGCAATGTGGTCAGGATTTCTCAACCTAATTTTTTCTTCACTTCTTTTGGTATAAAGTGTTTTGTATTTTAAACATCATATACGTTAATTAAACTATTATTAGAAATGATTTTGAACAAATGATGAAACTAAGAATTATAAAAATGCTTCAGCGTGCATGCAAAACAAGCTGAAAATAATATATTGCTTTTAACGAAATGAAATATAGTTTGCAAATATTTTAAGCGAATTCAGTTAAATTCAGAATCAAAATGTGAAATAATATTCCATTTTATTCTCATATTTTTTTAAAGATTTCACTCTTTACAGATTCAAGTTAACAAAATTTTAATTTTATAAATTAGGTTAAAGTTATGTATAAAAATTGTAAGTTAGTTAAAATTGATTGCGATGTTTTAACCACGAAAATATACTTTGTAAAACAAAAAAATATCTTAAGAAAAATTCTTGTTTTAGCAATTTACAATATATTTCTTTTTTAATTTTATATAAAAAACATTATTCATTTAAAAAAGTAATATTAATGGTATTTTTTAAACTTAGGGGACAGACTGAATATATTAAAATACACTTTTTAACGATATCCTAGATAAACTACAACAATATAAACGTATTTATTTTGAAGATCAAAAAAGAATCAATGGAAAAGTTTTAAAAGTATTTCATTTTTTAATATGCACCGTATTTCATCCTTTAGAATAGCACAGATTTATTTCTCAACTGCGCCTTAAAAGCTAATATAGTTTCTTAGATTTCTAAAAAAACCCAAGTTAAAAGAATCGGTTTTTTTTCTTACCCGCACAAATCTCAAGGGAGACTATAGATGGGAGCGTTGAGAAGTCGGAAGTCCCACATAGAACGTATGCTATTTTTTTTTCTTTTTTTTATCGGTTGTTCAAGGAAATCAATTGAAAGATAAAAGTGAAAGTGGGGAGTTCCGGAATTTAGGAAACACTTTCAACACGAACTGAAAAATGAGGAAAAGTGTAAGCTTAAAAAAATTATTGATTTTCCCTTCGTAACAATTTATTTCTATTAAATGCTTTAATCTCCGGGCTTAAATCAGGTCATCCATGTTTGGTAATATGTATTAAATTAATAAAAATTTTTTAGTTTAAGAGCATTTTTCAAGAGATAATATTATGCTCACCATTTATAAAATATTGCTAACAGCAGATTGAAAGGAATATATACGAATTCAGACATTAAAATTGACGAAAATAAATTTACAAGAATGAAGATATTTACATTTTTTTGTAGTTGTACTCACAAATTTACTAGATTACCGTTTGAAACAGTTTAGATAATTGTGAATTCAATTCACACAAAACATTCGAATATTATTTAATAATTTGAAAATGTATAATATCTACTATCATTAGTATCTAATTGCCGACAGCCCTGTCTAGTGGTGAGAGTGCCTGAGTGTGGATAGGGAGGACCTGGGTTCGAATCCCGATTCGGGCATGGATGTACTTTCTCTCTCGTCTTTGTCCATTCTGTGTATAAAAGAGGTGTGAATGGTTGCCTACCCTATAAACGGGTCCCTATGGCATGTGTGTACTGAAGCAGTAGGACTCCACACCAAATAGGGTTCAGTATGAAAAAGTGGAGCAGCACACCCCACATTGTCAGCCTAGCTGGCACAAGTCAAAAAAATTAGTATTTTATTAACAGATTTGAATCCAAACTTTCTGGCTATGTAAACAGTGATAAACACTAGAATTGCAAAAAAAATCTTGGCAAAAGCACTGTAAAATCAGCTTTAAAAGTACTTAACATACTTAAGGTATGGAATTATTTAATAAATATTACTATCATTAATAGTCAAAAGAACTGTTCTGTGAACTCGAAACATGTCACAGTTTTGTGCATTTTATAGTCATTAATTCAACCAACTGTCCAAAGCAATTTTATATTGGAAAAAAGTTGAAAGATAATGACATCGTCTTTAAATAAATCTATTTTTATTTTATACTAAATAAATATTTGTATTTAAGTTATTCAATTTTGATATATGACAATATAACAAACTGTAGTTTGTTAGACCTCGATTAAATTTAAGAAGCTAAATTTGTTATTTCTGCTGATCTCTTTCTTTGTAAAGTATTTTGTAATATTAAAAATTAGGTTACTTTATTTGAATTTCAAGAAGTAAGGGTATATATGTAAATTCTCCTACAAATATTATACACAAGAGATACATAATTAAACTTATATTTTCAAAGAAATTAACTAGAAAACAACCCAATTATTCTCAATTAAACATATATTTAAAGAATTATTTTCACAGAACAATTAAAAAACACAGTATTCTAAACCAGTGGTCACCAAAGTGGTGGTCAACTAGAAAATTTTAATGGTTCCCCAGAATAATGTCCCCAGAATTTCAAAATTTCCCAGGAAACATGAGGAGTATACTTACTCATCATGTGAAGTTATCTTCCAAGTAGCATTGAAATATAATTAAATTCATTATAACAAGTGTGTGTGAAAAGTTACAAAAATGCTATTTCATAGAATAATACTATTTCATATCATGCCACAGTAAATGAGTCGTACTACTGTAGCTGTACTGTTCAAGTTGCATGTTTTGTCTCATCTTATTTCGCACTTTTCTTATGTTTCATATTCCTGTGTGTGTCTAATATAAATATCAATTAAAACATTTAAAGGTGAGCTTAAGGACGTATTGAGTTCAATATAAAATGTATTCAATGTATAGATTGGGTTATAAAATAAGTTTTTAATGTTTATGTATTTATTTTTTTCTAAATTGTTGTTTTTTAAATAGGTTTTTTTAATTTTAAATCTTATATTGATATTGTATAAATATTTATTGGCATAATAGTAGTAATTTTTTTGGGATTAAGTAGGTAAAAACATCCACCACAATAGGAATGTATAATGCTAAGAGTTTGACATACAGGGGTTGGAGAAAAATATGGAAACACGTTGTGAAATGCATGTTTGAAAAGAATGATTGATTTTAATGAAATATGTAGGTGGCGCTGGCGTTTTTACCTACTGATGCCACCTATAGAACTTCGTAAATGTGCAGCATAGTTCAGTTGTTGTCGGAGCCCTATTAAGGGAAGTTCATATTGTATTATGTCAGAGTTAACCAGACTTCGAATGTGGGTAAATTGTTGGAGTGCGTATAGTAGGTTCTTCCGTAAGCAAGGTAACCGAGGTGCTTAGAGTTTCAAGAGGTACTGTATCGAAGATTTATCCCGCATATTTGAAATATGAAAAAACATCATCCGCTAAATCACAGTGCGGACGAAAATGTGTGCTGAGCAATCGTGGCAGACGATCATTAAGGAGGATTATCACGAAAAGTAAGAAGACCACAGCTGCAAAAGTTATTGCTGAAATGAATGTCATATTACAAAACCCTGTGAGTACCAAAACAATTTGAAGGGAGACATGGAATTGCTGGCCGTGCTGCAATTGAAAAGCCATTCATCAGTGATGATAATGCCCGTAGCAGGAAAAAGTGGTGTTTAAGTCATAAAGCCTGGACTATAGAGCCGTGGAAAAGAGTAATATCGTCTGATGAGTCTTCTTTCACATTGTTTCCCACTTCTGGCCGAGTTTACATCTGGAGAACGCCATCTCAAGCCTGTAATACAGATTGCTTGTTGCTTGAGTGAAAGATGGTGGGGGTTCTATGATGGTTTGGGCTGCCATATCGTGATTTTCTGCTGACCCCATGATAACTCTGTCGGAGCAGATTACTGCCAAGACTTATGTGAACATTTCGGCCGATACAGTCCATCCCATTGTACAAACTTTTTTCCTCAATGGTGATGGTGTTTTCCAAGACGTCAAAGCCCCGATTCACACAGCTCACATTGTCCAGGACTGGTTTTCTGCGCACGAGGATGATTTGTCGCATATCCCCTGGCCACCACAGTCACCATACCTGAATATTATCGAACCTTTGTGGTCTACATTGGAGAGGAAAGTGCGTTCTCGCAATCCACCGCCAACATCGTTATCTGAACATGCCACCGTTCTGCAGGAAGAATAGTACAATATTCTTTTGGCAAACATACAGGAACTGTATTTATCCATTCCGAGAAGACTGTAAGCTGTTTTGAATGCCTACGGATTTTCTACAGCATATTAAGCAAGGAAACGTGTTTTTTCAGGTGTTTCCATATTTTTGTCCAACCCCTGCACTTAAATCACTCTTTAATTGTTTTGCTCGTTTTGTTTATTTTATTATGATTTGTAAATAAAGCTTTTATAACTTAGTTACTATGATAAGTTTCCTTTTGTTATCTAGGTACATTCTGTGTTCTTCGGTTACAATTTTTTATAAATATATTTATAATCTAAAAAATTATAATAGTGGTCCGCGGAATTTAAATTATGAATTTACTCGTCCGTGATTTGAAAAAGTTTGGCAATCGCCGCTGTAAACACATTATTGATTCAGTTTTTAATGTTCTGAATAACATGTTTCGCTTAATTTCTACTTCCTGAAAATAATATAATGCACATATATAAACACCTTTAACATATACGCTGATATAAAAGAGAATACTGTTGCTTGGACAAGTAAACGCTTGGATATATTTTTAAAATTTAAAAACAAAGCAGATTATAGGAAAATATATTGCCAGCTGGCATATGTTATTGATATGCTCGAGAAACCAGTTTGTTGAATAGTCGAGTTAAATCAGTATAATATTTTTACTTATTCTTATAAAATTCAAAATGAAAAATCATTTTCTCTTTCATTTTTTCTCTGAATATAATAGTTTAATTTGTCATTAGATTTAATTTGCTGTCAATGACTGTGTTTTATATATATATATATATATATATATATATATATATATATATATATATATATATATATATATATATATATATATATATATATGTATATATATATATATATATATATATTTTAAAATAGTGACCAAAATATTAATATACAGAATATTATTTTAAAGTGATAAAAATTTTAACCTACATTCTTTGAGAAAGAGTGAAAAAAAATCAGTCGTTTTAAATAAGTTGCTTTTTTATTCTTAGCATCGACAAAAGTATCTATTAATATCTAAAGCTATATTGGGCATATTCATAACACAGTGTTATCTTTAAAATGATATATTGCGAATTAATTTATATTATTGAAAAGAAATAAAAAATATAACCTCAAACTTAAACTTGTCATAAGTAATGGATGTATTTTATCACTTTAATTCTTTCCTTCTTTGAACAATTTTTATTAAAAGTGATTTCAAAAGTTGTATTACAATTTTAACGTTTCTAAAAACGTCTTTAGCTATTTCTTTAGGAAATATAAATGTATTAAAAATTAGGAAGAAATAAAAAAAGTACACTATTTAAATTGTATTAAAAAAAACTTAGCAATGTCCTTAAACAACTCCTGTAATTTTAGCAAATGTGTAATTGTAGAGATTATTTAAAATGTATAAAACAAATTGAAATTATAAATTAATGTATTCATATTTTCTCGTTCAGAAATTTAGTACATATATAAAAGTTCACGTGTGCAACTAAAAAAAGTAAATAAATTTATGCCGATATATAAATTCGGATAGTTGTAAATTGCTGAAGCATAAATTTTTATTGTAAATTATAAAACATCTAACTGTTAAATACTATCTCTGTGTGTGTTATAATTAAGCAAAATAATGAACACTTAACCTCTCTAATTTCCTAGTTAACACTAAATATATATATATATATATATATATATATATATATATATATATATATATATATATATATATATATATATATATATATATATATATATATATATATATATATTATAATATTCATGTTTTGCCAAATCCTTATGGAATCTTTTGGAAAATGTGCCTTTACATGAATTAATCTCTGCATCAGAAAATTTTCTAATTTTAGTATAAGATTGCTAATTTAAGTAAAATAATTTGTATTCATTTAAGATTAATATTTTAATGTTTTATGATTCAAAATTCATTTAATATTATTTTTTTTAATATTTTAAGAATCAAAATTCATATAACATAAAATAACGTGCATATGTATTCGTAATTTTACTCTGACTAACTCACCTCTCCATTTATTCAGATAATATATATTCTTCACATTAATTTATTTTATGCATAGATTACCTCATATGATGAAATAGTAATTGTTTCCTGTTTTGGATGGTATAAAGTAATCAGCTAATGATCAGTGAAAGTAAAAATAGAAATCGATTTGGTCTTCTACCTGAAAATGATTAAATAAAGCTAAATGGTGGAAGAAAATATGCCTTCAACAAAATGGCAATCCATTAATCGTGTTTTGTCGATTTTCGTAGTCCAGGCCATTATGATTTTATAACGAGAATGTATATGTACCATTGTTTCAATATTTGATATTTGAAAATGTAAGATAAAAATAACAATTTATTTCAAGATTAAAATATTTGTAGCAGATTAAAATATTATAATCCAGTAGTTCTCTTTAATGAAATAACTACTGGATTATAAAGTAAATTGCAATATTACTAAAATAATAAAAAACTGAAGCTAATTAAGAGAAAATATGAAGTGTATTTTAAGAAAGTTCTATTTTCAAAATTTAAGATTGGAAATGTACTTAATTGACTAAATCACACAATCAATATTTTCCTTTTATTATTTCAATGGAAATTATCTTCAATATTATGCTGTAAATATATTTAAATCTTAAAATTGAGTCCATAAAATTTTAAATTTTCACATTGAGGCAAATATCTTAATTCTAGTTTTTTTAATACTTTGGTTTATTTCTATCAACTTCATTATTAATTATATACTTTTAACTTTTAATAATCCTAGTAAAATAAAATATTTAAAAAGTACCAATAATTGAGTTTGATGTATAATATTTTGAACAGATGATTCACAACAAAATTATAAAATGAAATTAGGTAGTACGTTATGGAAATTGCACATAAGTGCAATTTCCATAACGTACTACCCATATATTTGTACATAAGTAATGTAATTATTTTTGTTTGGTTTTGTATCTCATACAACAAAAGATTTATGCAATACATATATATATATGTGTAATATTTTATTACAATATAATTATGATTGAAACTTTATTTATCACATTCAGCTTTTTTATAATAATAATTAATATTGTTATAAAATAAGTATTTACTGATATATTTATATAAATGTATTATAATGGTATTCACTGACTAGTTTTAAATAATTAATGTTAATAGTTAAGCCACTAAGGTATTTTAACAAGAGATAATAGCACATAATAATAATCTTCTGTAAAAAAGTTATATCAAGTGTTAATTCCATGAAAATCTTTTAAAAGCATTTAAAAGAAATGTAACCTTTGCAATAAACGTAAGTTATGTAATAATTTTCTGTCAAATTTTATTACATTTATTAACTACTTCTATTTACTTTATTGAAAAGGTTATTTTTTTTTTCAAATTTAATGGTTACCTAGAATTTCATATGCAAACTATTAAATATTTAATTTTTTCCGAATTCTGCATTTAATGTTTGCATTAATATTCTTTATTTCCTTTCTCAAATACCATTTCCAATATTTTCCAATTATTTCTTTTTGAATCAGTTTGATCTGCTAAATCTTTGAAGTAAAGTAGAAATATTTGATATGAAAAGCTTATTACCAGGTCAAAATATTTGTTTTTTAATCATGTCTCATTTAATCAACCAGAATGAAGTGCAAAAGATTTCGTCTACCTTATTAATAAATTCACACGCTGTATGTAATTAGTCTTACATCAAATAAAACTTAATAGAAAACAGTAAGGATGCTGTAAGGGTTAAAATACACTTAAAAGACTGAATGGTCACTGTTATAGTAATTGCCAAATTAAATTTGCTTTGAATTTGTCGCGAATTAATTAGGGAATTTAGTCTAGATTATAAATTAATGATGGGAATACCAGGAATGAATTTTCTTTGATTTGCACCAACACA
The DNA here is from genome assembly GCA_030067965.1 of Latrodectus elegans. Lineage (NCBI taxonomy): Eukaryota > Metazoa > Arthropoda > Arachnida > Araneae > Theridiidae > Latrodectus > Latrodectus elegans. The sequence goes on from CM057817.1 coordinate 28,697,259, forward strand.
AATTCATTTATTTTATGAAATCATATCGACATTTTTAACATTTTTTAAAAATTTAAATAAACTATTTTATTATAAATTTAATCTTTATAAACTTACGTTTTGATTTACTACTTTTTTAAAATTTTTATATAGACGTGTTTTAATTTATCATTACTAAAATTAATATTGAATGATTAAGATATATTTTAATAATTTTATCGGTATACAATTTTTAAAAGTGTGGAAGCATTTTTATCTAGGTTACGAAATATTTTCTTCAACTGTTGGGTTTATCATATAAAACAATTAGATGTGTAAATTTTGGATTCACGATGATTTCCTTAACTGTTGATTTTTATGATTTTTTTATTATTTATTTTAATGACTTTACTTATGTAATCAATATTTCAAAAGGAAAAATTAAGCTCTTCATGTTTTACCATGCATAAAAAACTTAACAATTATTCCTAGTAATTTTTTTATTAAATAATACTTAATAATGATAATATTGAATTTAATAATTTCTTCACCCTTTTTTTTAAGAAAAAACAACCATATACATTTCTTTACTAAGTGTAGATTATGAAATTTAAAATCATTACATTTTTCCTCAAGAAAAGGTCATTGATGATAATTTTTAATTTATATGAAGAAATTTTTGGAGAAATATTATATGGATATAAGTATTATGTATTCATCATTCTAGGAGTCAATAAATGTGTATTTGTGATGTGGTATAAACTGTTGTAAATAAAAAAATAAAGAATAAAAAAAAAACTTTTGTAAGGTGACTAAGAAATGGTACTTTTAAACAGGATAATGTGTCTATTTTAATGACGTTTGCCATCAGGGTATTATTTAACTGTCAAAAAAGATTTTTTTGACTTACCAATGATATTTGCAACATAATTGACTCGCATTTTTTACTCTGTCCATAATTGATCAGTGTGTCAACTGTGTGTGAAGGGATAATTTATTTTAAGTGGATGTCCATAGTCAGTAACTGTTCCTTTTTTTTTAAGATTGTTTGTTTCATTAGTGGAAGAAATTACTTTTATTCCTATTGGTTACGTAACATTATTTATCACTATATGAAATTAACTGTGAATATTATTTGATTGAGTGTTTCCACAAACTTATAATATTTCCATAAACTCATGCTATATATTTTTACATGTAATAGAGAACACATATTTTAATAAAAATAATAATTTATGAAAATCTTATCAACTTTAATTTATAATGGCTTAAAAATTATACCAATTTCATTTGTTTTGAACTGTGTATTGCTCAACCTTTTCCTATTACAACAGCAATGACTGTAATAATGAAGGGAATGCTATAAAGATTAATATAAAATTCCCATGAAAGACAAAATCAAGAAAGAAAATATTCACAAATTAAAAAAATTCACTCTTTAGAGGAAAAAAAATAGCCGAACATAATTTTTTTTTCACTTTGAGACAAATGTTAAATTTATATCGTTTTGTTTTTATAAAAACAAATAACTCCTATAATGCACTATTTATTCTAACGAATTGCTACCATGACTTTATTGCCCAATAATATACGAGTGCAAATCAATATAAATGTATTTATTTGCGAAGAATGAAATTCCCTTGCTATAAAACTTTACCATAAAAATATTTCCATACTAAACGTGCTCTATTTTTGATTTTCTAGAGCGACATGGCCTCATTTTCTAGCTAAACTAGGAAAACTACTGAAGTTCTCTTCTTTAAAAAATGTCCGATCTGAAAATAATCAGAGAAATTCTTTTCTCAACAAATCTTAAGGGAGCTTTTGGATGGAAATCTTATAAAATCGGAAGTTCCACATTAGGCGTATGTTTTTATTTCTTATTGTTCGAATAAATCAATTGAGATAGAGCAGCGAAAAGGGACTATTTCAGAGTCTAGGGAATACAATTTTAATGCTAGATAAAATAGTAGGGGGAAATTCTGAAGGAAGGAAAAGAAATTATTCTTTCTGATTTCAAACTCTCTTAATGTACAAACTAATGTGAAATTTGAAAACAGATAAACAATAAAAAATTATATTAGTTTTTGTTTATTCTATTTTATAAAATTCAGAACAATTTTATAAAAAAATAATTTCTTATATAACAGAAGAATTTCACTTAGTTACGTAACAATTTGCATATTTTCAATAATACTTCCATATTCATACGTAGCAGAAAAAGAAATCTGGAGAACATCTAAACACATTCCCCAACAAACGCTAAAGCTGGAATGCAACATCCATCCGTCGTTGTTAAGGACTAGCTGGAATCAAACCTGAAACGTATCATCTTGCAGAATATAACTCAACTTCTAAGCTACGATGAAACTTGTTGGCAATTCTTTTACACGTTGTGAACAGCTTAAAGATCTTATGCTTTTGTGAGGCAATTTGATGTACAGCAAGTAAATTGCATTTTAGGAGGTCTTTTTTCAAATAGTAGATCATATAAGAGTGTCGAAAGGAAGAAAACCAGGAAAACACCAATGTTATCATTGTGATAGAAACATATTTAAGAATCAGAAGTGCAATATCCTTCTCCCAGTCACCAATATTATCAGGGCTTTTTCCTTGAAATTAAGGTTTCCTGAAATCATTAAGAAATCAAATAGTTTGTTGCATTCAACAACAGACTTCGGCTACAAAAATTTACTTTACTTAACATAATAAGTACAAATAAGCAGAGAAAACTTACCTATTACTTTCAATTACATATTTCTTATTGCTATTGTAGTGTATAATTGCTTCCTTTATTTACAAATTATTAAATTAATAATATTATATGTAAAATGATTATTTTTAGAAGTTCTGATTATTTAATCAAAATTATATGACTTTTTAAGGTTAAAATTAAATTTTAAGAGAAACAAAATTCAATTAATTTCAGAAATTGTAATTATTTACAAAATATGAAGTATTTATATATTGATTGCATAAATGCAAATC